>JAZKJV010000905.1:180331-780331 GCA_037367405.1 Ottelia alismoides | reverse complement strand
ACCATGGCCATCTTAATGATCATACAACTGTTAATTCAATTATTGGATCAAAGAGGCTAGTGCTTGGATGAATATCTAAAGAGTTAGATTGAGGACTCATCAAGCACCGTCAAATGATTATTGAGAGATGATCTCCAGCCTGAGTAGGAGATGGCCATCCTTTCTCATTTAGGTTGATATCTGATCAACCTCTTGATGCAGGTCCTCTGCATGGGAATAGAGATTCAGAGGTGTCAGATTAGTTAGGTCAAAGAGTTGACTTAACGAGATAGAGATAACCAAAGTCCTATGTCGTATGCTGTCATGATATAGGCACGCATCCTCTGACCATAGACAAATGTGTTACTATATGTCTGAGTATGTACATTTGGCAGACCAATAGGTTGATGACCTAATCAAGGTCTATACCCAACGCGATGGTGTGCATGCAAGGGCATATGAGTAATATGATCTCTCAAAGGGATCATACTGGTTCAGTTACCAAACCGGAAGACATGAGCTCACTCATGAGATATTGGGAAAAATCAAATCTCGTGCGCGGTCATCTCGCTTTGGAAGCTTGACTGAATTTATAGGTTTGATATATACTTTTGGAAAGTATATGATCAAGACCTAGGTATGATATATGATTTTGGAAAGTATATCATCGATACCAACTCCCAATGATCGAATGAGAAACTTAATGATAAATCCCTGAAGTAGAAAATGTCAAATTGATCTTATACTTCAGGTTTATTCTGGGTCTTCCAGTATGCAGCATGTACAGGTATTGGGAATACCTGAGGGTGATGTGATCATAAACGGTTGTATAACCATGATGCTTGCATTCCTAGGGAGTGATGAAACGGGTCTGGATTTTAGTGACTCCTCTCAGTAGAGAAGTAATCCGATCTTAGTCCAAATGTTGGACATTGATCTGAATGTGATTCAGATACAATGAGAAGATTGGATTTACGGTCTTGATTTAATCAAGCATCTATGGGAGGCCCGAGATGTGGATTTGAGATGTAATCTCAATATCAAAGTCACTATACATGGAACAATACAATCGCCCTGTCCTTATCTCCAAGTATTCGCGGAGAAAGGGCATTATCCTTGAAAGAGTTCATAATAATTTCATTGTTGATATAAGTATCTGAGCATTGAGAAAATGGATAATTAAATGTGATTTAATTATCATGAATAATATGAATTTGATTCATATTATAAAGTGAGTTATCTTAGATAATTAAATGTGATTTGATTATCAAAGATGTGAATAATGTGAATGTGATTCATATTGTTTGAGAACATGTGAATAGAGATCTAAGATGATTAAATGTGATTTAATTATCATGGATATGAATAATATGGATAGCACTATCCATATTAATCATATATCTTATAAATGTGATTTATAATATATAAGAGAGAGCTATTTGTAATTTACATTTGTTTATTAAATGTTAATGTGAATTGGATTCACATTGAACATTAAATTGAAAATATAATTTACATTTTGTTTCGCGTTGTGAATGTGATTCACAAAATTCCAATGGCAAGATTGCAATATTCACAAAATGATTATAAATATTTTGTGAATAATTTACAACAATTGTTGTTGTAAATAATTGGAGACATATGGAATCATGCAATCTTGAGATTGCATTGAGATTCCCCCTTTCCTAATAGGAGAGGGGGGACGGCCACCAATCCCTAAAGGAAAGGGTAGCCGTCCACTCTTCCTATATGGAAGGGAGGAGCCTCCTTTCCATTATCTCCAACGTTAGTTGATTTAATTTGAGGATTAAATTATGTTGATTTATCAATATATATTTAATCCAAATTAAATTAATTGTTGTTGGTTTTTACCAACACAAATCTTGGCCATTAAAAGAAAGACAAATCAATGAGATCCATTGGATTTGTGTTGCCCATGGATTGAGATCCATGGATCCCAAAATATTATAAAAGGAGAGGCACCCCTTTGCACAATGGGAACATAAGTCTCTCTCTCTCTCTCTCTTTCTCTCTACACTCCCTCTCTTCTTCTCTCATGTGGCTGTCCACCATGGATGCCCTAGAGAGGTTCTCCATCGCCGCAGTGTCGTCGTTATGCTGCCTGATCGTTTGCTTGTGGATCTCCGTTTGCTTTGGTGTGCCTCGCTTGTGAAGAATATGTAGGATCTCGTGTGTCAAGATCAGGAGATTCGCCGCTTGGATCATCAACATGGATTGCGAGAAGCACGTGTTTCATCAACAGGCTTGGAAGCGTCTCCTCCATCGGATCGGACTTGAGACAGGAGGTCTCTTCGTTTAGAGACTCGATCACAACCACGCTTCAAGAGGTAATCCTATTACTTGTTTGTGGTTTAGATGATACGATCCGAGAAGTGTTATTGGATAATGTGGTCTTGTCACATGATTTTTTTTTTAAATTTCCGCTGCATAGAACAACTAGTGCGACTAGTCATTCCTCGTCGTATTCGATACGACGCTCACGCTTCCGTGATGCGCTTAAGAATTATCCCATATCCTTCACCTTCTTCCACCCTAGACCTGTTATAACTTGAGAACCCCGTCTTTGACCTTGATTTGCACCCAAATCTTGCATAATCAGGGCTCTATTACGTTACATCATTTGTGCCTTGATTGATGCTCTTCCACGCAGGCTTGATAGCTCACGTTAAAATGCGTCGATACGGGGGTTATTTTTTAATTGAAGTACATTACTTTATAACATCACATTCCGTCTTCCTCCCAATTCAATCACTCTTCTGCCATTCTCTGCCCGAACCTAAACCCTAGATTGAACACTTGTAATAACAACGTTCTCCAAGATATTTCTTCGGCATGATTCGGTGTCGAATCGAGGTGGTTCGCTGCTTACCGTCGTGCTTCACCAGAGCTCTACTCCAGGCAAACCTTGTCCAATAATCTTCCATTTCCTTGTCTTTCCTTATTCTATAGGTTAGCAGTAGAGTAGCCTCGGTGTTGCTTTTGTGTTATTTCAATTATTTTGTTGTATTCTCCAATCACCTCGAATGGTGGAGCTCATAGCTCTGCTGTGTCATTTCAACAAATCACGCCTTTCTCCGCTCTAATTCTCACCTCAATCATCATTCTCATCACCTTCTGAATACCCCACACTCATTTATCCACCTGGATCTCGCACAGATCCGGAGACCCGATCTTCCCACCACCATCATTCATCGGAGACCGCCATCTTGGCCCATTTCACCTCATCTCACTTCCAAGAGCTCGCCGAAGCTTTGATTTTTGTCGTTCACCATTTCCCTACAATAGAGAGACACTACATGTTTTCAGGGGTTCTTGAAGATAGAAGAATGCTCCTAGGTCAGAGGTCACGCCTGAGTTACTCGTGAGCACTTTTGGCGATTTTGAAGGAACCTCCAAAAGTTGAATCCCAGCATGAAGCTAAAGTCCCCATCAACGTGGAAAATAGAGCCTTATTGCGCCCATGATCAACAAACAAAGCTATGAGAACACCATGTTCTTCCGAGTTCTTCTAGAATCTTCCATCACCGTCCGATCGAGCATCAAAGCTAAAAGCTCTAGCCGTCATCTGATGCTTTGAGCCTCAACCACCAGATCTTGGGCAGAGATCTAATCTCCACCAGTGAAGCACGAAGGGGTATTGCTTTTCTAGGCCTGACGCGTGGCAGGTGAGGATCATTCGTTCATTCCTGCGCTATGGGGGTAATTTGCATACATAGCTTCCTAATTTTTTTTGCATTTTTAATTAGTCCTGAAATTTAATTTAGACATTTAAAGCTTTTGGTAAAATTGCAAGTGAACCCTGGAGTTTATTTAATATTGGTATTTATTCCATGTCAGATCACGTCAAGTGAAGTCCCACATGAGGTGGTCATTTTGTAGGACCCCTTGTTGGTTTTTGTATTTTGCAAAAAGAACCTCACCTATTATTTTAATTGCATAAATGCCCTTACTAGTTCATTAATTTTTGTACATGATTTCTATTTATTAAAATTTTTATCCGTGCTCCAAAAAGTCTAAGAAAATAGGATTACGCGACTGTTAGCATCTAGTTTTATGCCATATTTTTGCATTTTCATTTTAGCATCTTTAGTATTTATTAAAAATCAAAAGATCATGTTTCCATCCATGTTTAAATTATGAATTACCAAAAAATATAAAAACATTTAGAAAAATTCCCAAATTTTTTTTATTATTTCATTTTACAATTTCAGACCAAAAACCATTAAAAATAAAAAAAGAAAACCATAAAAATTAAAAGGCTCCAAAATCCTTTGTAACCATTAAAAAATCCCCAAAACTCCAAAAATACTCATTTCTATTTTGTAATTTTCTTTATATTGTTATCTATTTATCAAAATTAATTTGGAAAATTTAGGCACTTTTTTCTATTTTTAATCTTGAAATCAATTTGGCCTATGAACTTAATCCTTGATTTGAATATTTTAGACTTTAAAAGTATAAAAAGTTAGCAAAATTATCTAAAAATCACAGAAATAGTAAAAATTTATTTAAAACACAAAAATATTTTATTTCATGTATTTTGATTATTTTTTCTATCTTGTATATATAACTTTATATATTCTTATATAATACTTTTAAGAAGAAAAAGGAATTAAAAATAAAAAGAAAAAATTGTAAAAATTTTAAATAGTATATACAAAATTAAAACCCACAAAAATCTAAAAAAGCCAAAAAACCCAAGATCACTTATCGTCTTTTGTTGGCCAATTTTTTATTGTCTATCCTCAAGTGTTTCCTATGTTCAACCCCTACTTTACTTGTCTCTATACCTCTATTAGTAGGGTATAATAAATTTTGATTCACACTTGCTTGCTTTGTTTGAATTTTCCATTTTGTAGGTTGATTGTTGATTGACATCGGGCTTTGTTACTGGTTGCCTCAACGACAATAAATATTCGCTTCCGTGAGGATATTATTTTAGAATCTTACAAAACACGAGTCATCCACAGAAGGTGATGCTTCCTTGCTCCAATCTTTTCTCTTGTTCTCAGAGTGCAATTTAAATATGTCCAAGGTGTACCACTAATGTCATGGTCCCAATGCCCTCTTCTCTTCACTTCTCAACAACTTCACAATTAAGATATAAGTGGCACCCTTGAGATCTTTTATCTTAATGTATGGAACACCCATATTATAAAACACTTATTATCATCTTTATATAATTCCAAATGACTACAAATTTATCTATATTTTGCAAGATAAACATAATGGTACTCCCACTAAGTTTCACATGGCTGATCAAGATTCTATCTGAAATCATAACCTTTATAATTACATCAAATCTTATGTTTTAACTATAAGAAGCTTATTTGAGTCCATAGATGGAGTTCATTAGCTTTCACACCTTACATTCTTCAACCATGAAGCCATGGTACTACTTCATATGAATATCTTCGTTGAGGTATTTATTGAGCAATGCGATCTTGATTTCCATCTTATAGATGTCATAATCAAGTTGTGTAGCTATGGTTAGCAATATTCTGATGGGTTTAAGAATTATAATTAGAAAGCAAGTCTCATCGCTAATGATGTCTTCTTTCTGTTTATAGCTATTGGCTACGAGCCGTGCTTTCAAGTGAAGGATACGGTTAGATCCTCAAGCGCATCATGGAAGCGTGAGCGTCGTATCGAATATGACGAGGAGCGAGTAGCCGCACTAGTTGCTCGATGCAGCGGAAATTAAAAAAAAATTTCATGCGACGAAACCACATGATCCAAGAACACTTCTCGAATCGTTTCTTCTAAACCACAAACAAGTAATAGGATTACCTCTTGAAGCGTGGTTGCGATCGAGTCTCTAAACGAAGAGACCTCCTGTCTCATGTTCGATCCAATGGAGGAGATGCTTGCGAGCATGGGGATGAATCGCATGCTTCTCCCAATCCATGTTGATGATCCAAGCGATGGATCTCCTGATCTTGACACACGAGATCCGACATCTTCTTCACGAGCGAGGCGCACCGAAGGAGATGGAGATCCACGAGCAGACGATCGGGAAGCATAACGACGATGCTGCAGCGATGGAGAACCTCTCTAGGGCATCCATGGTGGACGACCATGAGAGAGGAAGAGAGAGTAGACATGTAGAGAGAAAGAGAGAGAGAGATGTGATTCAAAAGCATGTACCAAGAGAGCATGGTATGCCTCTCTATTTATAGGATTTTGTGATCCATGGATCCCAATCCATGAGACTCATAAAATCAATGGTTGAGATTGATTTATGATCAATCCAATGGTCAAGATTGTTGTTGGTAAAAGCCAACAACTTATGAATTAATTTAGGTCAAATATATTTGACAAATCAAATATACATCAATCCTAAAATTAAACCAATCAAATAAGGAGACAAATTCCATGGAGATCTCATCTCCCATTGGAATATAGTGGACGACCACTTGTTTCCAATTGGAGGCAATCTCATGAGATTTCATAAGATTGCATATCTCCATGAAAATCTCCCTTATTTATTCCAACAACTTCTGTTGTTATTTATTCTTCAAAAATAACTCATAATTAATTTTGAAAATATTGCAATCTTGCCATTGGAAAATTGTGAATCACATTCACAACCCAAAACAAAATATAATTTACATTTTCAATTAATTACACAATATGTATCCAATACACATCAATAATTAATTAACAAATATAAATTATAATTAGCTCTCTCTAATACATTATAAATCACATTTATAATACATTATGAATAATATGGATAGTGCTATCCACATTATTCATATCCATGATAATTAAATCACATTTAATCATCTTGGATCTCTATTTTCACGTGCCCTAATAATATTAATCACATTCACATTACTCACATCTTTGATAATCAAATCATACTTAATTATCTAAGATAACTCTCATTATAATACAAATCAAATTCATATTATTCATGATAATTAAATCACATTTAATTATCCATTTTCTCAATGCTCAGATATATATATCAATAATAGAATTATCCATGAACTCTTTTAAGGATAATGTGCTTTCTCCGCGAATACTTGGAGATAAGGATAGGGCGATTGTATTGTTCCACGTATAGTGACTTGGATATTGAGATGACATCTCAAATCCAGATCTTGGGCCTCCCATAAATGCTTGATTAAATCAAGACCGTAAATCTAATCTTTCCATTGAATCTGAATCATATTCATATCAATGTCCAACATTTGGACTAAGATCAGATTACTTCTCTACTAAGAGGAGTCACTAAAATCCAGACACGTTTCATCACTCCCTAGGAATGGAAGCGTCATGGTTATACAATCGTTTATGATCACATCACCCTCAGGTATTCCCAATACATGTACATCCTGCATACTGGAAGACCTAGAATAATCTCGAAGTATAAGATCAATTTTACACTGTCTACTTTAGGGATTTATCATTAAGTTTCTGATTCGATCATTGGGAGTTGGTATCGATCATACTTTCGAAAAGCATATATCATACCCAGGTGTTGATCATATACTTTCCAAAAGTATATATCAAACATACAAATTCAGTCAAGCTTCCAAAGCGGGATGACCGTGCACAGAATTTGATCTTCCAAACATCTCATGAGTGAGCTCATGTCTTCCGGTTCAGTAATGAACCTGTATGATCCCTTTGAGAGATTGCATTACTCATATGCCCTTATATGCACACCAGCGTGCCGGTGTATAGACTTTGGTTAGGTCATCAACCTTTTGGTCTGCCAAATGTACATACTCAGACATATAGTAACACATCTGTCTCCGGTCAGAGGATGCGTTCCTATATCATGACAACATACGATATAGGACTTTGGTTATCTCGATCTCGTTAGGTCAACTCTTTGACCTAACTAATCCGACACCTCCGAATCTCTATTCCTATGCATAGGACCTGCATCAAGAGGTCAATCAGATATCAACCTAACTGAGAAAGGATTTCCATCTCCTACTCAGGCTGGAGATCATCTCTTAATAATCATTTGATGGTGCTGGATGAGTCCTCAATCTAACTCATTAGATATTCATCCAAGCTCCAACCTCTATGATTCAATATTTGAATCAACAGTTGCATGATCATCAAGATGACCATGGTATAAAATCCTAATTGTACTAAGGGACCTATTATGCAAATTATTTATTCTTCATTTCAGATCAGGGAATGATATTCGCAATAACATTTATTGCATAATGGCTTGCCATGGGCTCACATGTCCAACAATCTCCCACTAGCCCAAAGAGCCATTTAATGGACTAATCATTTTAACCCACACTCATGTGACAATCATAGGCTATTTAGAAAATAGCTAGGTAAGGTGATCAGTCACTCTGTTCCCAAGAGACTACACCAAGTCCTTTTATGACACTTACATATCCCCTAGTAATAGTTCTCGCATCCAATGCGAATGTTGCATCTTATGCAACCAATACTCAATTTTGTTACAGTGTCCTTGACACTATAGCTCGATAATTATTATAACTAATATGCCCATAATCCTTATCAGAACACCTTTATTTCTAGAGATCTCTATCTCCTAAGGCATCTACAGTTATGACCCTTATAGATCACTATCTACAAGGTCTTAAACATTTGAAGATAAGACTTTGAGATCACTATCTCTAAGTTTCACCATCTTTGATGATATTATTATTACTGCAATCAAGTGTTTTATTCCATAGTAGGATTAGTAATAGATTACTACTCCCACTGCATGGCAGACATATGGCTCTTTTGCACATCTAGCATACACTCAGCTTCTCGTAACTGATGCACAAGTGCATTCAATTCTAGCATTCACTTCCTCAACTCTCTGAGGTGCTATGCCTTTAGATAGGTCACCACCATATCTTAAGGAAGCCTTTCGTGGATTTTTCTAGAAAATAGAATAAGTCCAAGGTGTACTACTAATGTGACGGTCCCAATATCCTCTTCTCTTTACTTCTGAAAAACTTCAGAACTAAGATCTAAGAGGTATCCTTGAGATCATATCTCAAGATATGGGATAACCATATTATAAAACACTTATTATTATCATCCTTAGATCATTCCAAATGATTAGGATAATGTCTACATTTAGCATGATGAACACAATGACACTTCCACTAAGCTTCACATGGTTCATCAAGATTTTATCTGAAATCTTAACATTTATAATTTCATCAAATCTTATGTTACAACTACAAGAAGCTTATCTGAGTTCAAAGATGGAGTTCTTTAGCTTGCACACCTTTCTTTCCTCACCATGAAGCCTTGGGGCTACTTCATATGAATATCCTCAGAGAGGTATTCATAGAGGAATGCAATCTTGACTCACATCATGAAGATATCATAGTCAAGTTGTGTAGCTATAGTTAGCAATATTCTGATGGGTTAAAGAAAGATCACTGGAGAGTAAGTCTCATCGCAAGCGATGTCTTCTCTTCGGTGTGTAGCTCATGGCTACGAACCGTGCTTTGAAGGTCTCTACCTTCTCATCAGGTTCCCTCTTTCTCTTGAAGATCCGTTTACACCATAATGGGTCTTACCCATATAGTTGGATCCTCGGGGGTCTACATACAACATTTGTATATGAATTCTACTTTAGACTTTTTTGCTAACATCCATCTTTCCATGATATGATATTCAGAAGCACCATCACATGAAGTCAGATCATTGTTAGATTCAACTGACACATGGAATCCATCCTCAAACTTATTTAAAGAGGTATTAATGTTTCTCGATTTCAGGAGCCTCATTATCTTCTCAAGGTTAAATGGGTTCCTTTACATCATTTTCATCTTGATTCTTAAGAGAGTCATCCTCTAAGAATCATATTCTCAAAGATGAGATCCTTTAAGAATCTCAAGGTCATAAAGTAGGTATCCAATACCATCCTTTATTTCCTAATGAAGTAGCACTCTCAAGTGCCAGATTCTAGATTAATCACATGGAACCATATTAAGGATATATATAATGTAGTCTCTACTACATATATATATATATATACTTGGAAACTAAGAGATAATTATGCTAAGATTAATCATTGATCAAATCATGTCACACATGATCAATTATATCTCCCTACAACTCTATTGAGTTAAGGTTCATTAGGAGGATTGGGATAGGAATGATATTCACATCTCCATAAGGTATTCCTTGAATTCATCTAATAGGTACATGCTACCTTGGTTAGATCAAATTCATTTCATCTTCCTTCAAACTTTGGTTCTAAATCAAAATTGTGAAATCTTTGAACATTTGAAAGTTTTCTAAGTGAAGAGAAGAAATCTCATATCACAAATAATCATTACTAGATATCATATATCCATAATGTTTATTCTGATATAGATGATACACATATATCAATATGTATGAGATCTTGAATACCTTAACATCTTACACCATTCCAAAAGAAAGGTGCATTGGACATTTTTAGTTTGAATACAATATTCGTAAGTATGCAAGTTTTGAAATTTTAGACATTCTAAAGTTTCATCTCTTACTTGTCCATTGATCTCATCAACAGACATATGTCCAAAACATGATGCCAGATCATTGTCAAATGATTTATATCCTCCTATTGATCTTTAAAGGTTTAGTTTTCAGTTGTTAGAAATCTTAATGAACCACTAATTAATTTTCTAATTTAGTGGAGTCCACTAGATGTTAGATTACTATCTGAAATATCTCCATCATAACTCTTTATGATAGGTCTATTCCAGATTTCATGTTTATTCCCAACATTTAGAAATAAACTATGAGTGTATTCTAATATCTAGGTCACATAGACATTCTCTATGATTAAGGGCTTCCACTGAAAATATGAAGTCTATTGATCCAATGAAAATTGTTGCAACAATTGCATCATTTCCAACATGGATGACCATTAAACTTTAAGATCAAATTTCTAAAATTCTAATACAGATTCAACCAATTGCAAGTGTCATTAGAAGATTAAGACACAATTATTAGACTTTATCTTATCAAATAAGTAAGTCAATTTCAGTGATTATATGTAGATTATTTTTATGTACTATCCGATTCCTTCTCTAAGGATTCTAGATAGATTTGATAGTCATACTATCAACACATCAACTTATTGCAGTATTGGCATTCATCCAACTCTTTGGATGTCATATGGAAGTCAAAGAAGTACAGTCAACTCTTTGACTATACTTCTTACTTGGGTCCAACCCATGCTTCCACTGCGCTCCCTTTATTTATAAGCAACCATTGCTCAAGACAAAGGATCTCTTATGTTAGAATCAAAAATTTCAATATAAGAGTATTTGAACATTTATACATGCTTCATTCAATTCATACAATATGAATATTATGAAGCTTCATGAATGACTAGAGTATAGATAGTAGAATGATGACACTCATCGTATCTACATCCATTTAAACTCTTAAAACTTATGTTCAGGTAGGTACTCAAACAATTTTAATACATCATCTCCTATAGAGCCACCATTCTGCATAATGCAGAGAACCATGTCATTCATGATTATATGTCGAGAGCACATATGTATGCCAGAACATCTTCTTAGATTTTATAAGGATTATTTGATAATTATGATCATTATCGACATGTCGCTTCAAAAGTACATTCGATGAATCAAGACTTATAGAGACATACAAACCCTGGGGTTTTAGTCCTATTGTCTATTAAATTATCATTCCTCATTATTATGAGGAAACTTGCACATTGCAACCACATACATTATGTGTCCAATTGCAAGTACAATATCTGGATCATAGGTCCAATCCATGATATTCTACTGGTTATTATTGAGTACAACATTGAGTGGGATTAAATAAGGATTATCTGAAATAAGAAATTTACATAAACATATATAAATATAAAATTTACTTTGATTTAGGAATTTTTATATCAAAGTTGTCTTGCCTTGTCAACAATGAAAGTTCATTCCCTTAATCACTTTCGATGTAAGAGAAATACTTACCATTATATCTCAAGCAAGATATGGGATCTCCTTCCTTATCTTTGTTACATCCCAATAATATGAGAACATGTAACTCGGATAAAAAGAAGCGCGAACACATTCTGCCTTGCAAGTCCAACTTGCATCTCCCAATTTGGTCTTTAACACCCAGGCCCACCACCCCTAAGGTGATGTTGACCCTTCATTAATAGAACCAACCGTCAACATGAATACAACTCGCTATGCGCAATCCAATATCGCCCCAATAATATGAGGACCCGATATTGGGGTCACTACGCATACGTCCTTACTCTTTCAAGAAGCGACGAGCCCGATCCAAATGGATCATTTGCAGGAGCTGTCACTTCGGACAGGTGTCTCCTACATACAATATCTGGCGACGGAACCCTTCGCCTTGATGGTAGACCATGGATGTCACTTATGTGATCCTCCATATCATATTCAAAATCTAATTAATTATAATGAATCATATTCACATAATTAATTCTTCCAAGGGAAATACACATCTATTCATAATAGAGTGTTTTTAATTTGGATATAATTAACTTAATCATATTAAATTAATTATCAATCCCATTCAACCATCAAACTTGATTTTACTTGAATATATGGTATTATCTTAAAAATACGTATTAATTCGAATTTTAAAAATTAGAAAAATACATCATGGTCTCTCAGGCATCATTCGTTCCCTACCCGCTGTCATGGCCAGTACCGACGGGAGTGGAACGGACCGCATCTGGTGCAACCTGCTACCCTAGCGATCCCCGACTAGACACCATATCCATCTTGGGAAAAAATAATGCCGACTCAATCACTTTGTACTTGAGATGATCATCGGTTATTCAACCGAAATTATACCATATAGTAATAACCAAAACAATTTTGATTATAAGGAAATTTGCTAGACAAATTCCCAATCCTATTCAAGCAAGGAGTTTGATGATTGTATTTACAATTATGTTCTACATCAAATCTAATCAATTTATTGGTTGAGGCCAAGTCAATTAAAGAAATAATCATCATTCAATATTTCTCAAATATTTTCCATAATTATTTCATGAAATTAACAATTAATTTCATAATTGACAATCACATGGTTCTTGATTAGGACTGTAATTTCAGCAGTGACCCCTACTTACTAAAATTAACATATCTCAATCAATTTAAATCTAAATTAAGAAAGTAAGTTTTAAAAATTTGATAATTTGATTTGCAACTGAACCTATGTGATTTGCACACATTTCAAGGCATTTCTAAACAGTAATTAACTCCGTAATTACGTTAAGATTCACAGTTCCCGTAACAGTGAATACATGTTCATTAAAACAACCATATCTCGAGCAAACGAAATCCAAATTACGTAAACTCAGATCCTATGATTTCCTAATTTAATGGGGAACAAAATCCAAGTTTTATTTTCGTGTTTAAAAAATTAAACAGGACCGAAATTAATCACTAAACAGAGATGCGAAAATGAAATGCAATAAAACTTTTGCAACCCTAACGAACCCAAGTCGCCTTCGGTTATATAGATCGTATCCAAAACCTTCGACCTAAGGCTCTGATACCACTTAAGGATATGGTTTGATCCTCAAGCGCATCACGGAAGCGTGAGTGTCATATCGAATACGACGAGGAGCGACTAGTCGCACTAGTTGCTCAATGCAGCGGAAATTAAAACAAAATTTCATGCGACGAACTCACATGATCCAAGAAAAATTCTCGAATCGTTTTGTATAAACCATAAACAAGTAATAGGATTACCTCTTGAAGCGTGGTTGCGATCGAGTCTCTAAACGAAGAGACCTCCTGTCTCAAGTCCGATCCGATGGAGGAGATGCTTGCGAGCACGAGGATGAATCGCGTGCTTCTTGCAATCCATGTTGATGATCCAAGCGATGGATCTACTGATCTCGACACATGAGATCCAACGTCTTCTTCATGAGAGAGGTGCACCAAAGGAGATGGAGTTCCACGAGCTGACGATCGGGCAGCATAACGATGACGCTGCAGTGATGTAGAACCTCTCTAGGGCATCCATGGTGGACGACCATGAGAGAGGAAGAGAGAGTAGGCATGTAGAGAGAAAGAGAGAGAGAGAGCGAGAAATGTGCTTCAAAAGCATGTACCAAAAGAGCATGGTATGCCTCTCTATTTATAGGGTTTTGTGATCCATGGATCTCAATCCATGGGACTCATAAAATCAATGGTTGAGGTTGATTTATGATCAATCCAATGGTCAAGATTGTTGTTGGTAAAAGCCAACAACTTATGATTTAATTTAGGTCAAATGTATTTGACAAATCAAATATACATCAATCCTAAAATTAAACTAATCAAATAAGGAGATAAATTCCATGGAGATCTCATCTCCCATTGGAATATAGTGGACGACCACTTGTTTCCAATTGGAGGCAATCTTATGAGATTTCATAAGATTGCATATCTCCATGAAAATCTCCATTGTTTATTCCAACAACTTTTGTTGTGATTTATTCTTCAAAAATAACTCATAATTAATTTTTAGAATATTGCAATCTTGCCATTGAAAAAATTGTGAATCACATTCACAACCCAAAACAAAATATAATTTACATTTTCAATTAGTTACACAATGTGTATCCAATACACATCAATAATTAATTAACAAATATAAATTATAATTAGCTCTCTCTAATACATTATAAATCACATTTATAATATATTATGAATAATATGGATAGTGCTTTCCACATTATTCATATCCATGATAATTAAATCACATTTAATCATCTTGGATCTCTATTTTCACGTGCCCTAATAATATGAATCACATTCACATTATTCACATCTTTGATAATCAAATCACATTTAATTCTCTATGATAACTCTCATTATAATACAAATCAAATTCATATTATTCATGATAATTAAATCACATTTAATTATCCATTTTCTCAATGCTCGGATACATATATCAATAATAGAATTATCCATGAACTCTTTTAAGGATAATGCGCTTTCTCTGTGAATACTTGGAGATAAGGATAGGGATATTGTATTGTTCCACGTATAGTGACTTGGATATTGAGATGACATCTCAAATCCAGATCTCGGGCCTCCCATAGATGCTTGATTAAATCAAGACCGCAAATGTAATCTTTTCATTGAATCTGAATCACATTCATATCAATGTCCAACATTTGGACTAACGTTAGATTACTTCTCTACTTAGAGGAGTCAGTAAAATCCAAACACGTTTCATCACTCCCTAGGAATGGAAGCGTCATGGTTATACAACCATTTATGATCACATCTCCCTCAGGTATTCCCAATACCTGTACATCCTGCATACTGGAAGACCTAGAATAATCCCGAAGTATAAGATCAAATTGACACTGTCTACCTTAGGGATTTATCATAAAGTTTCTCATTCGATCGTTGGGAGTTGGTCTCGATCATATACTTTCGAAAAGCATATATCATACCCAGGTGTTGATCATATACTTTCCAAAAGTATATATCAAACCTACAAATTCTGTCAAGCTTCCAAAGCAAGATGACCGTGCACAGAATTTGATCTTCCCAACATCTCATGTGTGAGCTCATGTCATCGGTTCAGTAATGAACCTATATGATCCCTTTGAGAGATTGTATTACTCATATGCCCTTATATGCACACCAGCGCGCCGGTGTATAGACCTTGGTTAGGTTATCAACCTATTAGTCTGCCAAATGTACATACTCAGACATATAGTAACACATCTGTCTCCGGTCAGAGGATGGGTGCCTATATCTTGAAAGCATACGATATATGACTTTGGTTATCTTGATCTTGTTAAGTCAACTCTTTGACCTAACTAATCTGACACCCCCGAATCTCTATTCCTATGCAGAGGACCTGCATAAAGAGGTCGGTCAGATATCAGCCTAACTGAGAAAGGATTGCCATCTCCTACTCAGGTTGGAGATCATCTCTTAACAATCATTTGATGGTGCTTGATGAGTCCTCAATCTAACTCATTAGATATTCATCCAAGCACCAGCCTCTATGATTCAATATTTGAATCAACAGCTGTATGATCATCAAGATGGTCATGGTACATAACCCTAATTGTACTAAGGGACCTATTATGCAAATCATTTATTCTTCATTTCAGATCAGGGAATGATATTCGCAATAACATTTATTGCATAATGGCTCGTCGTGGGCTCGCATGTCCAACATCAAGATCTCTACCTTCTCATCAGGTTCCCTCTTTCTCTTGAAGATTCATTTACACATAATGTGTTTGACCCCTATAGGTGGATCCTCGAGGGTATGAAGTCTACATTAGACTTTAATATATCATTTGTTTGTAAAAATAAACACTTTATAAATTATACAAATTTTGTATAAAATATGGTATATTTAATGTATTTAATTCCAAAATTAAAGAATAAAGGAAGCAAAAAAAGGAAATAAAATACCATATATATTAAATGACCAAAGACCTCGAGATCCAATTTTCATAATGACTTTCTCGATAAGGAATAAAGTAAGGTAAGATAGGGCAGAAGAACTGTACGAAAAAATTGATAAAACCCAAATTTTTAATTCATCAATAACTGATTTATGAGATCCATTTTATTTTATTGTTTTTAAACATCAAACAATAAAACCCTCAACATGAATATTGTCGGTAAAAATAAAAATAATACAAAATTTATTTCACGGATAATAATGCACCGTTGCGTGGGACACACAAAATAAGAAGCCATTATAAAAACTTTGCAATCATGTATTTGATGAATCTCCACTTCACCACCTCTATTCTTTCAATTTGGCCATAAATCCCTTGCTAAATGCATGTATATCTCAATAATGTGTCAAAATAAACATTTTATATCTTGTACAAAATATTTTATATTAATTGTATTTAATCCCAAAATTAAAGAATAAAAGGAAGAAAACAAAACTAATGGAGACACTATAGGTGTTGAGTGACCCTAGACCCTAAGACCAAATCATCATGATGACTTGGTCAACAAGGAATGAGGTAGGGGGAGATAGGGTATATTTATTGTACAAAATATAGATCAAAACCATAATTTTTAATTCATCTATAATTAATTTTTGAGACCTATTTTATTCTTTATTATTTCTACATCAGATCAATGAACTTTGTAAATGCTTATTATAGATTAAAATACAAAGAAAAATATAAAAATCGAGTTTATAGAAAAATAATGCACAGTGTGCCTGGGAAACACAAAATAAAAAGCCAAAAAAACATCGCAGACCTGTATCTTCTCCATATTTTATCGAAATGGACTTTAATTGTGTATTACTTTTAATAAGTTATTTAATGAAAGTGATATCATTTGATTTGGATCTAAGATGTAAAATTATGATTTTGGGTCCATATTGTCCAATATTCCTGTATATTTTATTTAATATATTTATTCTTTGTATTTTCACACATTCTTTTATTTTTATAAATTTGTAAATATTATTTAAAACACATATAAATAATTAAAATTAATTAAAAGCATTTAAATAAAATCAAAATAAATAATACATGCAAATGCATAGGTAAAATATACCTATATATACTTATAATGTACAAATACCTAATAAATTAAGTGTACATACAAACTCATAAAAAATAATAATAATATCTAAATGTTCATAAAAATAAATAAAAATATATAAAATCTCTATATAAAATAATAAAATATATATTACAAAATAAAAATGAAAAACTACCTATATTTTTCTTGTAAATATTAACTTGTAATAAAAATCCAAATGAAAATAAATAAAAATATGGAAAAAACAGTACATTAAATTAAATATATATTTATTTTATGTTTTAATGAAATTTTTATTAATTTATTTGCTACTTGTTTTTGAATTTACTAATCTTTTCTTCCTAGGATTTTTCTGGTTGGTCCACATGGAAAAACCAAAGAGCTCCCTTTGTTGACCTAGGTCAACTGCCTCCTCCTCCTCCTCTGTTTTCTCAGACACCTCGAGCACCTCTGCTTTTCATGCCTTGAATATCTCCTGAGCCATGACATCTATGAATCTCACAAGATATTCAGGAACGGTTGATCTCCATCATGTCGATCAGAATCTCCATCGAAAGTTACCTCCTCGCCCGACCTATAAATAAGCTCTGTCGGCCTTCTTCAGAAGATTTATCCTTCTATCCCCTCATAACCCATTAAATCCATTCCTCATGATGATAGATCGATATTTGGAGGCTTTGTAGAGGAATAATCCACACCTATCGTTGGAGGAGCACCACCGGTGGTGGTTGACTGGAGGCTGTTTCGTTCTACTTCCTAGGTAATATCTTAGATTTATATTCAATATCTGCCTTTAATTTTCCTTTTAATCATGCCTTAGGTCCAATTAGAAGACACCCAAATCGCTTGGAGCTAGAGTTCTCATCCTAATCACTGTGAATCTGCTCATCTCTTGACCCGCCTTCACCTCCATTAGCTCCCCCTTCACATTCTTCATTGATCGATCATCTTATTTATCGCAAATCCATCTTGGATCTGGGAATAAAAGCTCCCTCCGTTGCCCTTCATCGAAGCTCCACCTTCACCTCACCCAACACCCCTTTTTTCTTAAACCTTCAATCAAGGAGTTAGCCCTCGAACCAAGGAAGCTTTTGGTGCAGGTTCGCGACTCTAGGAAAGCGTCTGGGACACCATCTTATGCCTGGAGCAACTCCATGTAGCTTGGATCTGTCCAAGCTTTCTAGGCTCCCACGTCTTCATCATAGCTAACTAGCACACACGGAGGACCCCTAGCTATCTCAAGTTGCCGCCAGATCAAGGATTCAATGCTAGAGGATCGAGAACGAGGAGACCAAGAAGCCCTGGTCATTGTTCTTCAACCATTCTTTTAGAGGGATGAACAACCGACAGATCAAGAACGCAACCCAGATTTAATCTAGGTTATTCGTTTTATTCGAATCGTCATCCTCCCTTAACCATCAGATCGACCACATGGCGCATGGAGAGTGGTTTGATCGAACAACATAAATGGGGTAAAATTCACAAATACCCTTCATCCTTTTTTATATTTATAAAAAGTATTATAATATTTAAAATTAGCTCAGAATTTTGTAGATTTTATCATATTTGCCCTGGTTACTCTTTAATATTGCGTTTAAGTCCAATGTCAGGTCACCTCGCGTGGAACCCCACGTGAGGGGACATTTTGCAAGTAGGCACCCTAACTTTTGTAATTTGTATTAAGAATTTAAAATTCAAGTCGACTTTCAAACTTTCTAGTTATTTTGCGCATGTGCCCTTACTCTTTATTTTATTTGTAAAAATACCCTAGCGGCTTGAAATAATTTTATTTATGCTTTACTTTTTATTTAAAATATCTTTTTTCTCTAAAAATTCTCAAAAATAGATGTAAGTGCAGGATCGATTATTCACGCTTTCATTTTTATTTTCTAATTTGCATGCATTTATTATTTGTTAAAAAGCAAAAAATGTTATTTTATTCCCTGTTTGATATAAAAAATAAAAAAAATTTAAAAAAACCAAAAAATTACATATTGTTTATTGGCCTATATTATAACTTCAAATCCAAAATCACAAAAATCTCAAAGAAATTCTAAAAATTAGCAAACCTTTGCTAACCTAAAAAAATAAAATATTCCCAAAAATGCTGAAAAATAATAATTTATATTCCATATATATAATTATTTCTATATTTTAAAATTGATTTTGAGAAATTTGGAGCACATTTCCTATTTTTAAAACTCAAATCAATTTGTCCCATTTAAAACAATCCCTATTTGGCTTTTTTTCTTATATTAAAAAAATAAAAAATTGTGAAAATTCCATAAAAATCAATAAAAATAGAAAAATATTTGAATACTATAAAAAGATTTTATTCGATTATTTTTGTATATTTTTTATCTATATAGATATATATTATACTTTATATAGCCTATATATATTTATATATTAGTATCTATAATTTATATTATTAATAGTATTAATATTTTTAAAACCTATTAAAAAAACTAAAAGAGGATTGTTCTTATGGATGTTTTCTTATTTTTGTATAATTTATATATTTTATTACGTAGTACTTATATTATATATACCTTATATCTACATATTAGTTACATTATTAAACTAAAAATATTAAAAATTTAAAAATTAAAAACCTATATAATTTAAAAATAAATTATTTATTTAATTAAAAATTAACAAACTTTTTAGTTGATTTTGTGCATACTTGTATATACATACTTGCTTTATTTATTCATTTAAATAATCCTCGCTAGATCTCGTGTTCCCTATGTTCGACCCCTACCTGCTTGTCCACTATACACATTCATTGTAAGGTATAATAAATTTTCATGCACATCCATATTGCATTGATTGATTCTTATTTTGTGGGTTGATTGTTGACTTAATCATTGAGTCTTCGAGAGTTGTCATCGTAGTGACATAGTGGTCCCACCTTGTGTGGACCAGAAGATAACCCCTCAGAATTTCATGGATAATCAAATGGTACCACCATTACCGGGGAGCAACGGACAGCGTAACATTGTATATATTAGATTAAATACTAATTTTTCTTCCTTTATTTCTTATCTTTATTTTTGATAATTATTTGATCTGTTCTGACCCATTTGTTTCTGTTTGACTTTCTTGCGAGGTATTATGCAATGACGGTAATTTCCAAGGAGGTGGACGCGTCCGAGCCGACCATGATAGAGCAAGAGAGAGGAGTAGAGAGAGAAAGCAGAGCAGACACTTAGGCATTTTTGTTTTATTTTGTAATAATTGGTATTTAAACACTACAACACTAATGAGGTCCAGTCTATTCATATAGGGGCCTCGTCATGGTTTTTCATGTTTTATCACCTTCTTTTATTTTGTTTCTCATGATTTGAGCTTTCCGCCTTTATTTTTCTTTGTTTTATGTTATTGAGCCCCAAGATCTAAATTGCTTGACTCGGAAGCTAGATCTAAATCCCTAATATAAGCATGTACCTATAGTCTCTTTTGCTTGGACTTAGTCAAACAATTAATTGTGAATCACTTAGAGTTGGAACCACGTGCTGTGAGAGACTCCACACAATGCTTGCAGGATCCATTGTGGCGGGCTCCAAGGAGTCTCCAAGACCGGATACTTTGATCCATTTTTGAATGATTTACATTAGGTTCTTCCCGATAATAGCAATTCATGTTTAGGACACTTTATCGCTTGCATCGCTATATAGTGTAAATATGTCAATTCTATTTTACATCCCGCATGGAGAGTCTAGGAAGCACGGCGAGTCTTCTTACTTTGTGTGCGTCATTTGACATGAGAGTGACGTTTCCACTATCATATCCACTTGCATCGCTTTTTAGCCCTCTCCCTTGTTTTATATCACATTTAGTACATAAAGAAAATACCAAAAAACACATTACATCATTTGCTTTTAAAATACTCCAAAAAATGAAAATTCGAAAATTAAAACAAGTGGACAGCTAATAAAACTTTGACCTTAATAAAAATCGTAATGGACATCCTTGTTTTAGGTTCATAAAGCCCTCCTTACTTTCAGGTAAAATCCAGACCGGGTGAGGCACGACTCCTTAAAGATTAGAGCCAATAACCCTATATGTGGCTGCATTGATTATCACCTAGGTTGATGAAGTATTGGTGCTTCTATCATACGTGGGCGAGTAGGCCATGTAGACAATGATGCTCCTGCCTCGTGGAGCATCCTACATGGTCTGAAGTATTGAGCATATGCCATGCCTTCACGTGGGTGTCTATCTCATTGTCGTGCAAACAAGTACCTCTATTGCGAGGGAAGTATTAGTTTTGCCTATTGGCTTCCTCTCTCTATTTCTTTGGCTTAGTATCTACCCAGGCATGAGATCAAGACCTTAAAATATGCAATTCACATGTTATTAAGGAGGAAGAAGTACATGGTACTTTCCTGGTAGTACACACAATCCTATAAGGATACTGTTCTTAATGACTTGTTACAATATTTGCCTGGAATATGAACATAAACTTGAGAAGATAAGAATAGACAAACACTCACGATTTTCTTGGGTTGTATTGGTGAATTCAAAACTTGTCTAGTGTTTGTTTGATTTAGATTGAGGTCCAAGATCAAGTCTCGCACAGTTGTGAAAATTTAGGCTTTCATTTTTCTCTTCTTTTATTCTTATTCGACCTCCGCTTAATTTTGAGACGTTCTACTTTTTTACACTCGTTTTATTTCTCGTTCACCTCTGTATCATTCATCCATTATCAATCTTCTCCTTGATCGTTTCCCTCTTCCCTTCATCGATCAAATCATTGAGAGATTGGTTGCGAAGGAGTATTTCTACTTCTTAGATGGATACTCTAGGTATAATCAGGTTGCACTACCTTCAACTATCCATTTTGGACATATGCCTTTCGTGAGATGCCATTTGGACTATGCAATGCCCATGCGACCTTTCAGAGGTGCATGTTGGCAATATTCACAAATATGGTTGGTAGTTTTCTCAAGGTTTTTATGGGCGATTTCTTGGTCTATGGAGACAGTTTTGATCATGTTTATCCTATCTAGACCGAGTCCTAAAAAGATGTTGTGAAGTCTGCTTGGTGATCTAGTGGGAAAAGAGCAATTTCATGGTAACTGCAGGGATTGTGTTAAGCCATGTAATATCAAAACATGGCATGAAGGTCGATCATGCAAAGGTGGAAGTCATCTCTAAGATAGAGCCAGTGATAAATATGAAGCAAGTCCAATCATTCCTAGGGCACGTTGGTTTTTATCGCCGATTCATAAAAGATTTCAGCAAGATGTTTAATCCCTAACTGAGCTCCTAGTCAAGGAGGTTGATTTTATAGTTCATGCCAGAGTCCTCCAAGCCTTCAACCGGTTGAAAGATTGGATCACTCAAGCCACTGTTCTGCGACCACCTGATTGGTCTATACCATTTGAGATCATGAACTATGCTTCACATTATGCCATCGGAGCATTATGGGATAGAGGAGAGATAATCTTTTTTTTGTAATTCACTATGATAGCAGAAATCTTAATAAAGCACAAAAGAATTACACAATCACTAAGAAAGAGCTGCTAGCTGTAGTCTTCACCCAAGAGAAGTCCAGATATCATTTACTGAGATAAAAAGTAATTGTGTATACAGACCACTCTACCATCAAGTACTTGCAAGCCATAAAGGATGCCAAGCCCAGTCTAATAAGATAGATCCTTCTGCTATAGGAATTCAACCTTGAAATAAACGATAAACCTGGAGTTAAAAATGTAGTGGCAGATCATTTATCAAGATTGCTAGAGTCATACACACTTGATACCAATCAATGAAACCTTTCAAAATGAAGCCATTCTATCAGTCACCTCTCTCCCCCGGTTCACCAATATTGTGAACTATCTTGTGTCCAAGAGCTCCACAAGATTGGCCTAAGTTGAAAATGGACATGTTCTTATTGGATATTCATTTCTATCAGTGGGAGGATACATATCTCTTTCATGAGGGGATAGATTGCATCTGGATGAGATGCATTCCTCAGGAGGAAGTTCACAGTGTCCTCAAGCATTGTCATGCTAAAGAGTTAGGAGGACACCACTCTAGAAGACGTACGACAACAAAAGTACTACAGTGCAGCCTCTGGTGTCCGACTATCTTTAAGGATGCTGATGATTTTGTGAAAAAGTATTCTGATTATCAGAAGATGGGAGGAACAATCAGAATAAGAGCACAATGCCCCTGAAATATATTCATATTTCATATTTGTTCAATGTATGGGGCATTGATTTCATGAGCCCATTTCCCAACAGTCAAGGCTATGAATATATTCTGCTTTCTATCGACTACATGAGTCGTTTGGTGGATGTTATCCCAATCTGAGCTACCGAAAGTCGCACATTCTGATGGTTCCTGAAGAAAAACATCATTGCACAGTTTAGGATCCCTAAAATTCTGAAATCTGATGGGGATAACCATTTTATTAATCGAGAATTGAAGAGATGACTCGGGAATACTGCATTGAACATCGAGTAGCTTCTCCATACCACCCACATTCTAATGGCTTAGTAGAATGTTCAAATAGGGAAATCAAGACTATTCTCCAGAAACGTGTACATCCAGATAGAAAAAACTGGTCTCAACTGCTTGACTCACTTCTTTGGGCCTATCAGACTGCATACAAGTCACATGTAGGATGGTCTCCCTACAGCCTAGTTTATGGCAACCCATTCCATTTACCCATTGAGCTCATTCACAAATCTTTGTGGGCAATAAATATCTTCAATTTGGATCCGAAGAAAGCTGGAACAAACATAAAGCTAGATCTGAAAAGACTTCTTGAATTCCATGACTATACATACGCAACAGCATGATGTACAAGGAGAAGGTCAAGAAGTGGCAAGACAAGCACATCCACCGCAAGACTTTCAAACCTAGTCAAAAGGTCTCGTTGTTTTATGCAAAGTTAAAACTTTTCCCATAGAAGTTGAAAAGCAAATGGACTGGGCCATTCGTAGTGAAGCATGTGCGTGATAATGGAACCATAGTCTTATCAAGATTGTCAGCTAATGCACAACCTTTCATCATCAACGGACATGTTTTGAAGCCTTACCTTGAACATGATACCTTCATGTCCATGGTTGACTCCATTCAGGTGGACTATGAAAAAGAACTTCCAGCCACAACATCTATAGATTCAAGCAAAGCAATCAAAAGCATCTCTGACTAATTCATCATTTTCTTCATTTCTTATTTTCGTGTTTTTTATTCTAATATTCTTATGAAATCTTCACTCATCCCATTCGTCATTGTTATACTTAGGATATACTTCATCTTAAGTATAGGGGGATGACTGTATATGGGTGTTCATTTTTTAATCCTGTCTTTTGTCTCCTCAATTTTTGACCTTCTTTCTATACTTAGGGATATTTTACCCTATGTACACGGGGAGTCAAGTAGAGCCTCTAATTTGTTTCTTCCCACCCTCGACCATCCCTACTTTGTGTACTGTTTGCTCTACTTCTGATTAATTGATCCTAAGTATAGGGAGGACTATCGACTTCCTATTCTTTACTCGGTTGTTATAGTATAAATTTTCCTATACTTAGTACGAGTTATATCTCCCTTTTCTATTCAATATTTGAGGACATAACTCAAGATAAGTATAGGGGGTCATATATACTTTGTATATATTTTAGTCATATCTCATATGTACGTATTTTTAATAATATGACTAATTAATAAAAATCAAAATACATATTACTATTTTTTTTATATATTAGTAAATAGGTTAAAAATGTTTTGCAAAATATTTGAAAAATGATTGGAAAATATCTAGAAAAACCTTTTGAAAACTGTTTGGAAAATATTTTGTAAAATATTTTCAAACCTTTGTACAAATGTTTTGTTTGTAGAATTTTTTCCTTTGTTTGAATAAATTGTTTTCAAAATCTATTTGCAAATGGTTTAGAAAATGGTTGCAAAAATAATTTGAAAAATCTGTACATACTGTTTAAAAAAACTTTACAAAATGATTTTCAAATTTTGTAAATATTTGCAAAAATGATTTGTTAAACTATTTTTCAAAATAAAGTTTTCAGAAAGTTTGCAAAAATATTTTAAATTTTTTGAGAACCTTATACATAAAAGCAATTAAATTTCTTTGCAAGCCTCCTCTATAGAAACATATAAATAAATGGTGTAAATCTTCACCCAAATTCTTATAAATAAAAAAGATGCACTCCCGTCTAAATATCTCCACATAATTATTTGTCAAAACTCTTTAGTTTTTTTTTGAAAAATCACTAAAATTTTGCAAAATAAAAAATCAATTAAAATCTGCATAATATTTTCCAAAAATTACATAAAAATTTGCAAAACTTTTCAAAAACCCATAAAATGTTCAAAATCAGAAAATGGTTTTACAAAAATAATTTCTGGATTGTGCATTCGCATTTTCAGATTAACAATGACAATATAACAAGTCTAAATAAAGTCTGAAGATTGGAGCTTCCTTGAATCTTAATCCACTTAATCATAGGAACCTTAAGGGAATTGGAATTAAGGCACTTCAGGTCTACTAGACTTAATTCTTTAAGAACATGAGACAAGGTTCAGTGTCGTCTTGGCTGTCTAAGTAGAATATTTTGGAACACACGCATGATTCTTATCAATAGTGACCTAAATTGCACATATACACCTTACACTTTGCTCAACTCTGTTAAAGTAGTAGAGGGCTGGATTTGCTGGCATGAGACACAAGCCAATGGAAATATCGGAAGTCACACATATGTGACCATTGTACCCCAACTGATCCAGTAGACATGAGGTCTAATGATGGAGTGTTGTGGGTTGCAATAAAGATTTGAAAGAGGGATAGTCTACTAGCTCAAGAGGAAAAACTCCTTATGTAAATGATGTTGTACATAGTACATAAAAAATGCAAAATAAAAAACTACAAAAAATAGATGGGCAAAAATCAAAGAAAAATGTCAATTCCTGCCGAAATATGTATATATTAAATAAGTAAGCTTAAGCTTCAAAGTCAGAAATATATGTGCGTCTGCAACCTGATGACTTGGCTATGCTAGTCAAGCATCTTAAGATAGGTAGCTACACTAGCTACCATAAATTATCTTCTCCACCTCCTCCTCTTGAGTCGGTTGTACTTGAACTTAGAAGGGAATACCCCTCTTCTCAATGAAAGAGTTATTAGATTGGGGAATTAGGGTCACCATGTTGGAGAAGCCTGACTTTTACCGCTTCAGCTGATAGGATCTATGTATCACACACACTTTACAAGATAGGCTCCGAGTCATAGGGATTGTGTATGATGTCGACTAGTTCCGACCTGGCTTTTGAGGAGACTTGGGCAGTCTCTCAAAGGCGGTTGTGTTTTAAGTCTGGTTCCCTACCAAGGTTCCGACCAAACTAAAAATCCAAAGGGTTTGACTAAGATCCAAACTTTGATATTATGAAGACAATCTTAAAAGTTAATGTTAATCCAAGTTCTTTCTTTTTCATTCTTTATTTTCTTTTCAACACTTATTAAGTGTTCTCTAGTGACTAGAAAAGGCAAGTATAGGGGGGATGAATCTCCATTTCATCACCTTTATTCTTTCATTTTGTCCTTAAATCCCTAGCTAAATGATGTATATCTCATTTGAGGTCAACATTTTTGAGCAAGTACTATCCCCTAAGACGATTAAATCAGATGTGGTCCTTAATTCCCAATTTCTCCCAAGTTGTTCCTTTGGCTTCGTAGGTTGGAGGAGAAGAACCCAACAAACGGGGATCGACGGCGGCGGGCACGGGGTCGTCGGCGGCTCGCGCGCGGCCGCGCGGTAGAGGGCGGTGCCGCGCGGCGATGGGGGCTGGCGGCACGGCCACCCGCGGAGGAAAGAGGCAGGGAAGAGGGCGGTGCGGCGCCCCTGCGGTTGGCAGCCGGGGCGGCGGCGGCGCCACGCGCGGCCGCTTAGAGCGGCGGAGGGCGGCGTGGGGGGAGGCAGCACCGTCGGTGGTTGCCGCTGGAGGAGCTGGCGGCCGGCGCCGGCCGGCTTGATGGTTGTGGCGGGCGGTGGCGGTGGGAGCTCCTCCCCCACCGCTGCTATGATGAACGCGGGCGCCTATGGTGTGCTCACGCGAGCACGATCTTCGCTCAAATCGCCGGCGAGCGATGAGCTCGAGCAGCGCGCGGTTGCGGCTGCGATGTTGGCCAAAAAGCCAACGGATCACACCGGAGAGAGGGCCGTCGTCGCTCGACCGCGGTTGCGTCGCTTTCACCGATTCAACTCAGGTAACTAGGCTCTCCTCACATAATGATGGATCAAAGGCAAAATTGAGGAGAATGACATGTATATAATGATGATGGAATGAGAGGTTATTAAAATGGTGGGAGGTTATTTTATTAATGGAGTTGAATGGGAGGTTTAAGAAACGGGGGTTGAATGGAGGTTGGTGGTAGAAGAGAGTTGAATGGTGGTTATTGTAGAGAATGCAAAATAATTAAATAAATAAAATGAAATAAAGAGAGTAGAGAAATAGTGGAGAATTTACAATGGAAGACAAGCAACATGTACACATTTTTTTTACTTTTCTAATATGTAATTTTTTTATCTTTTTAATAAGAGATATTTACAACGGAAAAATACAATAAAATACTACAATTAAAATACAACACAAGTATGATTTTTTTTGTATTTTTAATAATTAAGAAAGATACAAATAAAATTAAAGAAAGAATGAATATATACATAATATACAATGTACATCTAGGTCCCAAAACCCAACTTTTGAAAATGAGCTCTGATTTTAATGAAACCACTTCCGTTGGATAGATAATTTTCTAACATGAACTGTAAAAGTGAGTTTGGTGAATTTGGAGTTCATACGGAGTGGGAATTTAGCTTGGAAGTTGGACTTTACGACTTTTTCTCTTTGGGATCTAGGAGTATTTATTTGAGGTGAAATTTGTTTTGTATTTTTGTATTTTTATATACATTTTTATAAACAAGTTAGAGAAAGAATTAGGAAAAAAGGAGTTGAAATGAAATTATTAAAAATCCATGAAGTTTTGGGCTATTTACAAGTATAAAACTCCTTTATTTTTGCGGCTTTTTATTGTTAATTCATTTTGTGCAGTCTTATATACAATAATTAGTGTGTTTTATTTACAAGAGTTATTTTGTTAATTTATTGATTTTATGGACATTTATTTGGAATTTTACTTGGGGATTTTGCTAAGATCAAGATATTGCGATGAAGAATCGCGGATTCATCACCCCCTATACTTAAACTTTGCTAGTCCTCCAGTAAATAAAGAATGAATAAGTTGGATTAACCCCTGACTGTGCATGTGAATACAAGACTTGATCCGTTCAAGAACTCTCGGTTTTAGATATCCTAAAATTCTAAGCTGAACCAAGCTCTACTCAAAAGGTACCCAATTTCCCTAATCATCAGACTCTCTTTGTATACATATATAAGGGATATGACTTTAAGTGTTGACCGCAGTTACAAGAGTAGAGTCACAACGTCACCCAAGGTTCCAGTCCAAGAGACTCTCCTATGGACCCGATCCTCAACACTAGGGAATAAATCATTTCTTGCATCCAATCCACCGTCTCTTTAGTTGTCAGAATTGAAAGTGTAGATGGAAGGCCAGTTGATGGAGGGCATAGGATTGTGTCATTTCTTCTCTCCCTCTCATTGGAACAAGGATCCTCTCGAGTGCCTTATTACGCAACACATTTTTTTTGGTGTTGATCAGTGCGTCCGTCAAGAGAAGTTGGAGCCGTCTGCACTTGTTTTCCTGGGAGTACACCGGGGTGTGCCTTTTTTGAGTACCTATCGTACCTTCTACAGCCAGACTTGTAGCATTTACGATGCAGAGCCCTTTTTTGGTGCAAGCCCGACTCCTGGTCCTAATAGCGGTGGTCCAAGTGGACACTTTGAAATGGTTGGGAGCGCTCGCCTTTGGTGTTTGATAATTGACTTTGTGGAATGAGAGCTTTTCTTTGACATTTCATTGCTTTGTAGTATTTTTGGCTAGCTCCATTGCTTTTACCAAGAGTTGGCGCACACTGATCAACATTTTTTTTTATTTTATCACACCCTGGCACATAGGTAAATATCAAGAGATAGTACAAGAACCATGTTCTTATAATGGCTAAATGTGCTGACACTCAGGTTTCATGAAGCCTTCATTGATTTTATCCCATCCTCGAGCATCATCAAATCAAGTCCAAACTCAAATCCCTCATCCTAGTTCCTCAAGTGAAATTTCACTCACTCATCTCATCATAACTGCAGTCGTGTACGGTGAGGTGCTGATCATATTCTTTAAGGTAGAGACTAAGCATGCAATATAGCACACAAATCTTTCAAACTAGGGAAATGTGAATAATTAAGTCAAGGACCCTAATGACTAAGGCTGGTTAACTCAAAACATCAAGACCTCATAAACCAAGTGTTCTTGAACATCACTAGTCTTGTGTGAAAGTGAATTGTGTCAGGGATTAAACCAACTTATTAGTTAGTTTTTTTAAGTTGATGATTGATTGATTTTTTAATTTTTTTTAAGTTTTAGAAAAAGTTTTTTTTTTCACAAAGGTTTTTTTTGACAAACAAAGGCAAAGAAGAAGTTTTTTTTTGTTAGAAAAGTTTTGCTTTTTTTGAAAAAGATAGGTAAATAAGAAAAGATTCTTTTTTTTGAAAGTTTTTTTTATATAAAAAAGGATTTTTTTGAAAAGTTTTTTTCTTAGCAAATAAGGAAAAAAGTTTTTTTTAGGAAAGAGTTTTTTTATTGTTTTGTTTTTTTTGGGTTTTTTACCCACCCCATAATTATTGTATAATATATACAAAAATACGTGAAAGTACGAGCTATGGGTAAAGTATATATGTAATATATACATGCCCCCCTATACTTAGCTTGTGCTATGTCCTCATGGCACTAGGTGACAAAAAGACATAGCTCGTACTAAGCATAGGAAATCTAAAATAATAAAAAGTATAGAAGTCGATCCGCCCCCCCTATACTTAGGCTCTGGATAGCCTAAGTGTAGAAGAAGAGCAAAAAATGGGGCGGACGAGGTCAAGAGGAGAAATGATGAGTAAATACACATGGCGGGCATCGGTCCCACCTATACTTAGGCTTTGATCAGTCTAAGTATAGGACAAGAGTAAGTGTGAGAACCGATGTGATCTCGAGAATATACAAAGAAGGGAGAATATGTACAAGAGTGATTGAATCTTCTAAGATGTTGAATCTTGATGCTGCATCTTCATGAAGAGTAATAAGATGTATCTGCTCTGTGCTCACTCTGTATGAAGTTGATGACCTTGACTTGGACTAACTGCTCTTTGGAGTCAACAAAATGCTTCAATAGTTGTCCATTCACCACATGAGATTGTGCACCATCTGTGAGATCAGCTATCTCTACACTTCCATTCTCGTGCACTTTCTTAACCACAAAGGGACCCGTCCATTTAGATTTGAGCTTCCCATGGAACATCTTCAACCTGGCATTGAACAACCATACCTTTTGTCCAGGGACAAAGTCTTTGCACCTAATGTGTTGATCATGCCATCTCTTTACTTTGTCCTTATAAATCAAATTGTTGTCATATGCCCTGTTTCGGATTTCCACGAGCTCGTTCAAGTTCAAGTCTCGGCAAAGCTTCCCTAGGTGACAACTCCAATTAATCTTCTTAATTGCCCATTCAGATTTATGAATCAATTCTGCGGGCAAATGGCATGGCTTGCCATAGATCATTCTAAATGGTGAAGTACCCAATGGTGTCTTGTAGGCTGTCCTATAGGCCCACAGAACTTGGTCCAAGAGCTGAGACCAGTTCTTCCTATCGGGACGAACCAATTTCTGCAAAATACTCTTCACCTCTCTGTTCGAAACCTCTTCCATGCCGTTGGACTGTGGGTGGTAAGGACTAGTAACTCTATGCTCAAATCCATAGTCCTTAGCTAAAGATCTCATATCTCGATTCACAAAGTGGCTACCCCCATCAGATATCAAAACTTTTGGCATCCCGAACCTAGCAATAATATAATCTCTCACAAACTTACAAACAGTCTTGCTGTCTGCGGTTCGGGTTGGGATAGCCTCCACCCACCTGGATAAATAATCAACCGCCAACAAAATGTACTCATGTCCTTGGCTGTTGGGAAAGGGACCCATAAAATCTATGCCCCATGCATCAAAAACATCACAAATAATCATCGGTTGCATGGGCATCTCATCTCTCTGTCCAACTGTCCCTCCCATCCTTTGACAAATCGGGCACGGCCGTACAAAATCAATGGCATCTCTAAACAAGGTCGGCCAATACAATCCACATTGAAGTACTTTGTGAGCAGTTCTCTTTCTCGAATGGTGTCCTCCAGCCTCAAGTGAATGACAATATGTGAGGATACTCTGGTATTCCTCCTGAGGAATACACCTTCTCCAAACACAATCTGGTCCTTCAAAGAAAAGGAAAGGATCGTCCCAGTGGTATCTCCTCGAATCCGACTTCAGTCGATCAATCCTGCTCCTAGTCCAACCATGGGGAACCTTCTTGGAGACAAGATAGTTCACCATGTTGGCATACCACGGGAGGGAGTCAATAACATAAATTGACTCATCTGGGAAGGTCTCTCTAATCCGCTCATGATCAGGAGAATCCTTAAGTTCGATCCGAGAAAGGTGATCAGCCACAACATTCTTCACTCCAGGTTTATCTTTAATCTCCAAATCAAATTCTTGGAGGAGTAGAATCCACCTAAGAAGACGCGCCTTCGCGTCCTTCTTTTCCATTAAGTATCGAATGGCTGTGTGATCAGTATAAATTGTCACCTTAGAGCCGAAAATATATGATCTGAACTTCTCGAGGGCCATACTACCGTGAGCATTTCCTTTTCAGTCACTGTATAATTTTTCTGTGTAGGATCTAAAACTTTGCTCGCATAGTGAATCGCAAACGGAATCCCCTCTCGCCGTTGTCCTAACACAGCTCCTATAGCGAAATCTGAAGCGTCAGTCATGATCTTAAAGGGGAGAGACCAGTCAGGAGCTTGTAGGATAGGCGAGGCACAAATCTTCCTCTTCAAGAGCTCAAAGGCCTCTAGACACCTGTGATCTACAACGAACTCTGTGTCTTTCCCTAAGAGCGCAGTCAGTGGGCGGGCGATCTTTGAAAAATCTTGAATGAATCTCCTATAGAATCCAACATGCCCTAAGAATGACCACACCGACTTCACATTGGTAGGTGGATCGAGTTTCTTGATCACCTCTACCTTGGCAGGGTCAACCTCCATTCCCCTTTTGGAGATGACATGCCCCAACACGATACCCTCCGTCACCATAAAGTGACTCTTCTCCCAGGAGAGTACCAGATTCACCTCTCTACACCTCGTGAGGACTCGGTCCAAGTGCGCTAAACATGTATCAAAAGAATCACCATGGACCGAGAAGTCATCCATGAACACTTCCAGGAAACTTCCCACCATCTCGGCAAATATGGCTATCATGCACCGCTGAAATGTGCCCGGGGCATTGCAGAGCCCGAATGGCATGCGCCTGAAAGCATAAGTGCCGAATGGACATGTGAATGTGGTCTTTTCCTGGTCCTCAGGGGCTATGGCCACCTGGTTGTAGCCTGAGTACCCGTCAAGAAAACAGAAGAACTCTTTCCCTGCAAGTCTCTCCAAGATCTGATCAATAAAAGGCAAGGGAAAGTGATCTTTCTTGGTCGTGGCATTCAGGCGCCTGTAGTCAACACAGACACGCCACGACGTAGGTACTCGTGTCGCGATCTCTACCCCCTCCTCGTTGGTGACCATCTGAATTCCCGACTTCTTCGGGACAACATGAAGTGGGGCCACCCACTTGGAGTCAGAAATAGGGTATATAAACCCTGCTTTGCACCATTTCTCAATTTCTTTCTTCACCACTTCCCGTAGATTGGGGTTAAGTCTCCTCTGAAACTCACGAGAAGGTCTCACGTTATCCTCAGTAAAGATGTGGTGCGAGCAGAGAGCGGGGTTGATGCCCACGAGATCCGACACTGTCCAGCCTATTGCTTTGCGGTTCCTCTCTAAGACCTCTAACAACCTAGACTCCTGTTCTAAAGTCAAGTCTGAGCTAATGATGACAGGATATCTCTCTTTGGGTCCTGCAAGAAAGCTTACTTAAGGGTAGGAGGTAGTGATTTCAGTTCTGGCAATGTGGTATCATCAAGCAGATCTGGCTGAACTGAATCTGAATCTGGTTCCGTGCTGCATGAAGGTGGGCTAGGCTGAGTAATACTCACCACCAAATCAGGAGTATCGGGAGTCGGATCGTCAAAAGTATCCAAACAATCGGCAAAAGCCACGTCCGACTTGTCATCTATGTCCCATGATTGTTCCGAAGAGGATGGAACTGACAGATCCGAATGGATCTCTAAGTCATCATGAGAATAGGTTGATGCATCTCTAGCAAGATCAGACAACACCTGGCAAACTGCATCATGCACTATATCCTCTCCAGATGAAAGGGTCTCGTTCTGTCCTGAAGGAATCTATCCCCAAATCCCAACTGTGCTAATCATACTGCAATCTGCCTCTCAAGATGAGTACTCTGTGCTACTCTCCGAATCGGGTCGCTGACACTTGGTTTGCTTCATCTCAAGGTTCACTTCTCCACCTGGAGAATGGAACTTCATCATTCTCGTACCATAGTCGAAAGCTGCGCCTGCGGTCCTAAGGAAGGGTCGCCCGAGAATGATCTGAGATTCTCTCCAATGATTGGGGGTCTCCATGTCCAAGACTATGAAGTCCACCTGATAGTTCTGTCCCTCAATCGAGATAACGATGTTCTTCACTTCTCCCTTAGGTCTCTTCATTGAACGATCTGCGAATTGGAGTAAAGCTCTAGATTTGCGAAGTGGTCCCAACTCCAATTTCTGATATAATGCTAAGGGAAGTAAGTTGATTGAAGAACCGCTATCTAAGAGTGTGCGTGCAAACTCAATGTCGTCAATACAACTCTCCACATAGTGAGCACCCATGTCTCTCTTTTTCTTTGGCAAAGTCTGATTCTTGAGACAATAGGTTGTGGCTACTGATAAGACATGTGTCTTTATATTTCGGTTATCTTTCTTCCTGCTAACCCTTTTAGGTGTGCATCTCACCTTAAGGTATTTTTGGAAGGCAGGATGGTTAGCCACATATTCATCAAATGGCACCTTAACTGTGATGTTTTCTTTGCAAAACCGTTCCATATCGGGGTCATCTTTCTGAATCTTTTTGATGCGCTTTCCTGCCGTAAGAGCACAGGGGAAAGGATTGAAGCTAGGGAAACAGAGGATGAAGAGTCTGAATCATGAACTGAAAGATCATTCTTTGCATTAACGGAAACAGAGTTCTTCATACAAGAATCTTTTTGATGCAACATGGACTCAAAGTCTAAACTATCTACTATAGGTTGTGGAATAGAAGCTGGAGTGGTATCCGCTACAACCAGAGATGCAAGGTCCTCCGTAGATTCAGAAGAATATCCATGCTGACGATGCTGCATACGTGCTCTCCTCCTCCTCTCGGCTCCCTGAGTAGAAATCCTCGAATGATGCTGATGGGGCTCTGAAATATGATGCCTCTCCTCCTCGTCCTTTGAAGACTCCTCAGGTAGAGCTCCAGAGATGCCCCTCCTCGTGTCCCTCGCCCGGTCAGGTACGACCACGGTCCTTCCGCTCCTAAGTGACATGTGGTTAGCCTCGTCACATGAAAGAATCTCATGTTCAGATTTAGGAGATGCTGAATAGTATACTTGACCAAAGTGCTGCTGAGAACTAGAACGGTTCAGGCTATTTGGGTTAGCCTGAACTTGGGCTGGGATCGAGGTAGAGGGTGCAGTCTGCTCGTCTCGCCATCTGGACAGGCGGTTGACATCCACCCGTAAGTCCTGAACCTCGTTCCTGTAGGAACATAGCTCGTCGAGTATCTGCTGCTGAATATCCACGGGACTAGACGATGAAGGAAGTGGATAAGACTGGGAAGAAGAATGGGAAGACTGGCCCTGCTGGCCAGTGTACTGCCTCTGCTGCTGCTGCTGGCGTTGCGGGCCCTGCTGGCCTGTCTGGTAATGGCCCTGTCGGCCATACTGCTGGTATTGCTGCCTCTACTGCTGTGGTGGATGGAATCCAGGGCTCTGCTGTGAAGGAGGTGGTGCGGAGGTGAATGCGGTGTTGTGAAAGGTCGGGGGACGCTGATAGGACTGTCGGTCTCCCGTACTTCCCTGCCTGGCAGGGTCCTGAGTATACGATATCCCATTCACCTCCCAAACTGGTGGAGGCTCCTCCTGAACTGTCTCTGCTACTGGAGGTGGCTGCTGGAAAGAATGGGTGTAGGATTGGTCCTGCTCCCACGGCTGGGGTTGCCCTGACACCAACTGCTCCTGAACATGGTGAACTCGGTATACGGGAGCAGAGGGTGCAGTCACGACGGGTATCCTTATCTTAGATACCTTCTCAGTCAACTCCTCCATCTGTTTTGGAAGTTTAGAGATGCTCCGGTCTAACTCATCAATCCTCCTGTCGATCTTCTCGACTACAGTAAGCTTGTCAGCAAGGAGTCCCATGCTAGGGATCACATCCTGAGAGAGATCGACTACAGCTGGTTTCCCCCCTCCAAGTGAGAGTGAACTGGGGGATGGTGTATAGGCCCTGCTGGCCATCTGTGAGCGGCTAGTTTCAGCCATCTTCTCGAATACCCTCCAGACGGTATCCGCTCCTCGTGATGTATAGCTGCCTCCACAGGCAGCGCTCACTAAACCCTGCATCTCAGGGTTGAGACCAGTAAAAAATGATTGGACCAAGATGTTATCATTTAGTCCATGACAGGGACACTTCTGTCATGGCAACGGGGTCGAACTCAGGGAGGCAAAGGAACAACTTGGGTTTAATTTGAAAACTTAGGTTTAGATTTCCGATGCGGGTTTTTTTAATATTTTTTTAATGCAAAAAGAATGTCAAATGCAAAATGCGGTTGAATCAAGTTAATAAGAAAGTATACAACTTAGCCAAATTAATTTTAATGAGAAATTAATCCAATTTAGCCAAATTATATTTTTTCAGTAAACTTAATCCAATGATGAAAGCAAAACATATTTTTTTAGAATTTTATGGGTTAAAATGCAACAACTAAAAATACACACTTTTTATGGGTTTTTTTCACAATTTATCACACAAACAGTAAGCAAAAATTATGAAAAAATTACTGAAACTAAAACATGATGCAAGGAAGCTACAGTAATATTTTTGGAATTTTTTGACAAAATATGAATTTTTTAGTGAAATCAGAGTAACAATGAGTAATTAATTTCTATTAAATCTACGTTATCAAATTAATCAGAGAGCGAATTATCTTAGAAAGATATTTAGATAAGCAATCCAAGAGAGTTAAAATTTCGCAAAAATGATTTATGTAGATTTAATTAAAAATCAAATACTAACTTCACTCTACAAATTATTTCAGGCACAAGACAACTCCATTTTGGATGAAATTTAGATAATAAGTTAATCATATATCAGGGCATCATTCATAATTTTTGTGAAATTTTTCGAGCAACCGTGTGTGAGGTATAATTTTAATGGCACAGAATGGGTAAACTATGCGAAATTTCAGTTGAATAATTTTAGTTAATTACCCATATCTTACAAAAATACAAATAAATATTTAGAATGTAGAAAAAAGTTGCACAACATAATGACATTTTTCATTGAATAAAATGATTCTCAAGAGATGTCCAAATTAAGACACAAACATAGGGGTCTTTGTGCAATACAAAAATTGAAAAGAAAACTCAACTTACGTGTAGGGACTTGTTTGCAATAACAGAAATATGAAATATACAAAATGCAATATTTACATTAAAAAATAGAAGGAAAAGTAACCCTCACCCTTCTTCTATCTTTGGCTTCGCAGGTCGGAGGAGAAGAACCCAACAAACGGGGATCGACGGCGGCGGGCACGGGGTCGTCGGTAGCTCGCGCGCGGCCGTGCGGTGGAGGGCGGTGCCGCGCGGCGATGGGGGCTGGCGGCGCGGCCACCTGCGGAGGAAGGAGGCGGGGAAGAGGGCGGCGCGGCGCCCCTGCGGTTGGCAGCCGGGGAGGCGGCGGCGCCACGCGCGGCTGCTTAGAGCGGTGGAGGGCGGCGCGGGGGGAGGCGGCGTCGTCAGTGGTTGCCGCTGGAGGAGCTGGCGGCCGGCGCCGTCCGGCTTGATGGTTGTGGCGGGGGGCGGCGGTGGGAGCTCCTCCCCCACGGTTGCTACGATGATCGCGGGCGCCTATGGTGTGCTCACACGAGCACGGTCTTCGCTCAAATCGCCGGCGAGCGATGAGCTCGAGCAGAGCGCGGTTGCGGCTGCGATGTTGGCCAAAAAGCCAACAGATCACACCGGAGAGAGGGCCGTCGTCGCTCGACCGCGGTTGTGTCGCTTTCACCGATTCAACTCAGGGAACTAGGCTCTCCTAACATAAAGATGGATTAAAGGCAAAATTGAGGAGAATGACATGTATATAAAGATGATGGAATGAGAGGTTATTAAAATGGTGGGAGGTTATTTTATTAATGGAGTTGAATGGGAGGTTTAAGAAATGGTGGGGTTGAATGAAGGTTGGTGGTAGAAGAGAGTTGAATGGTGGTTATTGTAGAGAATGCAAAATAATTAAATAAATAAAATGAAATAAAGAGAGAAGAGAAATAGTGGAGAATTTACAATGGAAGACAAACAACATGTACACATTTTTTTACTTTTCTAATATGTAATTTATTTTATCTTTTTAATAAGAGATATTTACAAGGAAAAATACAATAAAATACTACAATTAAAATACAACACAAGTATGATTTTTTTTGTATTTTTAATAATTAAGAAAGATACAAATAAAATTAAAGAAAGAATGAATATATACATAATATACAATGTACATCTAGGTCCCAAAACCCAACTTTTGCAAATGAGCTCCGATTTTAATGAAACCACTTCCGTTGGATAGATAATTTTCTAACTTGAACTTTAAAAGTGAGTTTGGTGAATTTGGAGTTCATATGGAGTGGGAATTTGGCTTGGAAGTTGGACTTTACGGCTTTTTCTCTTTGGGATCTAGGAGCATTTATTTGAGGTGACATTTGTTTTGTATTTTTGTATTTTTATATCATTTTTATAAACAAGTTAGAGAAAGAGTTAGGCAAAAAGGAGTTGAAATGAAATTATTAAAAATCCATGAAGTTTTGGGCTATTTACAAGTATAAAACTCCTTTATTTTTGCGGCTTTTTATTGTTAATTCATTTTGTGCAGTCTTATATACAATAATTATTGTCTTTTATTTACAAGAGTTATTTTGTTAATTTATTGATTTTATGGACATTTATTTGGAATTTTACTCGGGGATTTTGCTAAGATCAAGATATTGCGATGATGAATCACGGATTCATCACCCGTATATTCACGAGACATGGGAAATATTTAAAGAATTGATGGAGAAGTGCCCCCATCAAGATATACCCAATATGAGCCTCATGCAAAATTTCTTTGGTGGTTTAAGCATAGAGAATCAGAAATTGGTAGATGTTACTTGTGGAGGGTCCCACTTCAATAGAGATGAGGATGACCTTTATCAGATTTTTAAGGAGATGGTAGAGAGCTACGTAGCTCTTTCTTCTTCGAGTGCTTTTTAGAAGCATCCCATTACCTCTCATTTAGTACCCCACAAGGCTATCAACATGATGACATCACAAGATGTGGATAGGGTGGATAGTGCAGATCTGGCCATTATAGGAAATCACCTATCCAAAGTGAACATAATAGAAAAATGATCTAAAAAGCTTGAAAAGTTACATGTGATCGAGCGAAGGACAAAGAACCTGGATAACCTGCATGACAATAATGATGAATCCATGATTCATTAACTTTTCTGTCGCATTTTGTCTTAAAACCCTTAACAAATACATGTAAATATCCATTAATTCTCATCTTTTAACAATCTACCATTCATGTGTAAATATTCACTTTTAACCATTAAAATCATGTAAATAAATAAAGAACAAGAAAAGAAACAAAAAGGCAGATTGAATATATGTATATACGTACAATATGACTTAAAATATAAATATAGCTGTAAGATATATTTATAACCCAACCCCCGAGATCAAGTCAGCATGGATTGGTCGACAAATCAATAAGTAGGGGAGATAAGGAAAGAAAACCAGAGAAAAATAATTTAACACACACATATACATCTTTCATTATTTATAAAATAAATACAAAACTTCAAAGAATTTTAATTATGTCATATGAACATATTTTTCACCAAACTCTTCTCCTAATTATTCTTAAAAATGTATATAAAAAAATAAAAATAAGTTAAAAATATTACCCTGTATATATGCCAAGAAACCCAGCCTGCAAATTGTCAAAATCTCAACTTCTGAACATCATAACTTTCTCATACGAACTCCAATTTCACTCTACTCACCTTTAAAGTTGATAAAATAATATTATCTAATTAATAAAGGTGGCTTCATCGAATTCGGAGTTCGTTTGCAAGAAGTCGGTTTTTGGGACCAAAAGACAACAGGGTTTCTGGGTTATTTATTTTATGTAACACACATTATTTATCATTTTCTTAATTTTATAATTTTTAAATTATTTCATGATCTTGTAATTTCATCCTAAATTATTTCATAATTTTTGGAGACTATTTATTATTTTCATAAAATCAAAAACCCCAAAATATAGGTATAAATGACCTATTTAGATACTAACTCTATTTATTAAAATATGTAAATTAATTTATAAAAATCTATAAAAATTTATACAAGCCTTATTTAATATTCTAATAATTAAGAAAATATAAAATTAATTTTTACGTACTTATTTATTAACTTAAAAATCTAAAACCTATTTATAAATACATATTAATTAATATAATATTTATATTTTAAATAATATTTATTATTTATTAAAAGTAAATAGTCCATGAATTAGAAAAATAAATTATCTACACTTTTCGTATTTACACTTATTTAAAATAATGTAATTTACTATTTTATACTTAATTTATAAGATATTTATACTTTTAGGCCAACCAGGTGCTGACACTTGTCAGCACCTGGGACCTTCTTCCCCAAGAAGCTGTTGCGCCCAGTCTGTTCGGCCGGCCGACTTCTCCCATTTATCCGGCGCCCATCTCGAAGCTTCTGACCGATCTCTACCGTCGAATCCCTTCCTCTAAAAACCCTCTCCATCGCCACCATCAATTTCGACTTGGAGCCCACGCCAAACTCCCTATATAAAGGCTCCAAGGTTGCCATTAACCAACAACTTTCCAACAACCCAGAGCTTCAGCTCCTGGCTAACCGACCCCCAACCTTCCAAGCTTCGCTCCGGTCAACCTAAGGCGGTGACAGCACCGTGAAGGATCTCGCGAGGAAAAAGGCACGTCGGAGGATCGTTCCAAGGCCTCATTGAGCCTTGCATCGCCACCAGCGCGCGTCGGAGCTCCGGTCTTTGGCCGCCGTCAAGCAACAGTCCAGGTAATACACCTAGACATTCCCCAGGCCTTTTCATCCATTTTTTTGATTTTCGTTTCGATATTCGAGCCACTATTAGCGTGGCTAATCGCTTCTCTAGGTAGTTTAATCCCTAAGCTTAGACGTGCATTCGTAATCCACTTTCGAATCTTTACATTTCGATTTCAAATCGATCAGTGTTTCATTGCCATCTACACGTATCTGGTTGTTTAGCTGGAAAATAAAGTTTTCACCATCTTCGAGCTGGTGAATCGTAACCCCTTCGCCGATTCCTTGGAGAATCGAGCACATAAATCTTTTGTTTGCAGATCCAACTTCATCGCGAGACGATTTCAAGATCTGGAGACGATCAATCGCCGTCAGATTTTACTTCCAAAGATGGGTCGTTGGTTCTGAACATCCTCCTGGTGGACGAGACCACCGTCTTCATCGAAGCACCACCACCGCTCGGAGCAACGCCGGTCACATCTCTACCGCGGGCGAGCTCGAGGGGTGGAGGAGCCACCCCTCTGGCCCCGCCGGAGCACCAAATCCTTCGCCGGTCAGCCGTGATAACTCGGAGAAGAGACGCTCGCCATCAACAGTTGTAACAGACGCAAGAACAGCCGACGCACAGGTGCGCGACACGTGGCGCACCTGTGAGCGTCAGATCAGAGCGCACAAGTTCTAATCTCGGTCGTCCAAAGCGAAACGGTGGAAAATTTACAAAGTAGACCCAGCAAGCTTACAGAAATCATCTCCGCCCCCAGGTTTTCTTTATTTACATTTAGGTCCCTCCGGAGGGACCTAAATGTAAACATTTGTTTACCTTTTCTTCAGAACAGTCCTTGAGGACCTAACTGCAAACATTTTAAATAGTTTTTCTTTGCGCTTATTCCCCTGGGCTATAGGGGTTGTTTCTACTTCGTGTGACCTCGATTTTTGACGATTTCTTGAGGGTAGTTACACAACTACCCCAACTACCTAGTATAAAGTTTTCATGGATTTTTGACAAGTTTTAGTCGTGTTTTGATTCTTTCGAAGATCGTCTTGATTTGTTTTGGTTTCTTGTGTAGTTCGTGCTCACGGCTCGACCCCGATCACCATACTATATAGTATCATCTAGCTATTATTCACCTATTATATAATAAGTAAATATTTTTGAAAATATCCCTTTTTGAAAAATTAAATAAAAATTTGAAAATAATAAAATCAAATAAAAAAATAAAAATAAAAATCAATAAAAAAGAGGTGTTTTGACTTGATCACTTAGAGAAGAATTAAAAATAAAATTACGAGGACAAAAATCTAGGGAATTTATTCTGCCTCCTTGAGTTCGATCCAGGAACACTTTCCTGGTAAAATATTAGTGAACGGTTTTCCGACAGAAAACCATAATTGTTTGATAGGTTTCAAAAACCGATCTTGTTTCGCGGCTTTCTACTACAACCGACTACTTTCTTCAATAAAAGAAAGCCGCGAAACCGATTCTTAGCCTCATCAAAATGGCGCCGTTGCCGGGGAGGCGTTAGATTCTTTTGATTTTTCATTTCTCGTGATTTTATTTTTTTCTCTTCTCTTTGTTTCGCTTTTCGTACGGTTTTTCGTACGACTTTTTCGTGTTTCATTTTTTTAAGTTTCTCTTTTGTTTTCTTACGGCTTTCTCGGTTTTGCAGCTTTCGCGACTTTCTCGATCGGCTTTTCTTTGCTAACCATCTTTGCAGGGCCTGCGGGATCAACCGGCTTCTTTGGAAGCCGAGCCAGTTGAAAGAGCAGAGGTCGACTCCTTCTTCACGAGTCGACTGCAGAGGAGCAGAGTAGTTAGCACAACTTTGTAAAAGAGATAGAAAGGGAGAGAGTTGTAATAGACAATAAACAAACCCCCCCATTTTTTCTTCGGGGCCTGATTCACCGGATACTGTGTATCCGAGGATCAGGGCACCCACCACGGCTTTTTATCGCTCATCAGTTTTCCGCGGCTTTTCTAGATGTTTGTTTAGGATTTTTTTACTCTATCTATTTGTGCTGCGTAGCTAGTCTTAGGACTCGCAACTTAGGTGCTTGCTTTAGGGTTTTTAAATAAAAAACAAAATCGATAGACATTTCCTGAAAAAACCATAAAAATCGCAAAATTAAAATCGAGACTGCTAAAAATATCTGACTTAAAACTATAAATTGATTCAAGTGATTTGGGGAGAGTAACCCCTGCACATTTCTCAGAGTGCGCGAGCTTGAGAGCCGACATTTAAGGATAGAGCCCAAACCCCGTATTTCTTGCGGGATACTACTGGGTCCATACATTTGATCGTTGTTCCTCAGTGGGTAAGATCAGGTAGCCGGAAACGGTCCGGATTTACTTAGCAGAGTGGGAGGTTTAGAGGACACTACGCAAGGCTCCGTCCTCAAGTAACACGGGTAGCCGGAAACGGTCCGTACTTACTCCCATACTGGCTGAGTGCGAGCGGTCTCGTGTAAGGATTCGGGCCAGTGTTTCGGGGAAACTATCGGGCACCTATTGGCTTGCTCAGCCCGCGTAATCGAAACGTTTGCTAATCACAACCCTAAAACCGAAAAGATAAAAAGACCGAACTCTTACGGTCTCCGTCAGGGTTGAGTTGGTGAAAACGGGATTTGCTTTGTGTTTGTTTGCGAGGCATGAGTTTTCGCGGCTTTCGCATTTCTCCTTCATTTGAATCGTACACGTACTCTCCCGAAATCTCTCTTGACATCGAAGATGACGTCTCGACGGCTTTTTGGCTCAGACTCTGTGAGCTTTCGACCGTCCACCGTCGAGCGTATGTCTTCACAGGCTCAAGATGACCCTCTTCCCGAGCCGGTCCCATCCGATCTCAAGGTGAGTCAGACCCAGACTCCCTCGCCTCCTGGCCAGATCATTGAGGCAGACCCTTGCCTCAATACATCATCTAGATCTCCTGAGTATTTTTGCTGAGTTCTTACGAGAGTTTTCACTTTACAGACGATCAGATGGCTCGCGAGAAAGGACCGGCAACCGACGAGAGGCCACCAGCTGGGGACAATCAGGAGGAAAGAACAGAGCTGAACGGAGATGTTACGACCGGCATTCTCGATACACTTTAGCAGATGAATCTACAGATTCGAGAACAGTATAGAGTTCAGATTGAACTGCAGGCCGAAATAGCTGCACTGAGAGCAGGGGCCGAGAACCCTTTACCACCTGCGGTTCCTGCAACTTTACGGGATGAGTATGACCCAGGTGCTCGAACGCTCCATCACTGGATTCGGCTACCGCCGAATCAAGGGCCATACGAACTCCGACTGTCCTTCATCTCCTTGCTTCCCAAGTACTATGGGAATGCTGCAGAGGAGCCGTTCACATTTCTACAACAGTTTGAGATGATCTGCAGAACGGCTTGTTATCCAGGAGTGACGCAGGAGGCCGTACGCCTCAAGGCTTTTCCCTTTGCCTTAGCCGATAAGGCTCTTTATTGGCTGAGCCATCTGGGGAGAGAAATCTCCACCTGGGACGACCTGAAGTCCACCTTCCTGCGCAAGTATTTTCCTCTAGGAAGGACGAACATGATGAGGAGTCAGATCTCCAATTTTACACAACTGCCGCACGAATCATTCCATGAGTCATGGGATCGATTCAAGGACCTGACGGAGAGATGCCCGCATCATGAGATCCCGATGAAGGTGCTAGTACAGAACTACTTCAGAGGACTCCAGCCGGAAGTACAGGGGCTCGTGAGTGCCGCATGTGGCGGCAGTTACTTGAACAAGGACGCCGAGTCAGTCTGGGCCATCCTCGAAGGGATGGCCGAGAACTCGAGAGTTGTAGACTCTACTTGGGCATTTCAGAAAGCCCCACAGCCACCACATCACCGAGAACATCACAAGGTGGCGAACATTTCGGACTCTGAATCCAACACCAACATGGGCTTCATTAGCGAGAAATTGACATTGGTGGACGTGATTCACAAGCATGTCCAAGACCTACAGCCGTTGCGAGAGTTGGAGAAACTCTCATCTCTACCTCAGCAGCTGAGTGATCTATCGAAGAAAGTCGCTGATCTTCAGATCCAGTACCAGCAGAACCAGACTTCTTCGAACACGCAATCAGCACGGAGGATCGCACCCGCTCCACCCACCCGTCAGATACACTACGTCCAGAGCGAGCCCGAGATTCCGCAGATTGATTGGCATGAGGATCAGTCTCATGCCAATTCTAGCCAGATCATCAGCACTGCAGAGATGGAGGTGGAGCCGCAATCCACTTTCGAGATCAACGGGATTTGGTATACTCCGATGCAGCAGCCGAGTATACCGAATAAGCAGCACCAGCAGCCGTACGGTCATCCGTAGCATGGACATCCGCAATTCCAGCACCGCCAGAGCTTCATGTCGCAGCAGTCTCATTCGAATGTTTACCATCAGAGACCGCAGCCTTCATATCAACACCCTGCCCAGTTTTCACCGAATTATTCTTTTCAGCAGCCGCAACAGTCTTCCTCCACACCTCAACGCTACTCCCAGCCTTCCACCTCTCAGCATTTCACGCCAAGGCAGGAGAGAGGAGCAAGCTAGGGCCACCATACCGAACCGAAGATGTCTGGCGCTCAACCAGATCATGGATATGCTCAGCACGCTCCAGATCGCGCACAAGACAGAGATGGAGCAGGTTAACCGTCGTCTGGACGAGTTAACCGTGCCGAAGACCACTCTCCCAGCCCAGCCTCAGATGAACCTGAATAACAAGAGGAGGCATCCAGAGCAGGTAGATACTTCAGGTAAGATCTCGTTTCCTGAATTTTTATCTAACTTCATTCGTCTCAGGAGCGGTAGATCACCGCAAGCACCTACTGGAGAAGAGGAGAGGGCACCAAAGGAGCACGAGCATGATCCTGATGCCGAGGAGGAGAAACCTCAAGAGGATGAGGACACAGAATCAAGAGACGGGAGTAATGCCAACTCATCAGATATGGATACTGGCGACTCAGACGATGATATCACGCCAGATCAGGCAGAGAGCCTGGACAAAAACATTTCTTCCCCTGTTTTAGAGAGTTTTGTAAATAATTCTGAGACTCTCGATGTAAATGCTGATTCTGAGTTGAATAAAAATTCTGATTTTCTGACTCCTGACTTTATTCCTTTTCCCGATGCTTTGTTTGGAAAAGGAAATAAAAAGACCAAAAATAATCTCGAATCTCCACAGATCGAAAAACTACTCAAAGATCACATCTTTCTGAAGATCCCTCTTCATGATGCCTTAGATCAATTTCCTACACTCAAGAATCAATTGAAAAACAAATGCACCATGCGTAGGAAAAGAGATCACGAGTTGAGAAGCATATATTGACCAAGGCAACTTCGTGTGCAATTCGGAACAAGGTACCGAAGAAGAAGAAAGATTTGGGAGCTCACTATGTCAATTGTCAGATTGAAGACACTACTTTCCATCGAGCTCTCTTAGATAATGGTTCCTCGATCAATTTACTTCCATCCTCTTTGCTTGATAAGCTCAAGCTTGGTCCTCTCTATAAATCACGAGCGATACTTCAGTTTGCAGATCGATCTATAAAGAGACCTAGAGGTGTGTTAAGGAACATTATCGTGACTGTTCAGGGCTCGCAATTTCCCGTGGACTTTACGGTCCTAGACATGACATGCCCTACACAGTTACATCTTGCTCCAATCATTCTTGGGAGACCCTTTTTGCAGACAGGAAGAGCACTCTTCGATTATGATGCTGGGAGAGTATCATTCCGTACAGACAACGGAGAGATACACATTGAGATGGAGAGAGAATGTGGCAGTCCTAGATCAGTATTGTCATTCACTTCAGAGGACACCAGTCTTGCGGAAGATTACCAGAACATAGATGAGACACAGTCTCCTGATCTTGAGAGTGTTTATTTTGATACCCAAGATATCCTACACGAGGATAGGGTAGATCACTTGGTACCTAGTTTTTCAGATGATTGTTCATATACAGAGACAGATTTCAGATCAGACTCAGATGACCAGTCACCTACAATAGATATCTCTGTGCCGCAGAGTGAAAGTACACATATTACAGCACAAGAGTCAAACAAATACATTAAACAGATCATACAGTCTATTCAGTGTAGAGAGTCAGATGGTGTAAGGCTTACACATATAAACACCTTCTGTAGTCCGACTCCAGAGACACATGTTTCAGAAAAGAGAGCTACGCCGTATACAGAGTTCAATTATAGAGGAGGCTATACTTTTGCAGCCAACGATCGATACACACATAAGAAGCAGACAATTCAGTATGATCCTGGCTAAAGTGATCTACTTTGTACAGGAATCATGATCATTCCTTCACTTCTTCCTGTACAAATTCTTTTGAGCCATTCTTTTCAGGAGATTCACAACACTTGTACATTCTTCGTAGACCATAATCGTCCCCAGTTTTTGCTCGTCTTCTATTCTTAGGATACCAGATCCTAAGTATAGGGGGGACTGATTGCCCGCTGATTCACGTTTTATTTTTTGTACTGATTCTTTTGTATAGCCATTCTTTTTCACGAATCACTGGTCCCCAATTTTTGGCTACACTCTTTTCTATACTTAGGATGCCTTATCCTAAGTATAGGGGGGACCGAGTGATTTCGATGATTTCATATTCTTTTTCTTTTAAACTTTCGTTATTTATCCTTTTCATTCAGTCATCCCGTTTTTGCTCTCCCTACATACTTACGATGACCTGATCGTAAGTCTAGGGGGGGTTGACTGACTTGTGATCGATACCCTTTTCACCCACTTTTACATAGCATGAGTTATGTCCTCCTTTTTTCTCTTTTGACGCTATGAGGACATGGCTCAAGCTAAGTATAGGGGGGTGCATATATATTGTATATATACTTTCGGCCATAACTCATACTTTTATGTGTTTTCTATATCTATAAAATCCATAAAAAAGTGGGTAAGGGTTAATTTAAAATCCACTCTTTTATTTATAAAATCCTTGTAAATAAGTAAAAATATGCTTAAAACTTGTAAATAAAATTTGTCCTTAAAATATGTATAATACTTATTTAAAATCTTATTTATTAAAACATGTATAAAAACCATTCAACCCTTGTAAAATACTTTGTAGATAAAACTTGTAAAGTACATTAGATACTTAACTTGAATAAAATATATCTTGTAAAATTTGTGAATAAAACCTTGTTTATAAAAATAATAAAATCCATAAAAAATACAAAGTCCTAAAATTCGTAAAAATTACAAAATCCTTAAAATCCATAAAAATGAGTAAAATTCAGAAAATATACTTCACAAAAACATGGTTGCATTTGCATTCGCATTTTTCAGAATAAGTTTGATTTCCGAAACTAAGGACTGAGTCTAGTCTAAAGGATGGAGCTTGATTACGGCTTTTAACTCTCGTTGTAAGGAGCCTGATTAGGAACTGGAATTTAGACTCTTCAGGTTTGGTGACTTAAACTCTTTGGGTTCCGTAAGACCATATTCGGGAAATCAAGTCATCTGAGCTTAAGAAGACCATTTGGAGTCATCCGTACAACTCTACACCAGTGAACCAATCTTGAACACAAGCACTCTGCACTTAGCTCGACTCGCATAGAGTTCCGAAGGGCAGTACACCTTGGTAGTGCGTTCCTATCCTTATCTTTGCGACATTGACGTCTAAAGACGGGAGAGATTGGGGTTGCGATAGTTGCTTCAGATGAGGGAAGGATCTGCTGACACAATTTTTTCTAAGACCTCAAAAAATGGACGGACTAAAAAGATGCTATATCCGTCGAGGCACAAAAGATGAATGCAGTGCAAGCAAATTACAATGTCAAAGAAATACAGAAGCCACCAAATAAGACCACAATGGTCCAAGCTTCCACCAAATATGCATGCACATCTTAGTGGAGACTCAGCTACACCGGTTGGGCTTCACAAGGAGATGCGTCTACATTGGTCGCACTCCACTTCTTTTCTCATTCTTCTAACTTCTCCCTATATTCGATTGTGGACATAGCAGAACTGAAATCAGAAGGGAATACCTCCCTCCCCGAGGAAAGAGTAGCGGGATGAGGAAGCCATAGGAGTGTATAGCCGGGATTGACGGTTTCTTTGGTTCTCTAAGCAGGAGGAGCTAAATCAATTCACACACTGTACAAGTTGACTTCAAGGATTATAGAGTTTGCGATATGAATAAGTGAGTCTGAACTAGCCGATGAAGTGATCTTGAGTAAGGATTATGGAACTTGAGGACTGTTGAGGACAAAATCCTGATCCTAGTTAAGGTTCCGACAAAATGCTTGTTTCAGGCCCGATCGAGCTCTGTCCTTTGTCTGTTCTCATGAATTGGTTTAGGAAAACAAATTCATTCTAACTTTCTTTCTTTTTCACTTACTTTTTCAAAATAAGTGTTTGCTAAGGGACTAGCAAAGTTTAAGTTTAGGGGGTTGATGAATCCATGATTCATTAACTTTTCTGTCGCATTTTGTCTTAAAACCCTTAACAAATACTTGTAAATATCCATTAATTCTCATCTTTTAACAAACTACCATTCATGTGTAAATATTCACTTTTAACCACTAAAATCATGTAAATAAATAAAGAACAAGAAAAGAAACAAAAAGGCAGATTGAATATATGTATATATGTATAATATGACTTAAAATATAAATATAGCTGTAAGATATATTTATAACCCAACCCCCGAGACCAAGTCAGCATGGATTGGTCGACAAATCAATAAGTAGGGGGAGATAAGGAAAGAAAACCAGAGAAAAATAATTTAACACACACATATACATCTTTCATTATTTATAAAATAAATACAAAACTTCAAAGAATTTTAATTATATCATATGAACATATTTTTCACCAAACTCTTCTCCTAATTATTCTTAAAAATGTATATAAAAATATAAAAATAAGTTAAAAATATTACCCTGTATATATGCCAAGAAACCCATCCTGTAAATTGTCAAAATCTCAACTTCCGAACATCATAACTTTCTCATACGAACTCCAATTTCACTCTACTCACCTTTAAAGTTGATAAAATAATATTCTCTAATTAATAAAGGTGGTTTCATCGAATTCGGAGTCCGTTTGCAAAAAGTCGGTTTTGGGACCAAAAGACAACAGGGTTTCTGGGTTATTTATTTTATGTAACACACATTATTTATCATTTTCTTAATTTTATAATTTTCAAATTATTTCATGATCTTGTAATTTCATCCTAAATTATTTCATAATTTTTGGAGACTATTTATTATTTTCATAAAATCAAAACCCCCAAAATATAGGTATAAATGACCTATTAAGATACTAACTCTATTTATTAAAATATGTAAATTAATTTATAAAAATCTATAAAAATTCGTACAAGCTTATTTAATATTCTAATAATTAAGAAAATATAAAATTAATTTTTACTTATTTATTTATTAACTTAAAAATCTAAAACTATTTATAAATACATATTAATTAATATAATATTTATATTTTAAATAATATTTATTATTTATCAAAAGTAATTAGTCCATAAATTAGGAAAATAATTTATCTACACTTTTTGTATTTACACTTATTTAAAATAATGTAATTTACTATTTTATACTTAATTTATAAGATATTTATAATTTTAGGCCAACCAGGTGCTGACACTTGTCAGCACCTGGGACCTTCTTCCCCAAGAAGCTGTTGCGCCCAGTCTGTTCGGCCGGCCGACTTCTCCCATTTATCCCGCGCCCATCTTGAAGCTTCTGACCGATCTCCACCGTCGAATCCCTTCCTCTAACAACCCTCTCCATCGCCACCATCGATTTTGACTTGGAGCCCACGCCAAACTCCCTATATAAAGGCTCCAAGGTCGCCATTAACCAACAACTTTCCGACAACCTAGAGCTTCAGCTCCAGGCTAACCGACCCCCAACATTCCAAGCTTCGCTCCGGTCAACCTGAGGCAGTGACAACACTGTGGAGGATCTCGCGAGGAAGAAGGCACGTCGGAGGATCGTTCCAAGGCCTCATCGAGCCTTGCATCGCCGCCAGCACGCATCGGAGCTCCGGTCTTTGGCCACCGTCGAGCAACAGTCCAGGTAATACACCTAGACATTCCCCAGGCCTTTTCATCCATTTTTTTGATTTTCATTTCGATATTCGAGCCACGATTAGCGTGGCTAATCGCTTCTCTAGGTAGTTTAATCCCTAAGCTTAGACGCGCATTCGTAATCCACTTTCGAATCTTTCCATTTCGATTTCAAATCGATCAGTGTTTTATTGCCATCTACACGTATCTGGTTGTTTAGCTGGAAAATAAAGTTTTCACCATCTTCGAGCTTGTGAATCGTAACCCCTTGGCCGATTCCTTGGAGAATCGAGCACATAAATCTTTTGTTTGCAGATCCATCTTCATCGCGCGACGATTTCAAGATCTGGAGACCATCAATCGCCGTCAGATTTTACTTCCAAAGATGGGTCGTTGGTTCTGAACATCCTCCAGGTGGACGAGACCACCGTCTTCATCGAAGCACCACCACCACTCGGAGCAGCGCCGGTCACATCTCTACCGCGGGCGAGCTCGAGGGGTGGAGGAGCCACCCCTCTGGCCCCGCCGGAGCACCAAATCATTCGCCGGTCAGCCGTGATAACTCGGAGAAGAGACGCTCACCATCAGCAGTTGTAACAGACGCAAGAACAGATGACGCACAGGTGCGCGACACGTGGCACACCTGTGAGCGTCAGATCAGAGCGCACAAGTTCTAATCTCGATCGTCCAAAACGAAAGGGTGGAAAATTTACAAAGTAGACCCAGTAAGCTTCCAGAAATCATCTCCGCCCCCCAGGTTTTCTTTATTTACATTTATTCCCTCCGCGGGGACCTAAATGTAAACATTTATTTACTTTTTCTTCAAAACAGTCCTTGAGGACCTAACTACAAACATTTTAAATAGTTTTTCTTTGCGCTTATGCCCCTGGGCTGTAGGGGTTGTTTCTACTTCGTGTGACCTCGGTTTTTGACGATTTCTTGAGGGTAGTTACACAACTACCCCAACTACCTAGTATAAAGTTTTCGTGGATTTTTGACGAGTTTTAGTCGTGTTTTGATTCTTTCGAAGATCGTCTTGATTTGTTTTGGTTTCTTGTGTAGTTCGAGCTCGCAGCTCGACCCCGATCACCATACTATATAGTATCATCTAGCTATTATTCACCTATTATATAATAAGTAAATCTTTTTGAAAAATATCCCTTTTTGAATAATTAAATAAAATTTTGAAAATAATAAAATCAAATAAAAATAATAAAAATAAAAATCAATAAAAAAGAGGTGTTTTGACTTGATCACTTAGAGAAGAATTAAAAATAAAATTACGAGGACAAAAATCTATTTAATTTATTCTGCCTCCTTGAGTTCGACCCAGGAACACTTGTCTGGTAAAATATTAGTGAACGGTTTTCCGACAGAAAACCGTAATTGTTTGATAGGTTTCAAGAACCGATCTTGTTTTGCGGCTTTCTGCTACAACCGACTACTTTCTTCAATAAAAGAAAGCCGCGAAACCGATTCTTAGCCTCATCAAATACGAAGCATCTGGAGCTTCTTGTCATACGATTAGTGCATGTCAGAGTGCGAGTGCCACAAATGATACTTCTACGCATGAGCAGACTTCTTCACTTCAGTACATCAAAGTATCGGAGCACCCCCTATAATCCAGCACATTTACTATAGGCAGACCCCAGATCAGGTGCTGCAATAGTCACTCTCATCATGCATTGTTCCGTACGAGCAGGAGCCTCTTTACATTCCTGAGCAATAGTCTCCACCTCTACCTCTCATTTAGGAAGTGAACAACATTTGGTTTGACAGAAAGCGCAGCTAGCCCCGTTTGCTAGGGCAAGGTCAGTTGGGTTCCTAGACCCATCCACCATTTTCAGGGAGGGAGACAACAACCCCAACAACAACAGCTACAACCTCACTACCCATCCCCATCACACTTCCAGAATTGGGGACATGGACAACTGCAGATGCAATCTACTTATTATTATCAACCATACTATAACCAGTAGTATGCACAGTTTTGGCACCCTCCACCTCCTTACTATCAATCATAAATTCTGTGTACCAGCAACCTCCACACTACAAGTCTCAGTAACAGACCGTAGGTGAGCATCTAGAGGCACCTTCAGTGAATCCTGCACTGGATCAGCTTGCACTCATGATGAAGAAAATGAATGATTTGACTCAGAGGCTCGACGACCGGACCACTACAAAGACATTGATTCCAGTCCAGGGTGAAGTCGATCCCAAAAATTTCAGATGCAAGGAGAAACTAGCTCATGACCCACCCACCCCAGAGATAGGTATGACCCTTGATTTTACTCGTTTATATGATGCCATTCATCTCAGGAGTAGTAGGAGATTGCGGGCGCCCACACAGTAGTTGGGATTGGTGATCGAGTCACTGGGAGAGCTTCATCGACTTCACCATCTTCGTCACCAGATGAGCAACCATCTAGTGTACCAGAGCAACAATAGAGAGGATCTCCACCCCCTTATTCTTCACCATCATCTTCACCAGAACCACCATTATTCATAAAAAGCCAAAAATATAATAAAAAAGATGCATTGCTGAGTCAGCCTTGAAGGAGAACACACCCGTCATGGAGTCTTCTTCTACACCAATAGGCCAAGCAACCCATCCTGTTTTCCCTTTGTTTCTTCTATTCCTGTATTAGATAACATTCACATATTGATTCTGTTTTCCGCATGTACATGATGATTCTAATTTGAATAAGCGAAATGATCATTATTATGTTTCCTATGATTCTATTACATTTCCTTCAACTTTGAATAAAACTAAAAAATCCAAAAATTAAAAACAACACTATATGATCCTAGAGTGTTAGAGATACTTCAGAACATCTTTTTAGAGATGTCAATCCTTAAGGCCATGGAGTGCATGTCTATAGTTAAAAAGGGAATGAAAGAAGCATGTACTCAAAAGCATCAACCAAGGCAAAACAGATGAAAGAAAACAGAAAAACACATATCAACCATGGCCCGAGTTCATCCCAACAACAACCTCCCACCAAAATAGAAAGATAAGGGAGCACCTCACATCCATTGCCATATCTTTGATCAAGAGTTTGATCTTCCTCTTCTTGATAGTGGATCCTCTATTAATCTCATGTCATCCTTGATACTCACTGAGCTTGGGTTGTGGCCTCTTAGATACACTAGGATGATCCTTCAATTTGCAGATAGATTGATCAAGAGATCGAATGGTATTCTTGAGGATGTTATGCAATGATGGAAGAAATGAGATTCACCATTGATTTTGTCTTTATGGATATGGATACCTCTGCATCGTTACTCCATACCCTGATCATACTCTGTTGTGCTTTCCTTCGAACGGCTAAGGAGGTAGTTGAATATTGTACTGGAGAGATAACCTTTCACTCCCTTAGTGATAATGTCAAGATAGAGATGATCTTATATCCGAATCCATCACCCCCACCAACAACAACAAATGAGAGAGAAATAGTTACAACAGATTCTGAGGACTGCGATTTTCTTGCTAAGTTTAGAGAGACATATCTTTTCATAGATTTCATGGACACCAGGAGTTCCTTTCCCATAAGGAACCTATGGAAAGCACATTAACATTCATTCCCCTATGTATAATTCCAAATTGTCAGCTGATAGATTCTGTGAGCTGTTTTTTTATGATCATTTCAAGTTTTTCAGATGTACATTCTGAGATTCCTGAGATACATTCTTCTTCTAAGATTACCTATGAGACATCTCCTATTGTGATTTCTAAGATACTTGCTTAGAATTATGAACATCATGATGAACAATTCCTTCCAAAGCAAAGATCATTCATTGCAAAACTTTTTGATATTTTACATGTTGAGCCTACAGTAGCCACTATGGACAGTTCACAGTGTGTAGATCATATACCTTCTACCAGTGCAGTTGCAGAGGTTCTCACAGAGCTCATACCCCACCCGAACTTAAGGCTTTACCCTCACCAATGAAGTATTCCTTCCTTGCAGGTGCCACCCAAATGTTTCCAGTCGTCATCGGTTCTTAGCTGACCGATGATCAGGAATCTCGCTTGCTAAAGGTTCTCGAGAAAAACCGTAAGGTCATAGGCTGGAGTATTTCATATCTCCATGGGATTAGCCCAGCCTTGTGCTCACATCATATTTACTTAGAGGATGATAGCAAGCCCTCCCAATAATGTCAGTGTCGTCTAAATCCGAACCTCCTGGATGTTATCACGAAAGAGATCAGGAAATGATGGCTTTATTTATCCCATTTCAGATTCCAATTGGGTCAGCCCGTTGCATGCGGTCCTGAAGAAATCCATGATTACTATTGTGATGAATGATCATGGTGAGTGGATTCCGACCCATGCTCCTACTTCATGGTGTGTCTGTGTACATTATCGGTGCCTGAATTTAGCTACAAAGAAAGACTACTTTTCACTGACCATTATTGATCAGATTATTGAGAGGTTGGCAGGGAAGGGTTTCTTTATTTCTTGGATGGTTACTCGAGATATAACCAAGTTGCAATTGCTCATGAGGATCAGGAGAAAACTACTTTTACTTGTCCTTTTGGCACCTACGCCTTTATACAGATGCCCTTTGGATTGTATAATGTTCCTGCCACACTTCAAAGGTGTATGTTGGCCATTTTTGCCTACATGGTAGGTAGATTCCTCAAGATCTTCATGGATGATTTATCGATCTACGAGGATAGTTTTGGCTTATGTCTTAATCATATAGACCGAGTACTTCAGCGCTGTTGCGAGGTAAACTTAGTGCTCTCAAAGGAGAAGAGTCATTTTATGGTAACTAACATAATTGTATTGTTCCACGTCATCTCCAAACATGGTATGGAGGTTCAACTGGCTAAGATTGATGTGATCTGCGAATTAGAGTTGCTACAGAATTTGAAGCAATTGAGGTTGTTCCTTGGCCACGTTGGATTTTATAGACGATTCATTAAGGACTTCAGCAAGATCGTCAGGCCTTTGACTGAGCTTTTGTGCAAGTGATGATTACAATATATATTGATACAATATGATAAAATTATGTGAAGAACAACCTTAATATATGATATATAATCTCCAATTGCACAAAATCACATGTTATTTATTCCATACACACAACGGAGAAAACCATCTTAACTACACAGAATTAATTAAATTACAACATAAATTAACAGATAATGGCTATATATCCAGATAAAATGTTGTCAAAAATCTCTATTATTTATGGACTAATTTCGTGAGACCATGTTGAACACTAAGATTTATAATCATCCAAGATAATAACCAAAATATAACTTAAATAATTATCAATATAAACTAAAAAAATCATTTGTATATTTATTATAGTAAGAGAAAAAAAACTGCATTGCAATTATATCTATAGCATTGAATTTAATAAACAACCAACATATTAGTGGCCATACATTTCATTAACATTTGAAAAGAAAAGTGGAGGGTGATTCTTGTAAAAATCCCATTCCATTTCCCATGTGTGGAGCCACTCAAAATCGGAATGCATGGAGCCCCCACGTTACTATCACTTCCCCATGCATAACTCTCCCTTTGCCATGCAAACCCAACATCATGACCTTCTTCCATGCATTAGAAATAACTAACAAATTTAACTCTCTCTTTGAAGGTAGCCGCTTGCTTCTATAAAAGGAGAGCCCCTCACGCCCAAAAAAATACTCACACATCTTCTATCCCGACTCCCACTTTCTCTCCGATTCTCCATCTCTATCCATGCAAGGCACTCCATCCCGCAACCACCTTCCTCATCTTCATGTAGCTTGCGTATGATGTGTGTTCTCCTCGATGCAACCAAGTATCCCAGACCTCCAGCCTCTCATGTGTGCGCTCCAACCTGCGACTACCTTCCCATGCACCTCCTCATGCTACAATGCACTTCAACAGCTAACGCGTCCACCTCAACCCGCACACGTACTACTCATGACTGCCTCCTCGATGCGACCAGAAACCCACACATCTGCCTCAACCTGCATGCATTATCCTCGCGACCACCTTCGCGCATATTCTTCTTCGGGAAACCATCACCTTCGCCATTGTCATCGTCTTCATTCAGTATCCGGATAGACAAGCATTTCTCCTCCCTATTATTTGTCGCTTGCATTTTATTACATTAATCAATTGGGTTAAGTAATTTTGGAGGAACAACATTTATTTTGTAAGGCTTCCATCAACTTTGTTTTTCTTCTAAGTATATGCATTATAAGTTTTACATTCCATTAGTTTGTTTTGAAATATTATAAATGTCACCTTATTTCTTCCATCTTAATTTGTGATTCTACCCATATTTTCTTATTTAGTTGCACTCATTCACTCCTTCATTTACTTTAACTTCCAAAATGTGTTATCTCTATAGATTACATTTTATCATTGAGATCTCTTTAACAAAAATTTTCTTTCATCGCAATATATTAGAATTTGAATCAAGTTTGAAAGAAGAACGAAAATTGCGAGTTTGCTTATTCCTTATGGATATGAACCTCCACTTGCACTATACTTCTTGTGTGTTTTCATTCTGCTTGTGGTAGTAACTTTATTTGTTTGATTACGGTTTTTCACGAAAAATAAACGATGTGGTAAAATCAACTTCTTATAAAATCAACTTCTTAAACCACATAAAATTGCATCAACATTTTGGCGCCATTACCGAGGACTGGGAAACATTTGCCTTTTATTCCTCGTTTATAACTTATTATCGATATTCTAATCCGTGTATTTTTATTAGACACTTAGACCCCGAAAAGAAACATGCACTGTGAGCATTCTCTTCACTTGGGCATTTTAGGATTTATTTTTCTACATTTGTTTGTGCTCCGAATTAAATCGAAAAAAATTAAAAAAAGAGAGTTCTTGATTGCATCATCTATGTGGTCTTCTGCCTCTGTGATAATCTAATCCAAAGATCACCAATATCGTGTTTGATCACATAAAAATTAAGCTTCCGGAAAGTCACCGTGTGGCTCGGATATTAAGCGGTCTCAAGTGCTTGAAGTGTTGCACCTTGTTCACTATCTCACATGCACAAACAAAAATCATAGGTCAAAACCCAAAATCCTATGTACATTTATTGACTACTGATTTAACGTTTAGTTGCTTCTCAGTGAAGGAAACATTAGCAGAGTCGGTGATTAAAGGACCCCGCAATTGGCACCATACTCAAGGAATACAGGTAGCCATTCTATAGTCCGTATAATTGCACCCATAATGGCTGAAAGTAGATGCAACTAAACATATAAAATCAGGCCGGTCATTATCTACAATTATATTTAGGTCATTTTTTTTGGTTCTCGATTTTTTTTGAGGAACTAATTAAATTAAAAATATATCCGCAACTATGGCAATTTGTGTGGAGTTGGTGATTCTACAATTGTTTTGTGTTTGAGCTGTGTATGCTCGATCGTAGATCTCTAAAAAATCCACTACAACAACAACTTTATTACGACCCAATCTATCAAACAAAACCCCAACATTCTTGTTCACGTGAGAAGTCTGAGGATTTACCTGACCTAGGTGACATGGGAGAAGAAAATCGACCCAATCCCATGGACCTCATTTTACAACAATTACAACTACTGGGAGAAGAAAATGCAATGATCCACCACACCATATCTCCACTCATCCGACCACCACCCATAAGTACACATTATAACTCTGTGGCAGAAGATTTACTCCATTGGATGTATATTCTACATGAGGTAGGAGACTTTGAGATAAAGCCAACATCTTTATCCTTGATACCAAAATAGTATGGAAATAAGAGTGAAGACCCTTTCCTACACATACAAGACTATCGATTTGTCTGTGACACTATGAGCATCCCCGAGGTAGAAAAGGAATATTTACATGAAAGCCTTTACTTTCTCTTAGAAGGAACGAACACTCCAATAGTTATGAAATTACGGAACCCCTCTCACCTCCTGGGATTCCTTAAGAGATCCCTTCATCAAGAAATACATATCAATAGAAAAGACAAATTTTCTGAGACAAGCTATATCATCCTTCGCCCAAAAGAACAAAGAACTCATTCACGAATCCTGGGAGTGTTTTAACGAATTACAAAGGAAATGCCCTCATCATGCAATCCCCAACTGGAAATTAGTCCAAATATTTTAAGAGGGCATAGACACATCATTCAAAAGAGTTATCGATGACTCGTGTAATGGGAATTATATTATCGAACACATGGCAGATAATTCTGTGAACGTCTCCTACATTGAACAATATAGCGAATATATGAGACCAATCAATATGGTCAATAATTAGAGATCCATAAGTGACTCATCCAAGCATAATCATGATAAATAGGAAACCTTCTCCACACAAATGGATCTCATGATCCAAGCAATCGGTAACTTGGCTCTAAATAAAGTCTCGAACAATATATGTGGGGTTACTTCTAATCCTAATGTTCAGGACTTTGCCATGTACCATTCATTTATGATAAATAAATGACTCCTGAGACTATAAATTGGATACAAAGAAATCAAGGAGGGTCATACACAAACACCCAAAATTCATGATGGAGAGAACAATAAATTATTGCCTAGAATGGACAACACAATTATCATTCCCAAAATCACAACCAACCAAACAACAGATGGGACCTCCAATGACTCAACCTCACTCGGCTGTGAATTTTGAAGCTCTAACCCATGCTATTCAACAACATGCTGCAGCACAACTACCAGCAAACCAACCCCAATGACAAGCCAGCGCAAAATTGCTCAATAATTTACCGAGATTAGGTCTTACATCCCAGTGCTATCACCTCAACCTCTTCCAAACCTCAACACCAACAAAGCTAGTCCATCAAGATCTTTTCACAACCCACCACCTTTCGGGTCCTTCACTTTACCTCATGGGTTTCAACACCAAAATCAAGGATTCTCTACACCTCATAAGACCAATAATTCAACCCAAGGGAACACAACAACCACCAAGGACTGAAGTGAGTTTTAAAGCACCTACACATTCCAACCAATCTGCTAATGTCGGGACTCTTCAAAATGGGAAAACCACATATTACATTGTACCAAAGGCTGATGAGAATCAATTTGAAGAGGAAGATGACATCGATAATGAAGAGGAACCAATTGAGACCCCCACCCTTCCTCCTTCCTCCCCGACCATAACCATTCTCTTTCCTGAAGTTCTTCATAGAAAAAACATCAGATCATCCACTATCGAACCTGAATTGGAAAAAAATACTTTTCCGACATTGTCATTGAGATTCCGCTCCTAAAAGCCCTCGAACAAGCCCAAGCCTTCTCCCGTCTCTTTAAGGAAATATGCACGTCAAAAGTGGAAATCAAATGGAAAGAATAAGAAAAATGAAGAAAAACATAGAAAAATATGTGCTTCCTCAAGCAACATCCAATACCACTTCCCAGTTCCTTCCAACCAAGAAGAAAGATCCGAGAGCACATCTAGTAAAATGCATAATTGGTGAATTGACTTTCGAGCACACCCTTCTAGATAATGGTGCCTCAATTAATCTCATCCCTACTGCTATTTTGGAGCAGTTTCACTTAGTAAAACTGAACCATCTCGATGATTCTACACATGGCTGATCGTTTTGTGAAGAGACCAAGAGGACTATTGGAGGATGTAATAGTTACCCTTTAAGGACACCAATTTCTGATTGACTTTGTTGTAATGGATATGGATCGAGCCAACACATTGAGTGAGACACCCATCATACTTGGACGACTATTCTTAGCTACTGCAAAGGCATACTTTGACTTTGAAGATGGGAAATTACAATTTAATATCAATGGGAAGATCATCCCCGTTGATCTTGTCATTCCCACATTCATTGATTCTATGATTGAAGACTATGGTTGGACAGAGAATTGTGTTGTACTTGACATAAAAAATGATTTTTCCCCTGTCCATCTTTCCAAGGACCCTCTGGAGGTTACTGAACACCTCCCGCTCTACTTATAAGGATATGCCTCATCATATTACCGCATACAATCTGAACTTTGTATTCGAAGCTCCACTAAGACCTCTCACTAGTTGGGAAATTTTTGAGTTAGATGAAGCCTGGGACACACTGGACCCTGAACTTGCATTGACTTCATCTATGATAATGCCCATAAAACATCCACAGTGTGAAACTATTTCATCGATAAATACATCAGAATAAGCTGCCCATATGACACCACCAACCCCTATTGTCAAACTGAAAGCTATGTCGCAAGATCTGAATTACACTTTCCTTGATGATGCACACACTTTACCTATCATCATTAATGCCAACCTAGATTACACTCAAGAAAGCCATCTCATGGAAGTCTTGGATGGAAAATAACTGATTTGAAAGGAATAAACCCAACATTTTGTACACGCCACATATACTTGGAAAATAACATTAAACCCTCTCAAGAAATGCAAGACAATTAAATGCTAATATACTAAAGTTTGTAAAGAATGAAATATACAAGTGGTCGAGTGCCAACATTATTTATCTGATAGCCAATAGTCCTTGGATCAATCATCTCCAGGCCGTCCCCAAGAAAGTTGTATTAACAATTGTAAAAAATGAAAAAGGAGAGGATATACCTACTCGAGTGGTAACATCTTGGAGAGTCTGTGTCGATTATAGAAATCCAATAAGGTTACACAAGAAGACCACTTTCCACTGCCATTCATTGACCAAATCATCGAGAGACTAGCCGAAAAAGTATTCTTTTTCTTTTTGGATAGATATTCCGGATATAACCAAGTGGCCATAACACTAGAGGATCAATATAAAACCATCTTCATTGGTCCTTTTGGGACTTATGCATTTCAACGCATACCATTCCAATTGTTTAATTCCCTAACAACTATTCAAAGTTGTATGATGGGAATCTTTGCTGATATGATCGGTGATTTATGGAAGTATTTATGGATGAATTTTCAATTTTTGGAGACTCCTTTGAGGAAATACATGGATTTTTTGATAGATTCCTACAAAAATGAATTGAAGTAAACTTGATATTATCTTGGGAAAAACCACATTCATGGTGAGACAAGGGGTTGTGCTGGGGCACATTCTAGCAAAGAAAAGGATGAAAGTGGATCCTTCAAAAATTGAGACCATCATCCACCTAGACCCGCCTGTTAATATAAAAGGAGTTCAATCCCTTTAGGTCACATCGGTTTCTACCGATGATTTATCAAGGATTTCTCAAAAATTGCCCACCCACTCACCAAATTACTTGAGACAGACTAAGATTTTACGGTCACCGAGGAAGCATTTGAGTCTTTCAGTCTTCTGAGAAAAATCAACACTAAGGCACCCATATTACAACCCCCTGATTGCACCCTTGAATTTGAAATCATGTAAGGTGCTTTTGATTATGCTGTCGGGGCAATTTTGGGACAAAGTAAGGATGGAAAGTCGTATTCCATCCACTATGCCAAGAAGACCCTTGATGGCGTCCAATGGAATTATACTGTGACTAAGAAATAATTGCTGGTTGTTGTGTTCTCACTAGAAAAATTTAGATCTTACATCATAGGGTCCCACATCAAAATTTACACAAACCACTCTGCTATGAAATGCCTCTTCACAAAGAAAGATACCAAGCCTAGAATCATTAGGTGGGTATTATAGCTCCAAGAATTCGACTTGGAAATTCAAGACAAAGCAAGAGCGAAGAATGTTGTAGCCGATCAATTATCAAGGCTTCCTTCACTCAATAACATGGTCCCAATTGCTGACAATTTCCTAGATGAGAATATAATGTCTGTCTTTCGACTCCCTTAGTATGCGGACATCGTCAATTACCTCGTCACTTCCACATTACCTTACGATTGGTCGAGACATAAGAAAGCCAAAGCATGATATTATCACTGGGATGACCCTCTACTCTTCAAAGAGGGAAATGATTTGACATGGAGATGTTGTATCCCTGAATCTGAAGTCTCTAGTGTCCTATCTCACTACCACACCTCTGGGTGTGGAGGACACCATTAGGGGAAGAGTACATATGCTAAAGTATTACAATGTGGTTTCTATTAGCCTTCATTATTCAAGGATGCCCATAATTTTCTCAGGCTTCTCCTGCCTGTCAAACCAATGGAACAATGACCTGATGAACCATGATGCCCCTCCAACCAGTACATGTAGTAGAAATTTTTGACACTTGGGGCATAGATCTCATGGGACCTTTCACCACATCACACGGCTACCAACACATCCTCCTTGTAGTTGACTATGTCTTCTATTGTGTTGAAGCAATTCCCGCTCGCGCTATTGATAGTGCGACTATCGTCAAATTTATGACCAACCTCTTCTCTCGATTGGATTACCTAAAAGGTAGTCATTAGTGATGGTGGAACACACTTTCAGAATGTATCTGTGAAAAATCTACTTAAAAATAATGTAGTTGAGCACCATGTCTCGACCACCTACTACCCATAAACTGATAGAATGGTCGATCTATCAACTTGAGAAATTAAAACCATACTCTAGAAAATTGTCCGCTCTGATCACAAAGACTAGTCCCAACACTTGACATCTGCTCTCTGGTCCTACCATACAATCTTTCGCACACATTTAGGAATGAGTCCATATCGACTAGTCTATGGAAAACCATGCCATTTACCTGTTGAGATCCACCATAAGTCAATCTGGGTGATAAAGAAATGTCATTTGGATTATGATGAGGCTGGAAAAAGAAGATTACTAGATTTGGCTGAATTAGAAGAATTACGATCACAAGCCTATGATAACAACTTGATCTACAAGGAGAAAATTAAAATATGGCACGATGCCAACATTTTGATTAAAATCTTCCAATAGAATAAAAAAGTGTGGTTATTTGATGAAAAATTAAAACTATTTTGAGGAAAATTTAGATCAAAATGGAAAGGACCATACATTGTATCTCAACTTTTTGGCAATGGTTCAATAGAAATATCTGACCCAAACACTAAATCCACTTTCAGAGTTAATGTCAAAGATTGAAATCCGTTGTTGAACCCTCTGGTCCAATGCCTGTTTGTGCAACATAATTTCTACAAGAACAGTAAGTATTACGCTTCGCCGAGCTGAGGCGTTAAACCATGCATTCTTGTGAGTCTCTCCTCATAGGTATCATTTCTTCTTATTTCTCATGTGTTTATTTTAATTGCATTGCATGAGATAAGTATGGGGGTACACCTCCATACTTAAAAAAAACCAACAAAAAATAGAAATACGTTTTCACATCACTCACCTAATATGTTGGTCCTCTTATTAATTTTTGTTTTCACCATGAGGACATGGTTTTTGGTAAGCATAGGGGAGGGGTGTCTGCATATTTTTCAAATTGCATACTTTTCAAAAATTTCACATGCTTTGCAAAAACACTTGCATACACAAAAAAATCAAATACAAATTTGCAAAATTCTCCTCGAAATATTTTTTTAAAAACATCAGTAAAAACATTTTCAAAAAGCACCAAAAATATGTCCTTCCTTACAATTTTTATCCTATTTTTGAGAAATCAGCTCTTCATTGCATAGATCATTGCCTGAAGCTGAGTTGACCGTAACCCACTTAATTCCATCATAATTTCACTAGGCATGATTTTTTAAGCTTTCTTCAGGTCCATATGGAATTTTTTTTCTTAGTTCCACGAACTCTACTGGTGATTGAACTTCTGTATCTAACTAGATCACCTAAAAACTAGTAGCAACTCTTAAACTCTTCATTGGATATTATAGATTGAGATAGTATTTTATGAGATATGGTTACAATATAGTTGAGGTGAGGAGTTGTCTTCTTGATTGTGCCAATGCTTGAACCTTGTCTATGGTTAATGAAGGAACTTGACTCAGGAGCAACATAATCTCTCTAGTCTAAGTGTCTCAACAAATAAGCTAGCATCATGCCTCCGAAGTCAATACTACCTCGATGCCAAACCCAAAGCAAAAACACCACAAGAAGTCATATCACAATATAAAAGAATGCCAAATACCACCCCTATTGCAAAAATGTGATCGACTTTCTGAAACCCCGCGATTTTGTTTCGGAACTAAAAGACTATTGAAACTACAAACTCGAGTCAAGTTGATAAATTCGAAAAAATCTTTGATTCATGGGTCGACTCTACTGAAGTTTGTGTATTTTATGTGGTTGAGATCTGAAAACTTAAGACTTTATGAGTGTGTCTACTGCAAACCCTCAACCGGTCCATCTTGCTTGTTTTTCTCATCCTTCATTATTATTTATCTTATTCTTGCTCGAGACTAGCAAGATTTAAGTATGGGGATGTGATGATTACAATATATATTAATATAATATCATCAAATTATGTGAAGAACAACCTTAATATCTGACAAATAATCTACAATTGCATACAATTCACATGTTATTTATTCCATATACACAACAGAGATAATCATCTTAAATTACACAAAATCAATTAAATGACAACATAAACTGACAGATCATGGTTATATATCCGGATAAATTATTGTCAAAAATACCTTTTCGACAACCAACACATGACAATCACCAAAATATATTTATAGATTAATATTGTGAGATCATGTTGAACACTACGATTTATAATCATCCATGACAATCACCAAAATACAATATAAATAATTATCTATATAAACTAAACAAATCATATGTAAATGTATATATTTAGCGAAAAAAATAAAAATGCATTGGGATTATATCTACAACATTGAATTTAATCCACAACCAACACATTGTTGGCCCTACATTTAATTAAATTTAGAAAGAAAAGGGGATGGTGGTTCTTGTAAACATTACATTCTATTTCCCATGTATGAAGTCACTCAAAATACCAATGCATGTAGCCCCCACGCTACTCTTACTTCCCCATGCATAACTCTCCCATTCCCATGCAAACCCAACATCATGACCTTTTTTCACTCATGAGAAATAACTCTCGAATTTAACTGTCTCTTTGCAGGTATCCGCGCATTGCTTCAATAAATGAAGAGCCCCACAAGCCCAAAAAAACAGTCCAGCATCTACTATCCCAACTCCCACACTCACTCCGATTCTCCAACTCTCTCCACACAAGGCACTCCAGCCCGCAGCCACCTTCCTCGTCTTCACGCAGGCTGTGCATCCTGTGTGTTCTCCTCGACGCCATAAGGTAGACAACACCTCCAGCCTCTCGTGTGCACGCTCCAGCCTACGACCACCTTCTCGTGTACCTCCTCGTGCTCCAGCAAACTCCAACAGCCCACACGTCCACCTCAGCCCGCACGCGTTCTCCATGCAACTGCCTCCTCGATGCCCTCCTCTCGTGCGTGTCCTCCTCGACGTGACCAACAACCCACGCGTCAGACTCAACCCACACGTGTTCTCCTCGCAGCCGCCTTCGCGCATATTCTTCTTCGGGCAACCATCACCGTCGCCATTACCATCGTCTTCATTCTTTATCCGGATAGAGAAGCATTTCTCCTCCCTATTTTTTGTCTCTTGCATTTTATTACATTAATCAACTAGGTTAAGTAATTTTTTTAGGAAAACCATTTATTTTGTAAGGATTTCATATACTTTGTTTTTCTTCTAAGTATATGGATTATAAGTTTTACATTCCATTAGTTCGTTTTGAAATATTGCAAATGTCACCTTATTTCTTCCATCTTAATTTGCGATTCAACCCCCATTTTCATATTTTTTTGCATTCATGCCCTCCTTCGTTTACTTTAATTTCTAGAACGTGTTGTCTCCATAGATTTCATTTTATCATCAAGATCTCTTTAACACAATTTTTCTTTCATCGTAACGGATTAGAATTTGAATCAAGTTTGAAAGAAGAAAAAAATTGCGAGTTTGCTTAGTCCCTGCAGATACGGACCTCTACTTGCACTATACATCTTGTTTGTTTTCAGGATACTTGTGGATGTAACTTTGTTTGTTTCATTATGTTTTTCTATGGAAAAACAACGACATGGTAAAATCAACTTCTTAAACCACCTAAAATCGCATCAATAGCAAGGAGAGTGAGTTTATAGTTGATGAGAAAGTCCTCTTTGCATTTCATCAGATGAAAGACATGGTTACTAGAGCTCTTATCCTTCAGCCACCTGATTGGTCTCTACCCTTTGAGATCATGATAGACGCATCTGACTTTACAATTGGAGCTGTTTTACAAAGAGAAGGGATGTTATACCATTTACCATACATTATGCCAGAAAGTCTATGGATGAAGCACAACGAAATTATACAGTTACAGAAAATGAGAAGCTAGTAGTTGTGTTTGCTTTAGAGAAGTTCCGATCATACCTACATGGTTAACATGTATTTGTCTACACAGATCACACTACCATATAATACTTATACGCAAAGAAGGATGCTAAACTATGCCTTATCAGATAAATCCTTCTTCTCAATGAGTTTGATTTAGAGATTCAAGATAAACCTGGAGTGAAAATTGTTGTGGCAGATCACCTTTCACAGATCACAGATGCGGAGACTTCTGAGCATTCAATCCTTCTTATTTCTGGGACCTTTCTAGATGAGACCATTTTGTCTGTGGACTCACTCCCATGGTATGTTGATGTTATGAACTATCTTGTCTCCAATAAATTTACACAAGATTGGCTGAAGCACAAGGTAGATAGATTCCTACCACTGGGAATATCCGTACCTGTTTCGTGAGGTGCAGATTGTATTTATAGTAGATGCATTACTCATGAGGAATACACCAGTGTGCTTTGACTTTGTCACAAACTAGAGCAAGTGGGCATCATTAACGGAAGCACATGACAACTAAGATCTAGAAAGTGACCTATGGTGGCCAACTCTGTTTAAGTATGCTACAGATAAGTTCAAGTTTGTATTGATTGTCAGAAAATAAGAGGAATCATCTGTTTCAAAGATACCATGCCCCTGAGATATATCCAAATTTTAGATGTTTTTACGCTTGGAGGATAGACTTCATGGGCCCATTTCCTATCAGTCAGGGGTTTTAGTACATCCTACTTGTCGTGGATTATGTTAGTCGTTGGGTGGAGACGATCCCCACCCGAGCCGTTGATAGCCATATGGTTTGTTCCTTTCTCAAGAATAATATTATTGTGTGGTTCAGGATTCCCAAAATACTCATTTTAGATGGGGGAGCCATGTAATTAATTGAGAGGTCAAGAAGCTTATGAAGGAGTACGTCATTGAGCATAGAGTTGTCTTCTACCACCTACAGACTAACGACTTGGCTGAGATTTCAAATAGGGAGATAAAGACTGCACTTAAGAAACTTGTGCATCTAGATAGGAAGAGCTGGTCCCAGATGCTTGACTCAGTTCTATGAGCTTATCGGACGGTGTACATGTCTCCACTAGGCATGTCTCCTTAGAGAATGGTTTATGGAAAGCATTGCCACTTTCTAGTTGAGCTTAATAAAAAATCATTATGAGCACTCCATGTATGCAATTTGGACTATGAGAAATTTGGCAAGAGTAGGAAAGTGGACTTTAAGATATTGCTAGAATTATGAGATTTTGCTTATGAATATTCACTCATGTATAAGGAGAAAGCCAAGCATTGGCATGATAGACACATCAAAAGAAAGATTTTCTCCCCTGATCAGAAAGTATGGTTGTTTGATACGAAATTGAAGTTATTCCATGGCAAATTAAAAAGTATATGGTCAGGACCTTTCATTGTTAGAGTTGTGCTTGACAATGGTAGTATTATAATATCTGGGTTGTCATCTGATTCACAACCATTTGTTTTGAATGGACAGTTGCTGAAGCCATATCTAGATCATGATACATTCCTGTCCGTGGTTGATTCCATCTAGGTGGTATCAAACGATGATTCTTTGACATATTCTGCATCTGATAAATGAATTAATATTCTCTTGTATATATCCTTTCATTTTATTTCTTTTTCTTACTTTTTATCATTCACCTCCTTTCTGTGCGTGTGTGCTATTCTTAGGATGTACTAGGGGAGGTGAATGACTTGCATTTTTCCATTTTCGTTCTATTTCATCACTCATGTTGTTGCTTATACTTAGGGATCCTTTACCCTATGTGTTGGGGGAGTGATGTCGTTCATTTCGTCCTCTTTCACAATTTTTAAATTTTTTATTTCTTCTATTCTCTCGCTTGTCCTTTAATTTCATGATATTCTTTTTCTATACATAGGGATCTTTCACACTAAGTATAAGGAAGGACAAGTTGAGTTGTTGAGTTGTTTATTCTTTTCCTCAGTTCTCCCTGTTTATTCAGTCTTCTATACTTAAGATTATTTGATCCTAAGTATAGGGGGATTACCGGCTTCTCTTCTTTTCTTTTTACTCTTTGAGTCTTTGTTATATAGATTTTTTTTCACTTTTCTATACTTAGCACGAGTTGTGTCTTCCTTTGTAGCTCTTTGGTCACTATGAGGGCATAGTTCGAGCTAAGTATTAGGGGTGTCGTATATGTTGTATATATACTTTAGCCATAACTCATAATTTAGTTTATTAAAAACTTGGCTATTACTTTAAAAAGGTTTTTGAAAATGATTTCTAAAATGATTTAAAAAAATTGTTCGTAAAATTATTATGTAAAAATTTTGAAAAAACTTTTGTAAAACTAATTGTAAACTATTTGTCAAAATGTTTGTAAAAATCTTTGTAAAATTATTTTTGTACATTTGTTTTGTAAAATTATTTTGTTTATAAAATGATTCGTAAAGTATTTTTGTATCAAAATTATGTATATTGTACAAAATGTTTGTAAAGATTTTGAAAACAAAATGCTTGCAAAACCATGTTTGTAAATATGTTTGTTAAATGATTTGTAAAATAATTTGCAAAAACATTAGCAAAACTTTCATAAAATCTTTGTAAAATAGTTTGTAAAATGTTTGAAATATCTTTTGTAAAATGATTTGAAAAGGTTTATAATTTTTATGTAAAATTATTTTGTTATGTGGGATATACATTATGGGATATATATATATATGTTTGTTGTAAAATGCACGTCTGTGTATAAAAGCTGTAATTACTTCTATATTATCCTTTGTTGTATATAAAATACTCTTATAAAATTCTTTGTAAACGTTGTAAATGAAATATGTATAAAACTTGTATAAACCTTGTATTTATACTTGTATAAAATCCTTGTAAATATATAAATAATCCTTACTAATCCCAGTAAATACATTTAAACTACTAACCCATATATTTTTCTTCCAAAAAATATTAAAATGTTTAAAATCCATAAAAATGCAAAACTCTTTGATTTTTTTCAAAAGGACTGTTCTTGTAATTATCTTTTCCTTAAAAAAATGTTCTATATATATTTCTTGCATTTGCATGTGAATTTGTTCAGAATGATATTAACAGTTAAACTACTCTGGAGTAAAACCAAAGAATGGAGCTTGGTTATGACCTTAATCCACTTAATTTAAGAGGAACCTTATAGGAACTTGAGTTAAGACTTTTCATGTCAAGTGACTTAATTCTTTGAGTTCATAAGTCTATGTTCACATGTCACCTTGATTGGTCTAAGTAGAATATCTAACAACACATACATGACCCTTTAAGACAATGGCTCAACTTGGACAAGCACTCTACATGTAGCTCAACACATGTGAGGTGGTGAGGAGGTAGAATCCTTTAGCTTGCGGAAACGTGCGAGTGGAAACATTCACATTCACAATTAGTGGCTAGTCTGCCTTAATCTAGTCTTGTGTGGGTTGCAATAAAGCTTCAAAACAAGGATAGTCTACTTTCTCAAGAAGAAAAACACCTTGTGTACATGTTCCACCTTTATATATTCAAAATAATAGATAAAAAACTCTTTCTCATCCTATGCAAGGCATATGCCTCAAAGTATTATATCAAGGAAGCCTACAGTTGGAGACTTGGCAACACTTGTCAAGCTCCAAGTACAACCCATTCTCTCCTCTAACCTTTTTCTTGAGAAGGTTTTACTTTAACTTAGAAGCGAATAACCCGCTCCTCGAAAAGAGTACTAGACCGGAGAATTAGAGTTAACTTGTTAGAGGAGTTTGTCACTTTGTCTTCTCTGAAGTGGGGAGTTACATTTCACTTACATAGTACAAGTGAAGAATTATAGTTGTAAGGGTTCGCATATGCAGATTTGTTCTGACCTGACTATTGAGGCGACCGGAACATAGAGTTCCAGAACTTGAGGACTGTTGACTCTTAAATCCTATTTCCAATAAGGTTCCGCCAAACTAATAATCCAAAGGTCTAACTGAGCTCCATACTTTAATTTTATGAAGATAAACTTAATAATCAATATTGTTCTAAGTTCTTTATTTTTCCTTTATTCTTTTTCTTTTTCTTCTTGTTACTTATTCTTCAAACAAGTGTTTGCAAGGGACTAGCAAAGGTAAAGCATAGGGGGATGATGGATATTCACTTCATCATCTTTATTCATTTATTTTAGCTTAAAATCCCTTATAAATTACTTATAAATATTAAACCTATCATTTTACAAACCCTTTTTCTTGTGTAAATATTATATATTTATCACTATTTTAACCTAAAATAAAGAAATAAAGGAAAAATAAAGAAAACCAAATATTATATATATTAGAAATACGAGATGACTCTAACCCCGAGAGAAGGTCAAGGCTTAACCTGATTGACAAGGAATACAATATGGGGATATAAGGCCTAAATGCTAGAAAATCATGAAAATCAATACCGATTTCTATATATTTATAACTTGTACACTACTGTATATAATACATATTACATATGCTACTTTATTTATTACTAAACTCACTCCAACTAAAAATACTTTCTTCTTGAAACTTGCATATAAAAATAATTCGTAAATAATAAAAATAATTACAAGAAGAACCCTTGTATGTTATATAAATAACAACACCCTGAAAAAGCCGCAAAGCTCAACTTGACAGATTAATATCTTCTCCACCAAAACTCAAATTTAACCAAACTCACTTTCATTGTACTCCAAATTAAATAATCTTTAAAATGGAATAATAAAAGCCAGAGTTAAGGTGTGAAAACTAGCTTTTTGGAGTGCTATTGTATGATATGCCTATGTATATTATTTTTATATAAATTCTATATTTATTTTTATTTGTATTTTTGTATATATTGTATTTTTAATTATTTGTATATATTGTATTTAACTTATATAAAATGCAAATAAAAGTCACAAAATAAAGAATATAAAACAATAAAATTATGTCTATATTGTATATGTACCACTTTGTAGATCGTAAAATAATACTATTTATTTACCCTAATAAATACTCTCATAAAAATAAAATAAAAATATAATTAAAATCCTTGTAAAATATTATAAATTAAGAAATTGTAAACTAATATTGATATATATAAAAATAATAAATGGAAAATCATGGTGTTGTATACATAGGTATATGTACCTATAAATAACATACTTTGTTTATTTTTCACGCTTATATATATTTTAGTTAATTTATTAAAAATCACCATAAATAAGTTAATTAAATTAATAATATTTTCTTTTTACATTATTTTTTATTCTGAATTCATTTCCTTTTTTATTTTCATTTATTTTTCATTTCCCCTTTTTTTATCGTGTAGCGGTTTTTGTCCTATTCTGCACATGTGTTGATTGGTTTGATCCCAGGTATGTTGACCCCAGTCAACTCTCCTGTCATCAAGTATTCTCGACACATTTCACGTGCCGGCCCTACTTCTTGGATTTTTCCCTCACGCCTCGATCATTAACTCCTCCTGATTCCTTCTCCATTTCATTAGCCCCATTATCCCTCTCCAACGCTAGATCACCAGCCTCACTTGTCGTGCCTCAGATTGCACAATATTTAAATTTCAAAACTGGTTGGACCTCACTCTTATAAAAAAATGGCCAGATATCAACCTCCACCGATTGGTTCGATTTTCCACCACTTTATCGCCTGAGGTCGACCACTGGAGAGAGCTAAAGTGATAGTGAGGCTTCCCCACGATCGGGAGCCCAAGGAATTGCTTGGGATTCGTGATCCAGATACTTGTCGGACCCACTGGCAAAGTTGAGCCTCTCTGCCATCCATCACAGGATCGAGGCTAAGACCCATTTCCATCACCCGTGGGTATTTTAGGTAATTTTCCTGTCGTTTTTGCTTTTAAATTTGTGTTTGATATCTTATTAATAGCATAATTCTGATTAATTCCATCACCCTATGATCCACTAGATTAGAGTTGTTCCGATCATTGACTCATCACTCCGACCATGTTTTCACGTTCACCAAGCTTTCTTCGTACTCTTCCCAGAATCTGATCACCTCATATCGCTTAAGATATGAGATTTAGCCTCCACTCCAAACCATCACCACTAGAGGCTACCCATCCATGTCCATCTAATCTGATTACATGCGGTAGGAATACTTTTGGGAGCGTGGAGGAGCATCTAGAGGTGAACTTCGAGCTACAGCCACCCAGACCTCCAGATCTTTGATCATGACTCGATGCACTTCATCGCCATACCAGATTGACACTGAATCTCAAGAGGAGTTGAAGGAGCCATTTACAGCACCGATCTAAGGTAGGACTTAAGAGATTGAGGTGATCCAAATCCATTAAGAAGGACCTTCTATCATGTTCTTCTAGTGCCCTTCATCGCTGTTCAATCAAGACGAGGAGCTCCAGGTGCATCTCGGCCATCCAAGCACGCCCAAATTTCAGTTGTGGATCTCGTCTTCCAGATTAACTCTCAAGCATCCATACACACCTTCATCCTCAATCGTTCGATAAAAAATTAGACACATTATCTACCATTCAAGATAGTTCTTCTAGCGTTGCTTAGAGCCACACGATCAAGAACTCTCCTTTAGATTGAATCTCGGTCGTCCTTTGAGCCATAAAACTCCGCTGATGATTAAGCCATATTAGAGTTATCCCCGTACTTCCAATTTTAGACATCATATCGTACACGAGTACATATCTCAACCGTACGAAGTGCCCTGTGGAATGGTTTAAAAATTGCAATCCATCCACTGCTTGTTTTAAATTTTGCCAATAAGTCTTCTTGGGACACATGTGATTCTGTTATTTAGCGAACAATTACATTAAGGACCTTGCGCTTTATTTTATTTTCATTTTAGTCTTGAGTGAACTGCTGCACATGCCTCACACATGATTACATGGGTATTTTACAATAAACATCTTGCATTTTAGTGTTATTATTTAGTCCTCTAAAATAAAATATTTGCATTATATCCGTACTAGCATGACTCACGTGCATTGGAACATGCATTTTTAGAAAAATTACACATTTGCCCCCCATATTTCATATTTTGTTATTCATTTGGTCCAAAAACTATCCTTATTTGCATCAACGCCCCTATGATTCTGCATTTAATTTAGCTCAATAAATAGCAAAACTTCATTAAAAAATCCATAAAAATCATTTTAGGTTCATGTTAATTCATTCCATTACAAATTTTTAATTCCCATTGTAATTATTTTTCTATTTTTTAATACTTTAAAAACACCAAATAATGTCATTTTTGCATTAAAAAAACTTTTTGAAAAATTCCAAAAAAATCATGTTGTTTAATTTAGATTGTTTTATTTTCCTACTAAAGTTCATTTTCTAAATCCTCATAAAACCTACAAAAATAGAAAATACATAAAAAACAATAAAAAATCATTTAATATTACTAAATATTGAAAAAATATAAAACAGCTTCTTGGAAAATATAAAAAATGATCTTTCTGTTCATGTATTTTTCTAGCATTTTTTTATTCTTATTTTAAAAACCCAAAAACTTTTGCATTATTTTTATTATCATTTTGCTACTTTTTGAATGAAAATTCTAAAAAAATCTAAAAATTCTTGAAAAATCATAAAAAATCAAAAAATACCAAAAACAAAAAATATTTTTTAATGAATATTCTACAAAGTTTTGATATATTTGAAAAATACAAAAAGTTGCTTTTCCTTTCTTCGCTTTTATTTCTTTTTCTTTGCTATTAATTTATATTTTTTTTCAAAAAACTAAAAATATTAGGAAAATATAAAAAATCATTAAAAAATTAGAATTGTAAAAATTAATATAAAAAATAAAATCCAAAAAAATAAAAAAAATAAAAATTCACAAATACCAAGAGTAGCGTGCATAGAATTCCTCCTTTTATTTCTTAGATTTTTCATTGAATTAATAATCCTTGGGATTTTGTTTCCGCCCTGAGTTCAATCATGTATATTATACATATAAATAAATGACAAAATTCTCCTGCTCACATATATTCATTTATTCGTTTTTAGCTTGGGAAATAAAAAAATTATGAAGGGGTTTCTAGGGTTTCAATGACACTTCATTAATTACATTAAATTTAAATCCCCAAAGTACCTGCTCAACAAGAAGTAATCTTAACTTAGTCCAAATGGTAGACATTGATCTAAATACAGTGCAAATATAATGAGATGATTAGTTTTATGGCTTTGATTTAATCAAGCATCTTTGAGAGGTTCCTGAGATCTGGATTTGAGATATGTTCTCAATATCCAAGCCACTATACAGGGAATGTACAATCGCCATATCCTTATATCCAAGTATCCAAAAAGAAAGAGTATTATTCTTGAAAGAGTTCAATAATAATTCTATTGTCGATAATGTATCTCAACATTGAGGAAAGTAAATAATTAAATAGGATTTACTTATTATGAATAATATGAATATGATTCATGCTATTTGGACACATGAGAATAGTCATCCAAGATGATTAAATATGAATTAATTATCAAGGATATGATTATTGTAAATGCAATTTAGATTTTATATTAGATGTCCAAAGATGATTCATAATTGTTGATGGCACGAGTGTAATTATCACAAAATAATTTGATATTATTTTTGTGTATAATTACGCAACAAATGTTGTTGCACATGTACAATTTTGGAGAGATATGAGATCTCACCGTTTAGGAAACGGAGAGCCACCTTCCCCTTTTGCAGGTGAATGATCATGGACTCTAAATCAATATATGACTATCCACTATATTAAGTGAAGGAGGTTAGTCCTCTTTCCATTATTTTTACATAAGATTGATTTAAATTAAATTGAATGTGTTGTAAATTATTCACAATAATGATTTTTTTAAATTGATTATTTGTGGTTGCAAAATTATACAAAAAAATCACGACCACTTACTGAAAGCACAAAATGATCTAGACCATTGATTATGAGTGCACATGGATTGGGATCTATGGACATCCAATTTAATATAAATGGATGGGTAGCCTAGTGATGAATACTCATTCATCACTCTTTATTCTTATATTTTAGCTACAAAAACCTTTGCAAATGCATGTATATAGTTGTAAATATAAATAGTACCAAAAGCATGCATTGTGTAAAAAGTAATAATTAGCATGTTTTTGTGCAAAAATAAAAGAATAAAGATCAAAAAGAAAAAGAGGGAAATATTTAGAATAAATATTGAGCAACCTAACCCAAGGGAGGGCTCAGCATGGGCCTGACCGCATAAAAACCAAAGTAGAGGGAGATAGGGGCTCATGTGTGTAAATACATAGAATAAAAATATTTTCCTCCCAAAAATAGACTCAAAAGGGCTTGTAAATATTTGCATATATTTATAAATATAAAATCAAGATAAAAATAGAAAAATAAAAAAGAAAACAAAAACATCACTCATGTATATAGTCACCATGTATATAGTCCATTCATATTATATTTATTTAGCCTTATAAATAAATAAAATTAATTTCTAAAATTTTGTAAAGATTCTATATGATATGGTGTAAATAAATAAAATAAAAACAATTAAAACAAAAACAAAATAAAAAGAACAAAATTAAAAACCTAAAAATACTTTGTAAATATACCATGTATATATATGTACATATCTATTTATTTCACCTATGTATATAAATAATAAAAATAAAATAAAAATATCTTTTTATTCCTTATTTTATGATATAAATAAATAAAATATAAAATGGGGATAAAAATTATAAAAATAACTACTTAAAAATCAAAATTAAAAAAGCCTATATTGTATATATACCAATATATAGCTATATAATGTAAATACCTTATTTTTTACTTTGAAAAATTAATTAAAAATCACTAAAAAATAGAAAAAATTAAAAAAAATATTTCAAGTTTTGACTTTTTAATAAATCGACCATTTACTATTTATTACTGATTTTACAAATCTTTTCCAAATGGCCTCTTCCCATTGGTCCAGGGGGTTGTTGACCGCCCGGTCAACTCCCCCCCAGGACCACCTTTCACGGGTTTTAGGCGGGTGACCCGACTTCTCCCGATTATTGGGCCTAAACCCGATCCCTTCTCGCCTAAACCCCGGGTCCGATTCGTTCCTGCTACATCCGAGACCCTCGCCAGAGCCCCCGCCTCGGGATCCACGCATTCCATTGCCCTACCCTCTCACATCTTCCCAGACCTTCCACCGTATAAAGCTCAAGCTCCGCCACCCTATTTTTCTATCTTTGGCTCATTTGCTCCACCACCCGTGACCTCCAGTGCTCGAGTGAGAGTGACAGCTTGCTCCAGGTGCTGTCGCAGCGAGGAGAGGGGCAGAGAACCACTGATCCGGTGAGACACCACCGCCGTGCTCCGCCTAGAGCAGGAGCTCGAGCCTCGGAGGTCGACGCTCCTCGAGGCAAGAACCAAGAGCTGCACAAGCTCCTTCCCAGTCGATTCCTCCACCCAGGTAGACCCATTTCCCTTTCCTTTTCGTTAATTTCCGATTACCCCCAATTCGCCCAGTCGTCCCTCACCGTCTGATTCACCACGTGGCGCCCATCCAACGGCTTCATTAATAAAGGGTAATTTACCCTTAGGCCCTGCCTTTTATTTTATTTAGCATTTAGTCCTGTAAATAAGTTAGATAGTTGTTTTATTTTTGGTACAATTGCATCGAGGACCCTACGCTTTATTTTATTTGCTTATATACCCCTGTGTATGGTGTAGCACGTGCATCGACACGTGCTTTGTTGGGTATTTTGCATTATTAGCCCTGTAGTTCTGGTTTGTTCTGAAATGAATGAAAACTTTTGGATAATTGCTTTTATACCCCTGTGCGTGAATTAATTGTGCATGTGCGTGTATTAGTGGTAAATTACAAACAAGTCCCCGTATTTTTGGTACCTATTACCAAATAGTCCTAGGACTTAGTTTTCCTTACATTTAGGTCCCTGAGTGCCTCAGGCACGTGCGACGCACGTGTTTTCCTGGGTATTTTGCACCGGACCCCCCAGAACTCTTGGTATTTGCACTCAGGTCCCTGTGCACAGTACCTACTTGTTATTTTTGAATAAAATGGCAAATTAACTCCGAATCCTACGAAAATTGGACACATGGCTCCTGCCATAGTGTAAAATTTTCTGGAATTTTTGGAGACATTTTTGTTTTGATATTTTTAAAAATTCAAAAATATCCATTTTCGTTACTGTTTGACTTTAAAAATCACAAAAAAATATTAAAACCTATCTAAAAATTACAAAAAATTAGCTACTATTTGTTTTGGCTTGCTTTATTTTCTAGCCAATTATGGCTATTTTTTATTATATAAAACTCATAAAAATTGAAAAACACCTAAAAACTCCTAAAAATTCAATAAATAATTTAAAAACCCAAAAATCATAAATCCAGTAGCTAAATTTTCTTTGTAGTGTTTACTATACAGGAAAATTACCTCTAGGCTTTTTGGGGGTTTTTAGATATTTTATCTAAACCCCTTAAGCTTGGCTGGACATTGTTTTTATCTTTTTGCATTGTTTCATTTTTAGAAAATTAAATAAAAATCAGAAAAATCCTAAAAATTCACTAAAAACATTAAAAACTATAAAATACATAAAAACATTTTTATTTGAATTTTTGCTTGATTTTTGATGCATTAAATAATTTATTGAATTGCCTTGCTTTCTTGTTTTCTTTATTTCCTTAATTAACTAAAAATCCAAAAAATATATAAAAAGAATTAAAATCCACCAAAAATACCTGTTTCTTTTCTTTTTTTTTCTGTTTGACTACTTCGTAGGCCGCGAGGCCATTACGTGCTCCCTGAGTTTGACCCTGGTTGCTATACCAGGTTAATAAAATAGCAAGACCGCTATTGATTTCGAGTTGATTTTATCTTGTATTGGTGGTCTCTTTTTCTTGATTGATCGAGCCCGATTGCTTGGCTCGCAACGACCATTTAGTACCTTAAACCCGAGTGGTCAGTTTCGGTCATCAGAATGGCGCCGTTGCCGGGGAGCACGGCTTAGTAGTTTCTTTTCATTTTCATTTTCTTTTTCGCGGCTTTCCGTGGCTCTTTTAGAGTCCGCGGCTTTTTGCGGCTTTTTGTTTTTATTTTATTTTTGCTTTATTTTGTTTTATTTTATTTTATTTTCTTTTATTTGTGTTTTTGTTTTTGAGTGTTTCTTTTATTTGGCATTTTTGCACATATACCCTCTTTTATTTCCTTATTATTATTTGATTATTTTTGTTGGTCTGACCACTCTGTTTCTTTCTTGCGAGGGCCCGAGGACCGAGACGGCTGATTTCGAGAAGCCGACAACCGAGAGACTTGGAGGTGGCCCCCTTTTGCATGGAGCCGCAGGAGAGCGTGAGAGAGAGGTTGAGTGGGTGAGGATTAGAATAGGAGTAGCTTAGATTTTCTTTTTATTCATTTGATTATTGTAATAATACAGGGACACTCAAAGACTTTGGACTTCTTTCTCGGGTCTGTTTCGCCGAGCACCGGTGTGCTCAGGGGACCCAGTAGCTAGCTTAGATTTTTCGCGGCTTTTTCGCGGTTTTGGTTTTCTTGCTGCCTTTGACGGTTTTACGCAGTTTTTATCGAGCCCCTAGACTTAGGATTTTCTACTTGACTGTGTCGTAATCAGTAGGATCCCCACACCTAATTGCTTGCCTGTTCCTATAGTGCGATTAATTGGACCTACTAATAATTGATTAATAAAAATAACTGACTCATCCCCTTCGTAGCCTACGTGCCGTAGCCTGCCCTGCCAAGCGCTGCTCCTGAACCCGATGTGTCGGGAGGAGGAGGGGTAGACCGAGACCGGGCCTTTGGCTTGAAGGATCGGTGACCAGTTAGACGGTTCTTCGAGTAGAATTGCCTGTTTAGGACTCGGTTTTCACCGCTGCACCATATAGGTAGTTTATTTAATGTCTTTACATTTCTGCGCAGATCACTTGCATGTAGAGTGCTGGAGGAAGGTACGCATTTCTATCTCTGCATGCATATTGATTTCTTCGTGCATCGGCTTTTTCGTCTTCTCCCCCCTTGTTTTTGACTAAATAACCAGGAGAATCGAAAAATTCGTTAGGCCTTTGTTTTTATTGAAAAATATTAAAAAGAAAACCATAAAATTGGGACTGTTTAGGCTATTGACCCTAAAAGACACTTGACTTAAAAATTTGTCTTGGGGAGAGCAACCCCCTCATTGGTTGGTTTGATTGCGCGAGAGAGTGACCCGCACACTAGGTAGAGCCCTCCGGTGCTATTCCCGACTGATTACCGACTTTTCTGTGCGGGCCAGTCGGTTGGGGTAGTATCGGGTATCCCAACAGGTCACGTAAGCGCTCTGATAGATTGTTTGTTCACCTAATAAAATTTGACAAGATAATTTGACCGAGCCTTTACGGTCTTCAGCTCGCGTTACGTTGGTGAACAGAGGGTTTGGTTGCCGATCATAGTTTCTCCAGATCTCATCTGCCTTACTCGTCAGATCACGATGATGGGTAGACGCTCTCTTAGGCAGCCTCTGGCTGCACCGCTTTCGGGAACGTCTACCCGTTCATCTAGGTTGGCCCGCGAGAGCCGAGACCAGCTCTCCGAGCCCGAGTATGATTCCGCCCTGTTCCCCCTCGACCCCCTTTCTTTTGGTTCTGAGAGACATGAGCCAGAGGAGAGATTAGCAAATTTGTCAGCACCTGAGTTTGGCTCATTTGATTTTGCAGACGCCGTGGCCGGCAGTTCCGAGGATCGCTCCCGAGGTCCACAGCCTGAGCACTTTGTGTTGGACCAGGGTGCGATCAACTCCACCTGATCGCCTCCCTAGAGACCGTTCAACAGTAGTTGAGGGATCAGGGGGCATTCATGCTTGATATGAGGAGAGAGATGGAGCCGATGAGAGCAGAGAGAGAGCAGAGGAGAGACGAGCCGAGGATCCCGGATGATGCTGATGCAGCAGCCGCAGCAGCCGCTGCAGCGGCAGCAACCGTCGCAGCTGCGGCATGAGGACCACCGAGACCGATGCAGGAGTTACACAACCCCAGATCGACACTGACGCATCACTGGGTCGTACTTCCAGCTATCGTGGGGGACTTCAAGTTCCCCCCGAACACCTTGTTGTTACTCCCCCGCTTCCACGGACTCGCTACTAAGGAGCCCCATCTCCACCTCCAGAAGTTTCTCATGATCTGCAGTACTGTCCACGATCGTCAGGTGGACCAGGATATTATTCGGATGATTGCCTTCCCCTTTTCCTTAGCCGACAGAGCAGCCACCTGGCTGAAGCACTTGGGGAAGTTTGTTTACACCTGAGAGCAGCTCCGCACCGAGTACTTGAACAAGTACTATCCACTCGGGCGGACCAATGCAGCGAGAGCCCTCATCAGCAACTTCTCCATGCTCCCCAACGAGCAATTCCATGAGGCATGGGAGAGGTTCCGTGAGCTGACTGATCGATGCCCGCACCATGACATTTCGAAGCCCAACCTTGTGCAGAGCTTTTTCAGCGGGCTGACACCAGAGTTCCAGGGCTTGGTGAACGCTTCTTGTGGCGGGTCTTACTTCATCAAGGATCACGACCAGGTCTGGGGCATCTACGAGGAGATGGCCGAGAACTACATGGTGATGTCCCAGACCAGGTTGTACACTCAGGGCAGACCCCAGCAGCAGCCAGGACCCGTGCAGTACCATAGGATAGCACGGGTCGACACCGGTCCATCCAGTTCGTCCGCAGTAGCAGCAGCACAGGCAGAGTCATCCGCTGTGGATATGGGTATTATCAGCGAGAAGTTGGATCGGATGGAGCTGATCGAGAAGAAGCAGTGCCAGGGCATCACTCAGATGGAGCAGATGGCACAGACTCTGAGCGACATGAAGACCCAGCTCATGTGTCTCCAGGAGGCACAGACGGCTTCACAGCCCCGTCTTCAGTCGTGAGGCGATCACGGCAGCAGCAACAGCTCGTCCCAGCGCTCCAGCTCACACCAGCAGCCTAGACAGGTTCACCTTGTACATGCGGAGCCATACCAGCAGCAACATCCCTCTTACTAGTCACCACCATCTCCAGACTTGTAGATGGTGGTATACCAGCCGGATCAGCCTCTGGCAGTACTCCCGCCAGCCCAATACGATGCAGAGCTGTTGATGGATGTCAACGGGATTTGGTATGACCGTCCTCAGCCTGGAATCCGACGGGACCATCCCGGATTCAGGTGGGGGAATGGAGGTACCCAGCCCCAGCAGCAGCCATCTGGTCAGGGAGGCCAGTACATCCAGCAGAGGGATCACCAGCAGCAGCAGACCCCAGTCTACCCTTCACAGCAGCAGTCATCCTACGTTCCTCGTCCCTATCAGCAGGGACAGTCTTGGAGGCGAGAGCAGCCTCACCAGCCACACCAGCAGCAGCATCCTCCCACTTACCCCTCTCAGCAGCAGCAGCACCAGTTCCAGCAGCCTCATTACCAGAGAGGCTACCCGTCGGGCTCCCATGGTCCGCCATATGAGAGCCCCGCCTTGGACGACATAGCCCGCCTCCTTACGGACCAGCAGGCTACTTTCAGACGGGAGATGGACGAGTTCCGCCAGGAGATGCGGGACATTGTGAGAGGGAAGGCCGCCATTCCTGCCCAGATAGAGCTGAATCCCAACAGCCTGAAGCGGAAGTCTGAGCAGGTAGCTTCCACTGAGCATGCCACTCCTAGTGATCCATTTGATGATATGCCTTCAGATCTTTTTGATGCTGATTTTGTCACACTTAGGAGCGGTAGGACACCAGCAGGCGGCGCCTCAGCTGAGCGACATCATGAGGATACACCTAGAATGCCAGATGAGGAGGAGGAGAGCGGTACTGAGGCCGCCCATGATGATGACGGTGGTACTGATGCCACCAAGGATGCTGATCCCACCGGCGGTACTGAGGCCGCCGTTTCACCTGTTCGAGGAGGTGGTACTGACAGCACCCGAGATGCCGAGCCAGAGCACTGTACTGAGGCCGCGAGACATCCAGCAGAGCCAGCCCGTGGTGGTACTGAGGCCACCGATGTTCATTCTGAGAGAGTTGTTGTCTTTCCTCATTCTGATGTACCTCGGAACAATGTTGTGAATAAAGGAAAAGGTTTAGTTTACTCTGGTCCCACTGTGGTGCTTGATGTATGTGCGGATCCGGCCGTCGAGCCGTCTAGACCTATTCCTAGTCCTTCATCTAAGAAGGACCCTGTGATCCCCTTCCCTAGAGCCCTTCTAATGGGGAAGGGGAAGAAAAAAGAAAAAGATCCAAATAAGAGAGAGCAGGAGGAGTTCAGCCAGAGCATGATTGACCGATTCCATATACAGCTGACCTTCAGGAGGCTTTGCAGCACATCCCCCTTCTTCAACGTTCTTTGAGAAACAGGACTACAGTCAGGAGGAGGAGGAACCACCATTCAGAGATTCATGTGCTGACGAAAGCCACGTGTTTCGCGATTCAGAACCGTCTGCCGGCCAAGAGGCCAGATTCAGGAGCCCCTTATGTCAGATGTCACATTAGAGAGCAGTGGTTCGACCGGACTCTATTGGATAGCGGATCGTCTATCAACCTCCTTCCGGCAGCTCTTCTCGACCGCTTCGAGTTAGGCACTCTTAGACAGAGCAGGACAGTCCTTCAGTTTGCTGATCGATCTGTCAAGAGGCCGAAGGGGTTGTTGCGAGACGTTGTCGTCACTATTCAGGGCCTGAAATTCCCCATGGACTTTGTAGTGTTGGACATGGAGATCCCTGATTCAGTGGCCGATACCCCCATCATCCTCGGTCGTCCGTTCTTGGCCACAGCCAAGGCGGTGACTGACCATGATAGCGGGAAGGTATACTTTCGCGTCGAGGGCGAAAGTGTACAAATAGAGACGGTCGAGGACTACAGAGCCAGAGACAGAGCATGCTCAGAGACCAGTACAGATACAGAGCAGCTGACAGATGTCGGGTTAGACATCCACCAGGACTGTGATTTTGTGATCACAGACGATGAGGCAGCATGGGCAGACCCTGCAGCACAGGCCATCCTCTCATTTCTAGATACCGCTGATGCTGAGTTGATAGCAGAGGAGAGCTTGGAGAGCACAGCCCTGGTTCAGGATACTTCAAAGGCAGCAGAGCCGGTTCTCGACCGCGACACGGAGTTTAGTGATGGTGGTACTGAGGCCACCTTGTGTGACGGTGGTACTGATGCCACCTTGTTTGATGCAGATCCCTCGGATTCAGAGTCTGATTGGGCAGATTGCGAGGATCACATGCCAGACCTGAGTCCCACAGAGCCTACAGCTGAGGAGGAGGTAGATGCCGAGAAGATCAGAGACAATTCAGTTGAGCAACCTTCTCCAGATCCAGTTTGCGAGAGTTCGTTTTCATTCTCCCAGGCAGACTTGGCAGCATACACGCATCTTCTTCCGAAGCCAGATTTGCCAGCACCCAGCTGTCCAGAGCTGAAGCCGCTCCCTACTTCGCTGAAGTATCGATTCCTTGCGGGCGAGCCTGAGATGTACCCAGTCATCATCTCCGCCGATCTGATTGGAGAGCAAGAATCCTGTTTGATGGGGGTTCTTGAAAAGAACCGCAAGGCAATCGGATGGAGCATAGCAGATCTCCATGGGATTAGTCCAGCGTTGTGCTCCCACCATATCTATCTCGAGGAGGGGGCGAAGCCGTCGCGTGAGTTCCAGCGGCGGCTGAACCCCAACTTGAGAGAAGTCGTCATGAAGGAAATCTCAAAATGGTGGAGTCCAGATTTTATTTATCCCATTTCTAACTCCAAGTGGGTCAGCCCCTTGCATGTGGTGCCCAAGAAGACAGGCATCACGACTGTGATCAGTGAGTCGGGAGAGGAGATTGCTACACGAGTACCCACCTCTTGGCGGGTCTGTGTTGACTACAGGAGACTCAACCAGGCCACCAAGAAGGACCATTTCCCCCTGCCTTTTATTGACCAGATCATTGAGAGACTGGCAGGGAAGAGCCATTACTGTTTCCTGGATGGGTACTCGGGCTACAACCAGGTGGCCATCGCTCCTGAGGATCAGGAGAAGACCACCTTTACCTGTCCCTTCGGCACATATGCCTTTCGACGCATGCCATTTGGGCTATGCAATGCCCTGCGACTTTTCAGAGATGCATGCTGTCGATCTTTTCAGACATGGTAGGGGAGTGTTTGGAGGTCTTCATGGACGATTTCTCGGTCTACGACGACGGATTCGACTCCTGTCTTGACTGCCTAGATCGGGTACTCCAGCGATGTATAGAGGTTCATTTGGTGCTTTCTTGGGAGAAGAGTCACTTCATGGTGACTCAAGGGACGGTGCTTGACCATATCATCTCCAACAGGGGCATGGAGGTTGATCCGGCCAAGGTTGATGTCATTAGAAAACTCGCACCGCCGTCCAATTTGAGGCAGCTACGGTCATTCTCAGGGCACGTTGGTTTCTATCGGAGATTCATTCATGATTTCAGCAAGATTGCCCAGCCGTTGACTGACCTCTTGATGAAAGACACCGAGTTCCTTGTCGATGACAAGTGTCTTTCGTCCTTTGCGACTCTCCAGCAGTGTGTTATTGAGGCTCCTGTTCTCCAGCCACCCGATTGGTCTCTCCCATTCGAGATCATGATGGATGCCTACGATTTTGCCATGGGGGCCGTGCTGGGACAGAGGAGGGATGGAGTCCCCTTTGCTATCCACTACGCTAGCCGCACATTGGATTCCGCGCAGCGGAATTATACCGTCACTGAGAAGGAGATTCTAGTCGTAGTGTTCGCCCTAGATAAGTTCAGATCTTACATCATTGGATCTAGAGTGACCTTGTACACTGATCACACCGCCATCCGATACCTCATGGCAAAGAAGGATGCCAAGGCCAGACTTACTAGATGGATCCTTCTACTCCAGGAGTTCGACATCGAGATCAAGGATAAGCCTGGAGTCAAGAATGTGGTGGCGGATCACCTCTCCCGTTTAGAGCAGCCTGAGGAGTCTGAGCAGATTGATCCCATTTGTGAGACCTTCCCAGATGAGGCGATCCTTGCTATCGCCTCACTCCCATGGTATGCCGATATTGTGAACTTTCTCGTTGCTGGGAAAGTCCCACAAGATTGGCCCAGGCAGAGGCTTGAGACCTTCCTCGCGAAGGCCAAGTCCTACCACTGGGAGGATCCCATCCTTTACCACGAAGGAGGGGATAGCGTCTGGCGTCGGTGCATTCCTCAGGAGGAGCACCATAGCGTCCTCACTTACTGCCACAAGCTTGAGGCAGGAGGACATCATTCTGGGAGGAGAACGACACAAAAAGTTCTCCAATCCGGCTTGTGGTGGCCTACCCTCTTCAAGGACTCTGATGAGTTCGTGAAGAGGTGTACTGACTGTCAGAGGATGGGCACTTGTGGACAGCGTGATATGATGCCGATGCAGCCCATTCACTTCTGTGAGATTTTTGACGCATGGGGCATCAATTTCATGGGTCCATTCCCTAAGAGTCAGGGATTTGAGTACATTCTGTTGGCCGTTGAGTATGTTAGTCGTTGGGTTGAGGCTATCCCTGCCTGAGCCGCTGATGCGAGGACAGTTTGCAGATTTTTGAGGAAGCACATCATCATGCGGTTCGGGGTCCCTCGAGTTTTGATTTCAGATGGGGGGTCTCATTTCATCAACGACCAGGTGAAGGCCCTTGCTAGCGAGTTCGGTATAGACCATCGTGTTGCTACACCTTACCATCCACAGACGAATGGTCTAGCCGAGGTGTCGAACAAGGAGATCAAGAATATATTGCAGAAAGTCGTCTGCCCAGACCGAAAGGATTGGTCACAGCTTTTGGACTGGGTCTTGTGGGCATATAGGACGTCTTTCAAGACGCCATTGGGCACATCTCCCTTTCGCCTCGTATATGGCAAGCCGTACCATTTACCTGTTGAGCTGAGGCACATGTCACTATGGGCAGTTACTGATATACTTATGGATCCAGATGGTGTAGGAGACCAGAGGAGGGAAGAGTTAGCAGCCCTGGAGGAGCTTAGAGATACCGCCTTCTCAAACAGCCTACAGTATAAGGAGAGAGTGAAGGAGTGGCATGATTCTCATATCAGTCACAAGCATTTTGAGCCTGGTCAGAGAGTATGGCTGTTTGATGCGAGGCTTCATTTATTTCCAGGGAAGCTATAGAGCAAGTGGAAGGGACCCTACTTGGTGAGAAAGGTACACGACAACGGTAGCATTGATATATCCGAGTTGTCTTCTGAGAGTACCTTTCGAGTGAACGGCCAACGGCTCAAGCCATTTCTAGATCATGAACCGCAGGTCGTTGATCTTGCCCCTATTCATTTTGCGTGAGATGTGGTCTTTGACTCACATCTAATGCATCTCACGCCTGAGTTTCACTGATCTTCCGCCTTGTATAGATCCAGATGTCTATATCACTACATTCTTTAGTCCCACATCCCTTTCTTCATCTTTTGATTATGCTATACTTAGGGAGCACTTTACCCTAAGTATAGGGGGGATGTGAGACCTTTGGGTATTTCTTTTGTTTCTGTCTACCCCTGATTTTGCTGCCTATGCTTAGGGATATTTCACCCTAAGTATAGGGGGGGTAGACCCTGTACATTCTCCGCTCGGTTTTCCCTTCGTATACAGCCTGCTATACTTAGGATTACTTGATCCTAAGTATAGGGGGAAAAGCCGAGAGTCTCTTGATATTCATTCGTCTTTGTATATAGCCTTCCTTTTCACTTCCCTATACCTAGCACGAGTTATGTCTTCTTCATCGCTCTTGACTCTGAGGACATCGTTCGAGCTAAGTATAGGGGTGTGTGTATATATTTCATATATACTTTAGCCATAACTCGTACTTATGTGAGTGTGTTAATAAATAAAATGGCTAAAAACCCTAAAAATCACAAAAATTAAAAATTTTTCATGTACATAAACATTCTTCTATTTGCACATAAATAGCTAGTGTACAAATTATTTTTGTAAAAATGATTTCAAAAATCTTTTGTGTAAATCTTGTGTAAATATATTCTTATTAAAATTATGTATATAGTACAAAATTTTTCCAAAATGTTTTGAAAATCAAAAGTTTGCAAAAATCTTGTGTAAATGTGTGTAAATACTTTTTGCAAAACTTGCACTTCATGCATCATCCATTCATGATTTCAAAACATTTTTCAAAAATTTTGCATGATTGTAAAAATTTGTGTAAATAGCATCTTTTGTACATATATATATATAGTTTTTCTGGATGATAGTTGACATTTAAACTAGCCTGGAATCAAATTGAGAAATGGAGCTTGATTAAGATCTTAATCCACCTAATTTATAAGAGGAACCTTATAGGGCTTAGGTTTAAGGCTTTTCAGGTCCATGGTGACTTAATTCTTTGAGTCCACTAGGCTATGATCACATGTCATCTCAATGAGCCTAAGTAGAGCACTTAACAACAACACATGACTCATATAGACAATGGCTTTACTTGGACACCAGCACTTTGCACCGGGCTCTCTACGGATGAGGTGGTGAGGAGGCAGTCTTCCTTGACTTGGGGTAGCATATGAGGGTAGTACTTCTAGGCGGAACCTCTCTTCTTCTTTTAGTGAAGGAAGTGCGTCTCAACTTGGTCTGGTTGCCATGAGGTCTAACGACGGGAGTTGTGGGTTGCAATAAAGCTTCAAAAGAGGGATAGTCTACTGGCTCAAGAGGAAAAACTCCTTGTATATATGCTGCACATTTATATGTTGTATAGATGCACTTAAAAAAAATGCAAAAAGAAAATAACTCCAAAAAAGTGGTGGGTCTGATAGATAATGATAATCCCACCGGAGTATGTATATAGAGTGCAATAAGCAAAGCTTGAGTTCATGATTCACCTTATGTATCTTGCAGCAGGGAGACATGGCTACACTGGTCAAGCTCCCAAGGGTACATGGCTACACTGGCCTTGACCCATTCTCTTCTTCCTCCTCTTCTTGAGCCGGTTGAACTTGAACTTAGAAGGGAATACCCCGCTCCTCGAGGAAAGAGTGGCCAGATTGAGGTCATAGAGTTACCTTGTTGGGGAGGGTTGTCAAGTTGCCATTTCTGAGGTGGAGAGCTTAGACCTCACATTCACAGGACAAGGAAAGATTCATGGTCTTCAGGGTTTGTGATTGATGACTTGTTCTGATCTGGAGCATTGAGGAGTCTTGGTTATAGATTAGTGGAACTTAGAGGCTGTTGAGTTTTAAACTTAATTCCAAATAAGGTTCCGACACATTAATAATCCAAAGATCTGATCGAGCTCCATACCTTAATTTAATGAAAGCAAGTTTAATAAATCAACCTTGATCCATGTACATTCTCTTTTTCTTTTTCTTTCTTTTTTTTCACTTCTTTTTCAAATAAGTGTTTGCTAAGGGACTAGCAAAGTTAAGTATAGGGGGGTGATGAATACTCATTCATCACTCTTTATTCTTATATTTTAGCTACAAAAACCTTTGCAAATGCATGTATATAGTTGTAAATATAAATAATTACCAAAAGCATGCATTGTGTAAAAAGTAATAATTAGCATGTTTTTGTGCAAAAATAAAAGAATAAAGATCAAAAAGAAAAAGAGGGAAATAATTAGAATAAATATTGAGCAACCTAACCCAAGGGAGGGCTCAGCATAGGCCTGACCGCATAATAACCAAAGTAGAGGGAGATAGGGGCTCATGTGTGTAAATACATAGAATAAAAATATTTTCCTCCCAAAAATAGACTCAAAAGGGTTTTTAAATCTTTGCATATATTTATAAATATAAAATCAAGATAAAATTAGAAAAATTAAAAAGAAAACAAAAAAATCACTCATGTATATAGTCACCATGTATATAGTCCATTCATATTATATTTATTTAGCCTTATAAATAAATAAAATTAATTTCTAAAATTTTGTAAAGATTCTATATGATATGGTGTATATAAATAAAATAAAAACAATTTAAACAAAAACAAAATAAAAAGAACAAAATTAAAAACCCAAAAATACTTTGTAAATATACCATGTATATATATGTACATATCTATTTATTTCACCTATGTATATAAATAATAAAAATAAAATAAAAATATCTTTTAATTCCTTATTTTATGATATAAATAAATAAAATATAAAATGGGAATAAAAATGTATAAAAATAACTAATTAAAAATCAAAATTAAAAAGCCTATATTGTACATATACCTATATATAGCTATATAATGTAAATACCTTATTTTTACTTTGCAAAATTAAATAAAAATCACTAAAAAATAGAAAAAATTAAAACAAAAATATTTCATGTTTTGACTTTTTAATAAATCGGCCATTTACTATTTATTAATGATTTTACAAATCTTTTCCAAATGGCCTCTTCCCATTGGTCCAGGGGTTGTTGACCACCCGGTCAACTCCCCCCCCCCCCATGAACACCTTTCACGGGTTTTAGGCGGGTGACCCGACTTCTCCCGATTATTGGGCCTAAACCCGATCCCTTCTCGCCTAAACCCCGTGTCCGATTCGTTCTTAATACATCCGAGACCCTCGCCGAAGCCCCTGCCTCGAAATCCGCGCATTCCATTGCCCTACCCGCTCACATCTTCCCGTACCTTCCACCGTATAAAGCTCGAGCTCCGCCACCCTATTTTTCTATCTTTGGCTCATTTGCTCCACCACCCGTGACCTCCAGTGCTCGAGTGAGAGTGACAGCTTGCTCCAGGTGCTGTCGCAGCGAGGAGAGGGGCAGAGAACCACTGATCCGACGAGCCACCACCACCGTGCTCCGCCTAGAGCAGGAGCTCAAGCCTCGGAGGTCGACGCTCCTCGAGGCAAGGACCAAGAGCTGCACAAGCTCCTTCCCAGTCGATTCCTCCACCCAGGTAGACCCATTTCCCTTTCCTTTTCGTTAATTTCCGATTACCCCCAATTCGCCCAGTCGTCCCTCACCGTCTGATTCACCACGTGGCGCCCATCCAACTGCTTCATTAATAAAGGGTAATTTACCCTTAGGCCCTGCCTTTTATTTTATTTAGCATTTAGTCCTGTAAATAAGTTAGATAGTTGTTTTATTTTTGGTACAATTGCATCGAGGACCCTGCGCTTTATTTTATTTGCTTATATACCCCTGTGTATGGTGTAGCACGTGCATCGACACGTGCTTTGTTGGGTATTTTGCATTATTAGCCCTGTAGTTCTGGTTTGTTCTGAAATGAATGAAAACTTTTGGATAATTGCTTTTATACCCCTGTACGTGAATTAATTGTGCACGTGCGCGTATTAGTGGGTAAATTACAAATAAGTCCCCGGACTTTTGGTACTTGTTACCAAATAGTCCTAGGACTTAGTTTTCCTTACATTTAGGTCCCTGAGTGCCTCAGGCACGTGCGACGCGCGTGTTTTCCTGGGTACTTTGCACAGGACCCCCCAGAACTCTTGGTATTTGCACTCAGGTCCCTATGCATAGTACCTACTTGTTATTTTTGAATAAAATAGAAAATTAACTCTGAATCCTACGAAAATTGGACACATGGCTCCTGCCATAGTGTAAAATTTTCTGGAATTTTTGGAGACATTTTTGTTTTGCTTTGATATTTTTAAAAATTCAAAAACATCTATTTTCGTTACTGTTTGACTTTAAAAATCACAAAAAAATATTAAAACCTATCTAAAAATTACAAAAATATTAGCTACTATTTGTTTTGGTTTTCTTTATTTTCTAGCCAATTTTGGCTATTTTTCATTATATAAAACTCATAAAAATTGAAAAACTCCTAAAAACTCCTAAAAATTCTAATAAATAATTTAAAAACCCAAAAATCATAAATCCAGTGGCTAAATTTTCTTTGTAGTGTTTACTATAGAGGAAAATTACCTCTAGGCTTTTTGGGGGTTTTTAGATATTTTATCTAAACCCCTTAAACTTGGCTGGACATTGTTTTTATGTTTTTGCATTGTTTCATTTTTAGAAAATTAAATAAAAATCTTAAAAAATCCCAAAAATTCACTAAAAATAGTAAAAACTATAAAATACATAAAAACATTTTTATTTGAATTTTCGCTTGATTTTTGATGCATTAAATAATTTGTTGAATTGCCTTGCTTTCTTGTTTTCTTTATTTCCTTAATTAACTAAAAATCCAAAAAAAATATAAAAAGAATTAAAATACACCAAAAATACCTGTTTCTTTTCTTTTATTTTCTGTTTGACTACTTCGTAGGCCACGAGGCCATTACGTGCTCCCTGAGTTCGACCCTGGTCGCTATACCAGGTTAATAAAATAGCAAGACCGCTATTGATTTCGAGTTGATTTTATCTTGTATTGGCGGTCTCTTTTTCTTTATTGATCGAGTCTGATTGCTTGGGTCGCAACGACCATTTAGTACCTTAAACCCGAGTGGTCAGTTTCGGTCATCACCTAGCCTTTTCGACTAGAAACAAATAAAAAGCAACAACTCTCTCTCTCTCTCCATATTCTCACACACACGTCATCCCACTCTTTCTTAACATTGTGTCCATCGATATGGTTGACTTATAGAGACTCGCAGTCATAGTGTTGCCGTTCTGTGGCCAGATCGACTACTCATGGATCTCTTCCATCTTCGTTACTTCTTGCTCGTGTAGAAGGCATCGGATTTCATGAGACTAAATCAGGATACTCCTCGCTCATATCATCAATTTGGATTGTGGGAAGCACGCATCTCATCCACACGCTCGCAAGTGCAACCTTCGTCGGATACACCTTGAGACAAGAGGTGTCTTACTTTAGAGACAAGGTATCACAAACACGCTTCAAGGGATATTCCTATAAATCATTTGTGATCTTGATGAAATAATTTGAGAAATGTTCTCAAATCAAGTGGTTTCATCTATTTAATTTTTTTTATTTCCGATGACTTTGCCCTAGGTCGTATGTGATTGAAGAATCCCTGATTCTCACACTTTATTCTTTTATTTTAGCTATTTATCTTGGCAAAGAATCATGTAAATAGGTATAAATGCAATAAGTTAGCATTCAACATGCATTTGTTAACATTGCATAATTAGCATGTATTTGTGCAAAAATAAAGGAATAAAGAAAAAGAAAAAGGAAGGAGGTATTTAGATTAAATACAGGGTGACCGAACCCCAAGAGAAGGTCAAGCATTGACCTGATTGCCAAATAAAATAAGTAGAGAGAGATAGGGCCTACTCTATATTATACATATCACTTATATATGTAAATAATTAATTTGGATAAAATAAAAAGAAAATATTCCTTTTACCTCCTTGTATATAGTCCTAAAAATAAAACAAAAATCAGAAAAATAAATCAAAAATTAAAATAAAATTCTCTCTCACTTGTACAAAATACATGTATATATGTCTCACTCCTTGTTTATTATAAACCTGTAAAGAAATAATAAAAACAAAATAAAAAATATTTTATACTACAAAAATAATGTTATAAATAAATAAAATGCAAAATTGGGATTTTTGTCTAAAAATAACAAAATAAAAATAATTATACAAAATACATAGGTATATTATACATGTATATAATACCTTATACTCTATAGAGATTAATTTATTTTTTATAAACATAAATAAAAATCATAGGAAAATAGTTTGAAAAATAATAAATATTTTTCATTTTATATACTTTCTATTTTTAAAGCCATTTACTATTTTTTATTGATTTTTTGAATATTTTGTAAATCCTTATTTTCTTATTGGTCCAGGAGGGTTTGTTTTCCCCGGTCAACGCCCCCTCCTCGCTCGGGTCGGGTCGAGAACCCGTCGCCAGAGTCTCTTCTCCGATTTTTCCAGCCTGAATATGAGCTCCTCTCACGTCGATTCTTGGATCCATGATTCCTCGGATCTCCGTGATCCTCGCGGATTCCTTGGATGATCCGAATCGCTCTCGGGTCTCGCGCTTTTTCCCGATCCTTCTAGACATTCGAGCCACTTATATAGCATCTCATCCGCCTCCACAGAGCCCTAGATCGTGCCTCACTCCTCATTCCTGCCCTAGACACATCATGTTGAGTGACATCTTCCAGAGGGACCCTTCGGATTGGGGTTTGGTGGAGTGTTCACATTGCTCAGCCTCATGGTCGGCGAGCTCCGCTGCGATAAGCCTCCTGACCTTCCACAGCTTGGTTGTGGCCACAACCTCGGTTACCATCATCGCTTGAAGCTCTAGAGTTCATCTAGAACCTCAGGTATCAACCATTTCACTTCCTTTCATCCTTTCGATTCGTTCTTTCCACTTAACACAATTACACCTTCATCTGCTAAGCTCCGGTCATCGAAGCTCCATCTCATCGCCATACCCGTATAGATCGAACCCTCGATGCACACTCCCCCATCTTCTGCAACCTGTACACCCTATATCTCAGCCATTGGGTTGCAATTAGGCTTCATCACCCTCCCTCGCATTCGCCGAAGATCCCCAATCCGCCTCATCGCCGCTTCTTTTGTTTGCAAGTCCCAATAACGTGGATAGGAGCTTCATCCCGAGTCCCTTCTACACTTTGCAGGTGCCCGTGCATGAGAGGAGCACCATTTGGACACCCTCCTGCTAAGGCAGAGTAGCTTCAGGGGAGAGCTCTCCCATCCGGACATCCGACCATTGGCTACTTCATCGAAGGTCACCATCCGATGCGGAGCGCACCCATGACTATGATGAGCCCTTCCGTACTTTCATTGGAGCACTGGATCTCTCTCCTCAATCTGTTGAAGTTTGACACTAGCAAGTTCTTCTAGGACCCTCTTCCGCTGTTTATTTGATGCTCCTTCTCTAGGTCTAATTGGGGTCGTTCATCCATGCTTGGTTGGTAAGGGTCTGATCAACACCTGGGACAGATCTGCACCGGACGTCTATGACCGTCTGAGGACCATCAGATATGTACTGTAGCAACTCATTGTGGGTGCACGTTCTTGACATTGTTAGAGTCGTCAGATCTTTTGTAGGGATGCATCAAAGCCGCCCGAGCCCTCACATGCCCAACAAGTGCCCCAAGGGGTATATTTCTATTTCATCCCTGTTAGTTTTTATTTTGACTTCTAGTACTATAAAATAAGTAGCAGTAGAACTATTTTGTAATTTGGACCCTTGGTTTTCAGTATTTGCACTTTAGTCCCTCTTTATGTGTATCACGTGGCCTGACACGTGATATTTTGGGTATTCACATGTTATATGCTTGAGCTTTATGTGTATTATGTTTTAAATCAAAACTTTTTGAGAATTGCACTTATGCCCTTTTGAGCCTGTGTCATGTGTTTAGCGCGTGCTGACCTGGGATTTTTGCAATCTTAGCCCCTATGCTTTTTATTGTGTTATTGACTGGTCTGTAACTTTGGGATATTGCATCTAGGTCCTTGTCTTCTGTGTGTCTTATTTTTAATCAAATAATAATTAATTTGACTCCAAAAATACCAAAAAAATTATTATTAGCTCCTGCTAACGTTGTAGTATTTTTGGTAATTTTGTGACTCGATATTATTTTATTTGATATTTTATAAAAATAAAAAACCCTTAAAAATGTGTCTGTCTATTTTATTAAAATACCAAAAAATATAAAAATAGTCCCAAAAATTCCATACAAATTTATATGTGTTTATTATAGTTATTTTTTCCTTTGTAATTTTTATTGCATTATTTTTTTTTATAAAACCCTAAAAATCACAAAAGACTAAAAAATTTATAAAAATTATTAATTAGAAAAACCAAAAAATAGGATTTCTATTCCTACTTGTAATCTTTTTTATTTACTTTATCTTAAAAATCACAACTAGGACATTTAGTCATTTTTAATGTTTTAAATTTGCCTTGTGGCCCACGCTGTACATGGTTTTCCTGTTTTGATTTTTTTACAAATTATATTAAAATCTGAAAAGTACCATAAAATCACCAAAAAAATCTGCATATTTAAAAAATATAAAAATATTTTTGTTTCTAATTGTGTAGCATTTTTAGTCTTAATAAAAATTGTTAAAGCTTGATTTTCTTTATCTTTTTATTTGTTTTCTTGTTAGAAAATATAAAAAATTTGTAAATTAAAAACAAGGAAAATATGCCTTTTATTTTCTGAGTACCGACTACTTTGTACATTTTCGTGCTCCTTGATTCGACCATGGTCGTTATACGAGGTTAAAAAAATGCGGAGATCGCTTCATTGGATTTTATGCTTGTGATTATCCTAATTGTGGTCTTGAATTTCTCGATTGATTGCGCTTCGCGATTTGGGTCGCAATGACCTCTTGAGATTGATCTGGCACGTTAACCCGATTCGCGAGGCACCATCATCAGAATTGTGTCGTTGCCGTTGAGCACAACTTAGTAGTCGATTTTCAGTTTTCTTTTTATTCTTATTTTATTATTTTCACCTCTATCTGTTATAACTATTTTTCTAACACTCTTCTGCTTGTCTTTTTGTGCAAGGGACCGCTTGAGGACTCTGTAGCTTTTGGTTGGAGTAACCGCACCCGAGGAGGAGTAGGGGGATAGGAGGAAATTAGTTATATAGTATAGAGTAGCTTTTTCTTTCAACAAACTATCTATTATTGTAATAATACAGGGACATTCAGACACTTGTTTGGACACCTGGCATATATCGGGGTCTGTTTCATCGAGCATCGGTGTGCTCGGGGGACCTCACCACAAATTTTCAATGATCTTTTGTTTCCTCCGCTTTTTTTCTTGGTTCTCAAAGAATTTGGCCCCTAGATCTAGGAATTTCTTTGATTGCGACGTAATTGCTTAATGCCCCATCCCTAATATCTTGCTTGCACTTATAGTTCATAATTGGACCTTATTAATAAATTATAATAAAGTTAACTTGGTCACATGAGAGGTCACGTGCCGCTAGAGGTCATATACATCACATGCATGATCCGTTGTGGCCGACACCGATTAACATCAGAGACCGAACTTAGACCTCTCTCTCTGAACAATTATCTACAGTTCTTCGTGATTAGAAAGTGTTCATCTAAGGTCATTTTCTTCTTGCATAATTTAGATTAGATTAAATTCAGTCTTTAAATTTATGCGCGAATCACCCTGCATGTAGAGTGTTGGAGTCAGGTACACATCTCTTACTTTGCATGCATCATCGTGTTTGATCGTGCATCGACTTTTTCGACTTCTCCCCCTTGTTTTTGGACTTTAAATAATCAGGAGATCGAAAAATTTGTTAGGCGTTTGCTTGCTTATTGAAAAATACTCTAAAAAGTGATAACCATAAATTTGGAATTGGTAAACAAGTTGATCTTAAAAGACACCTCACCTAAAAATCTATCTTGGGAGAGCAATCCTCTCATTGTTTGGTTTGCTTGTACGAGAGTGTGACCCGCACAGTAGGCTAGAGCCGTACCTGAACTCTCGTTAGACTACTGGTCTTGGGGTTAGTCATTCTCTAGTGAGGATTGCTCCGATCTCCGATAAAGCGTGCCGCGATATCCTTAACAGAGCGAGTTGATCGGGTAAGGTAAACGGTCCTTAACTTGTACTGGCTGGGAAAGATCTAGCTTTGGGATTGGGCCAATCACCTGGGAGCATCAGGTTCCTACCATCTCGCTTAATCGTCATGCTAAACTGAATTATCACCTAAATAAAATCAAAAAGATAAAAGACGGAACCTTCAGGGTCATCAGCTCTACGTTGCATAGGTGAATTGGGGGTTTGACTGCCAATATTGTTTTTTTCCATATCCCATTTGTCTTTTTCTTCCAGATCACGATAATGGGCCGGAGGTCCCTTAGGCAGCCTTTGGCTGCATCGCTTTCGAGCACTCCGCCCCACTCATCTAGGAAGGTTCGAGAGAGCCTAGACCCGCTTTTCGAACCCGAGTTCGATTCCACCATGTTCCCCCTCGATCACCCTTCTTCCAATCCCGAGGTGCCCGAGTAGAGACCAACACATGTATTCATTCATTTGACGGTACCTGAGTTCGAGTCTTTTGCCTTTGCAAAGACCCAAGTGATGGCCAGCAGCGAGGAGCGCACAGATGGGCATCCCAGAGTACCACGTATGTTCTAGATCAGGGCGCCATCAACAACACATTGTTAGCCTCTCTGGAGATGATGCAAAAACAGATCAGAGACCAGGGAGCCTTCATGGTAGAGGTGCACATAGAAATGGCACAGATGCGAGCTGACCGAGAAGAGCCGAATCGAGCATGCGGTGGAGAGATACCAGAGTTTGGAGGAGGAGTTGGAGGACATCCAGAGGAGCCACAAGAGCCAGTCCGACCAGCTAGACTGATGAAAGAGTTGTACAACCCTAGTGTGACTCTTAAACACCGTTGGATTCAGCTTCCAGCGATTCTGGGATATTTCAAGCTCCCCCCTCAGACTATCAAGATATTGCCCAAGTTCCATGAGCTTGCCATCGAGGAGCCGCATCTACACCTACAGGAATTTGAGAAGATCTACAACACTGTCCCTGACAAATAATTAGATGAGGACACCATCAAAATGATGGTTTTTCCATTCTCCCCGGTCGACAGAGCAGACTACTTGCTGAAACATTTAGGTAGATATATCACTTCGTGGGAGCAGCTCCGGACCGAGTACTTGAACAAGTACTATCCACTAAGTTGGGCGAATGCAGCACGGGCATTGATCAACAACTTCTCCATGATCCCCAACGAGCAATTCCATGAGGCGTAGGATCGTTTCCCTGAGCTCATTGACCGGTATCCACATCATGACATTTCCAAGCCCAACTTAGTCCAGAGCTTCTTTTGTGGGCTGACACCGGAGCTGCATGGGCTTGTGAATGCTTCTTGTGGGGGACCTTATTTCGCCAAGGACGATGACCAGGTCTGGACCATCTATGAGGAGATAGTCGAGAACTACACAGTGATGTCTCAGACCAGGCTCTACACTCAGGGGAAGCCTCTACCCTAGGCCGTGGCCTGTCAGATGATATCACGGGTTGATGCAGGTCCATCTACCTCTTCTTCAGCAACCGTAGCACGGGAAGAGTCATCGGCTGCTGATATGGGCATCATCAGCGAGAAGCTGGACCGCATAGAGATCATCGAGAAGAAGCAGTGCCAGGGCATGACTCAGATCGATTAGTTGGCACAGACTTTGAGTGACCTGAAGACCTAAATCATGTGACTCCAGAAGGCATGGACATCTTCTCAGCCCCGTCTCTGGTCACAGGCTGATCCTAATAGCACCAGCTTTCCCAATATTTAGCCCAGTACAGACAGGTCCACCACATACTGGCGGAGCCAAACCTGCAACTGCAGCATTAGTACCCTCAACCACTGCCATCCTAGGACACTCAGATTGTGGTGTATCAGCAAGATCAACCACTAGCAGTTCTTCCTCCATCCCCCTACGGGCATGACGCATTGATGGAAGTCAACGGGATATGGTATGACCGACAACAACCTGGGATACACCGAGATCATCTTGGATTCAGGTGGTCGACGGGAGGTGCCTCATCCCAGCAGCAGCATCCAGCAGCATCCCCAGTTCTCAGGGTGGACAGTTCGGCTAACAATCACAGCAGCATCCCAAGCTCTCCCACGAGCCACAACAGCAACATTACCAGTCGGGTCTCCAACCCTACCCACTGGGACAGCTGTGGAGGCAGCACCAGCAACATCCTCAGCAATATTCTCAACCTCCGCCTCACAAGTTCCAGCAGCAGCCTCCCTTTCAGCGAGGCAACCCGTTTGGTTCTAATGGGCCAGCCTATGAGAACCCCGCTCTTGATGATCTAGACCGCCTACTCTTAGACCAATAGGCCACATTCAGGCAGGAGATGGACGAGTTCTGCTAGGAGATTAGAGAGATTATCAAAGGAAAGGCCGCTATACCCGCTCAGATCGAGCCCATCCCAAATAACTTAAAAAGAAAATCTATGCAGGTACAGTTCTCGGAGACAACCACTCCGAGTTATTTATTGGGTGACATTGCTTTATATACATTTGATGCTGAATTCGTTACACTTAAGAGCGGTAGGATGCAAGGCCTGAAATTTCCTGTAAACTTTGTTAAGAGGCCGAAGGGGTTGTTTAAGGACAATTCAAGGCCTGAAATTTCCTGTGGACTTCATTGTATTGGACATGGAGATCCCTGAATCTGTGACTGATACCCTCATCCACACCCAAGACGGTGTCCGACCATGATAGCGGGAAGGTTTACTTTCGTGTTGAGGCAAGAGTATACAAATAGAGATGATCAACGAGACAAGAGCAAGAGATTCAACTTGCTTAGAGCAGTGCAATGACACAGAGCTGACGACAGAGGCAGAGTGAGACGTCTACCACGAGTGCGACTTTGTGATCACTGATGATGAAGCTTCTTGGTCTGATCCCATTTCACAAGCCCTTCTCTCACCTTCAGATGTCGTAGATTTGCAGTTTCCAGCAGAGGAGAGTTTGGATAGTAGACTCCTGGCCGAGGACATTCTTGAGGCTGACGATCACGTTCAGGACAACGATGTAGATTTTGTATCATGTAATTCTGATTCAGATCCCTCGGATTCATACATAGATTGGGGAGAGTTTGACTATTTATTACCTCTCTGATATCCATAGAGCCAACAGCTAGGGTGGAGATCGGGCCAACATCGAGTGCAGATACACCAATAGGTCAGCCTTCACCAGTTTTGTATGATCAGCGAGAGTTCTCTCATTCAGATATGGTTGCATTCACTCAGATCTTTCAGAGGCTAGATTTGCCAACTCCCAGTTTCCCTGAACTGAAGCCTTTATCGCAATCGTTGAAGTATAGATTCCTTGCGGGTGAGCATGAGATGTACCCAGTCATTATCTCTGCAGATTTGATTGGTGAGCAACAATCTCATTTGATGGAGGTTGTTGAAAAGTACTGCGAGGCAATAGGATGGAGCATAGCTGATCTCCAGGGGATAAGTCTGGCCCTGTGCTCTCACCATATCTATCTCAAAGGGGACGCGAAGCCGTCGCGTGAGTTCCAGCGACGGCTGACCCGAATCTTCGAGAGGTGGTTATGAAGGAAATATTGAAATGGTGGAGCGTCAATTTTATCTACCCCATCTCCGATTCGAAATGGGTTAGTCCATTGCATGTAGTGCCCAAGAAGATAGGCATCACTACAGTTATGAGTGAGTCTGGAGAGGAGATAGCTACCTGGGTACCCACTTCTTGGAGGGTCTGTGTGGACTACAGACGATTGAATCAGGCCACCAAGAAGGATCATTTCCCGCTGCCTTTTATTGATCATATCATAGAGAGTCTAGCTGAGAAGAGTCACTACTGCTTTCTTGACAGGTACTTCGGATACAATCAGGTAGCCATAGCGCCCGAAGACCAGGAGAAGACGACATTCACCTGTCCGTTTGGGACTTATGCATTCAGACGGATGCCCTTTGGTTTATGTAATGCCTCGACGACATTCCAAAGGTGCATGTTGTCCATTTTTTCGAACATGGTAGGTGACTCTTTAGAGGTCTTCATGGATGACTTTTCGGTCTACGGCGATGGGTTTGATGCTTGTCTTGACTGCCTAGATCGGGTTCTTCAGTGCTGCATTGAGGTTCATCTTGTTTTATCTTGAGAGAAGAGTCACTTCATGATGACTCAGGGGATGGTGCTTAGTCATACCATCTCCAACATAGGCATGGATGTTGATCCGACCAAGGTGGATATCATCAGGAAACTCAATCGACTGTCCAACTTGCGACAATTACCATCTTTTTTGGGGCATGTCGGTTTCTACTAATATTTCATTCACGACTTCAGCAGGATTGCCTGACCGTTGACTGATCTGTTGACAAAAGACACCGAGTTCATTGTAAATGATAAGTGTCTTGCAACATTGGAGACCCACAAAAGCTTAGTTCCTTATACTCCTGTACTTCAACCGCATGATTAGTCCCTCCCATTCGAGATAATGATGGGTGCCTTTGATTTTGGCGTAGGGGCGGTGCTAGGACAGAGGAGGGATGGAGTGCCATTTGCCATTCACTACGTCAGTCGTATGATAAGGCCTTGTCTACCCTTGTTAATTCAAGCGAGTTATCGATCAAATTAGATGATACGTTCGTTGCAGTCAGGTAATCGATACTTCGTCAAAAAACACCACTCGGACTTAAATGTAGGATCAACTTCAAGCGGCAAATTTATTTTACTTGGGCAAGCCCAAGGTCAAACTCAGGGAGGCAGCTGTCTCTTTAGGTGAATTTTTAGTTAATCCTGAGGTCCAATTTCCAGGAGAATATTTTTTTTGGTCTTTTTATCTTTTTATGCAATTAAGGAAAATACAATGCAAATTCTAGCAAAATTTTAAATTAAATCAAGAAAAATGGTCAGATAAAGTCCAAAATTAATGAAACTTGTCCAGATGATAGAATGCAATGAAACTAAGTGATTACAATTTTTTTGGAATTTTTAGACTCTAAATTAAATAAACACGAATAAAATATGAATGCAGGGTTATTTTTGCAAAATTGATTCTAATAAATACCAAGATACATTATTTTTAGATATAAAAATTATTCTAGATAGGTCTAAGTAAGAGGAATCCAGGAAAATTAATAAACCTAAAAATCTATGTGAATTGTACCTATTAAAAATCAATTAGGAAAATTACTATTTGATTTATTTAGGCCTCCCGATTCGTGAAAATGCAAGGATTTTTAGGCACAATGTAAAGCAACTTATCTTAGATCTAATGTGATTTTATGTTACTTTTTTTAAGCAACAAAGAATTTATATTAAGAAAAAGGCACACAGTGGGCAAAATATGTCAATTTTCACCAAAATAATATTATTAAATTCAAGATGGTTCAGAAGAATAAGACACATGTCACACAAGATATAGGACAAGTTAAACTACAACATGCAATTTTTAATTTAAAAATGATGAAATATGGACACTAACTATGCGTGCAAAGACAGGGGCCAAAATGCAATATAGAAAATAAAATTTCTTAAAATAAAACATGCAGATAGGGAATTATGTGCAAATACCTATAATGCGGGGGGTATGGATGCAAAATTTCCACAGAGACATGTGCTCCTCACGTGACGCGCCTGGCAGATACCAAAATGCAATTTCTTAAATGTTTTGGGGCCTTTGTATAATTTACCCAGCCCTAATGTGAGAGACGCATGAGGGGGCTAGGCTTGTATGGAGTTGGAGGCTGGGTAGAGGCTCGGAAGTCTTTAGAGGCTCGTATCAGCTTCAGATGCTCTGAGCCTAGGGTCAGAGAAGAGGCTCGGGGACTCCACGTGGCTATAACTCGACCGTCAGATCAGAAGTCAATCCAATGGTGCTGATGGATGGCGACATGGCTCGATCAAGGACTGTCAGATAAGAGAGATCTAAAGATGTAAATGTTGACGACGTGGCTTGCTGTGGACCATTGGATGGTGATCTTTCCAATGGTATCTGAAAGTCGAAGAAGATGCGACATGGCATGTCGAAGTCCGTTAGATCATGAAGATCCAACGGATGCGGGCATTGGTCCACGTGTCGTGACGAGAACCGTTGGATCGAGAAGATCCGACGGTAGATGGGAGTCTTCTTCTCTAGTCAGCCGCCTCCTACGACGGACTTGGCGGGGCTCCGACGATGGTGCTCTTGCTCTGCCGCCTTCGCCCATGCTCGTGGATGCTCACAAGGGGACTCCTGGATGGCTCAGGTCAATCGTGGAATCGCCAGGAGTCCACTGGAGGCTCTAGTCATGGCTGGAGTCGAGCGGGGACCGGTGGAGATGAAGCTCGAAGCGGCTTTGGTGTGAAGTCCAGCCAATGAAGATGATGGGTCCTGCAGGGTTATTTCGTGTAAGAAATAGAGTGCAATGTTCTCGTGAAGTGTGTACGTGTGCGGTGAAGCCTGAAGGCAGAGCGAATGGTGGCTGATGATCCAGCTCCGCCGTGACGACGGTGCTTTGGTCGGAACGGGGTGCAAAATGTTTTCAGAGTGAATGGAGTAGCGCGCGAAGGTGAGAGCTCCAAGGTAGAGCTAGGTGGATGGTTGGAGAGGCATGAAGATGATCGGAGAAGCGGAATAAATTAAGAGAAAATCAAATAGGGAGAAGATTGAGATCGAAGAAGATGATGGATGATTGTACCTAGGATCCGAGGCTCGCGGTGGAGACTAGGGTCGTCGCTCGAGGACCGGTAGCTACCCGAACTCGAGCAGCTCATTGGAGGAGGTGCTACACGGAGAAGAAATGCCACAGATCTCGCCAGAGGTATACTACCGTCGTCGCTCTCTTCCACACTTGATCATTGTCACTGTTAGGTAGATAGGATCTCTAGGGAACCTCTTGCTAGGGCGGATGGGGTAGAATATGGATGGAGGTGGAGTAGTTAAAGGGAGAAGGTGGTGGTGTAGGTAATGGGGTGATGAGGTTCGTGGAGCGTTTGGAGTGACAAGGAAGGATGTCATGGAGATCATGGAGGCCGGCGAGGATGAGGGAGGTATGGGCGACGTCGTGGAGGTGACAGGGGGTGGAGAGGGTGGCTGGGGTGGAGCCAAAAATAGAAAGGGGGTGGAGCCGTCGTGAGGTGTGTGACGTGGGCGAGGCTCCTTCGGGAGGTAGACGATGATTTCACAGCCATTGGATCTAGTGATCCAACGTCCAGGAGGTGGGTGCGAGGAAGCAACCAGGATTAGATCGGAGCAGCGCCATCGAAGGGTGTAGAGAGAGCCACGTGGCAGCATGGGAGCACGGCACTAAAGAGCGGTGGAGATTAGATCGGGCGAAGGATCGAAGGGTTGTGATTGAGCAGGGGTGGGCGGGAGAGATCTAATCATCGGGGCTAAGATCCAACGACCAAGAGCGTGCCACATGAAGCGCTAAGGTTAAGACATAGACGTGTGATCTAGATGAGATCTGGGGGTAGATCAGACGACTAAGAGATGATGCGGCATGGAGGGCCAAGATCTGAAGGAGAAAAAGAAGATCTTACGGCCAGTGGTGCAACTAGAGGGCGTCACGTGGCCCAATCTCGATGGATGAAAAAAAGAATTTGAGATAAGGGGAGAAGATGGCCAAATTTGGAAAAACTCAAAACATGAAAGTTGTATATCTCGATGAGATCTAAAAGTTTCATGTTAACCAAAAATAGAAATGAGGTCAAATAGAGTAATAAAATACAAGAGTATAAATATACATACATATTGTGTACAATGGGGTCCCAAAATTCAAGTTTTGCATACGAGCTTCGATTTAAATGAATTTGTTCTCATTTTGAAGGTCTCTGAATTTGTATTAATTTAAGAGTGAGTAAACCTAGATCAGAGGTTGTATGAGAGAGATATGTGCACTCTAAGGTCCATGGTCCTTAACTTGGTTTGGGGTTTTATTGGGCAATTATTCAAGTCAGCAATTTTGGGTATTTTTCTTGTATAATTTGTTAGTAATATATACAATATGAAGTGAATTTATTGAATTTATAGTTAGTTTAAAATATATACAGATTAGCGATTTTTACAAGTGAATTGGGCTTCTTATTTAATGTAGATGCAAATGCTAAAATGCAGATGTTATCAATGGCATGCATGAATGCTAATTATGGAATTTTTGTGGAAATATGCTCCTAACTACTCGAGAACAAGGCTCTATTTCCACTTTAAGAGTGATGAATCACATATTCATCAATCCCCTATACTTAAACCTTGCTTGTCCCCAAGCAACTAAAATGAAAGAGTTAAATGAAATCGGGTTCCATACCAAGATCATGAACAAAAGTTGAAAATGGAGCTTGACTCGACCTTTTAATTAATTGTGTGGAGGAACCTTATTAGGTTCTGAACTTAAAACCTAACAGACTTCAAGTTCAACAAGTCTTCTATTCAAGATGCCTCAACAATCAAGTCAGAACAAATCCTCAAATGCAAATTTCTGGTGACTATGATTCTTACTTGTAATGTGTATATGTAAATTAGCTCTCCACATCAGAAATGGCTAAGAACCAGCCTCCTCTAACAAGGTAACTCTAATTCCCCAGTCCAGTAACTCTTTCCTTGAGGAGCGGGGCATTCCCTTCTAAGTTCAAGTGCGACCAGCACAAGAGGAGGGGGTGGAGAAAAGAATGGATGGTATCCAGTGTAGCTACCTATCCCAGGATGCCTGACTAGTGTAGCCAGGTCATCCTGCTGCAAACTTCTTGCTAATATACATACTCCAACATGTATTTTATTTTTACTTTGGCTTGTCTTATTTTTTTTGGGCATTTTTGCAATTTTTTTCGAACTATATACAAGGTGCAGCATGTACATCAGGAGTTTTTCCTCTTGAGCCAGTAGACTGTCCCTCTTTTGAAGCATTATTGCAACCCACAACGTCCCGTCTTTAGACGTCAACACCACCAGACTAGATTAAGATGCACTACCCTCCCTAGAGGAAGACAGATGTTTCCACTTGCGTGCTACCCCAAGCTAAAGGATTGAACCTCCTCGTCATCTCATCAATGAAGAGCTACGTGCGTGGTGCTTGTCTAAGTTAGGTCACTGTCTATAAGAATCATGCATGTACACGAGATATTCTACTTAGACTAATCAATATGACATGTGAACATAGACTTGCGGACTCAAAGAATTAAGTCACTTGACATGAGAAATCTTAACTCCAGTTCCTATAAGGGTCCTATGAAATTAGGTAGATTAATGTCAAATCAAATCCATCCTCGACATCTATTCATAACTTGGTTCAAAACCCACTAACTTTTCACAATGCATATGCAAGATATGCATATGAGATGTAGATGGCATGCTATGTAGATGAATGGAAATGCAAGACTCTTTTTCTTACTTTTATATGCAGAGATGGTGTGCAAGAGTAAATAATAAGCCTTTGATTTTGATTTTTCCATTTTTTGTGTCAAAATATACAAGTATAGTACACATAAACATGTATTTTTCAAAAAATATTTCCTCGATTTTTACCACCTGTATTTATTGTATAGTATATACAAAAATACACGAAAGTACGGGCTATGGGTAAAACAAATATATGCAATATACACATGCCCCACTATACTTAGCGTGTGCTATGTCCTCAGAGCATGAAAAGTGAGGAAGAAGACATAGCTCGAGCTCAACTTAGGAGATAAAAAAGAACAAAAATGTAAAGAAGCCGTCCTGCCCCCTATACTTAGACTCTGGCAGCCTAAATGTAGAAGAAAATCAAAAACGGGGCGGACGAGGTCAAAAGGGGAAGTGGATGAGTATATATACATGATGGGCATAGGTCCCCCAAATACTTAGGCTCAGGACAGCCTAAGTATAAGACATGAGTGAGTATGAGGATCGCTGTGATCTGGAGGATGTACAGTGAATAATGTATGGACTCAGGTGACTCCCCCCCTATACTTAGGATCTGGTTATCGTAAGTATAGTCGTAGATGAAATATATGAAGCTAGGGCGATGAATCTTTCTAGATGTGGAGGGAGGGGAGAATATACAAGATTGGTGGGGATATACAATGATCACGGTATGAATCTTTCTAGATGTTGCTGATGGCGAGAGCTCACTGCTTCAAGGTCTCATGCGTGGCTCTATGTGTATCTGCTGAGTCTGTCTCGCGCATGAATACAATCTCCTCAACATGGACTAGCTGTTCATTGGGTTCGACGAAGTGCTTCAGAATTTATCCATTGACTAGAAATGTTTGTGCTTCATCTGTGAGATCTGAGATCTCAAAACATCCACTATCATGCACAACACTGACTATGAATGGGCCCGTCCACTTGGATTCCAGCTTGCCTTGGAAAACCTTCAGCCTTGCATTGAACAACCATACCTTCTGTCCAGGAACAAAGGTCTTTTGTCTGATATATCTATCATGCCAACGCTTTACTTTGTCTTTGTACACCAAACTGTTGTCGTATGCTTGGTTTCTGACTTCCACAAGCTCATTCAGATCCATCTCTCTCTGTTTCTGCCCTAGGTGTGCATTCCAGTTGACTTTCTTGATTTCGCATCTTGATTTGTGCACTAATTCTGTAGGAAAATGGCACGGCTTTCTAAATACCATCCTGAATGGGGAGGTTCCTAATCATGTCTTGTAAGTTGTCCTATAAGCCCATAGGACTTGATCCAGGATCTGAAACCAGACCTTCTTGTCTGGGCGTACAAGCTTTTGCAATATGCTTTTCACCTCCCTATTCAACACCTCAACCATACCATTGGTGTGTGGGTGGTAAGGACCAGCGACATGGTGTTCGATGCCGTAATCCTTCAAGAGCTTCTTCACATCTCTGTTCACGAAGTGGCTACCCCCATCTGATATCAACACTTTGGGGATCCCGAACCAAGAGATTATGTGATCTTTAATAAATTTACAGACAGTCCTGCTGTCTGCGGCTCGGGTTGGGATAGCCTCCACCCACCTTGACAGATAGTCTACCGCGAGAAGGATGTATTGGAATCCGTGGCTAACAGGGAATAGGCCCATGAAGTCGATGCCCCACACGTCAAAGACATCACAAATGATGACAAGCTGCATCGGCATCTCATCCTTGGAACCAATGGTTCCTTCCATTCGCTGGCATATGAGGCACAACTTCGTAAAGGTGAGCGCATCACGAAAAATAGAGTCGGTCAGTATAAGCCGCACTGAAGTACCTTCCATGCGATCCTCTTCCTGGAGTGGTGTCCTCCTGCTCCAGATTGTGGCAAAAAGTAAGGACACTCCGATGTTCCTCTTGAGGAATACACCATCTCCAGACAAAATCCGGTCCTTCAAAGAAGAGGATCGGATCCTCCCAATGGTAATTTCTCGAATCCGACTTTAGTCGGTCTATATGGCTCTTTGGCCAATCTTCAGGAACATTCTTGGAGATAAGATAGTTCATGATATTGGCGTACCATGGGAGTGAGTCGACAACAAAAATCAACTCGTCAGGGAAGGAGTCTCGAATCGTCATATCATCAAAAGCATTAAAATACTTAAGACGGGAGAGGTGATCAGCTACTACGTTTTTCTTTCCAGGTTTATCATGAATGTTCAAATCAAATTCCTGGATAAGTAGAATCCACCTAAGAAAACGCACCTTCGCATCCTTCTTTTCCATTAAGTACCATAGCGTTGTATGGTCAGTGAACACAATCACCTTGGATCCAATTAAGTGAGAACTGAACTTATCCAAGGAAAACACTATAGCAAGAATCACTTTTTCCATAACTGTATTGTTACGCTGAGAAGTATCGAGCACTTTGCTTGCGTAGTGTATGGCAAACGGGACGCCATCCCTCCTTTGTTCTAACACAGCCCCAACAGCAAAGTCTGAGGCATCCGTCATGATCTCAAAGGGAAGAGACCAATCTAGGGCTTGTAGGATTGGGGAGTCCATGGTCATCCTTTGAAATTGCTTAAAGGCTTCAAGACATTTGTGATCAACAATGAACTCCATGTCCTTGCCTAAAAGCTCAGTTAGCGATCGGGCAATCTTAGAGAAATCTCGTAAAAATCTTTGATAAAATCCAACGTGCCCGAGGAAGGACCGCAACTATTTCACATTGGTTGGTTGATGGAGTCATCTGTTCATGTCCATCATGGCAGGGTCAACCTCCATTCCTGACTTGGAGATGACATCCCCCAACACAATGCCCTCCATCACCACGAAGTGACTTTTCTCCAAGGAGAGCACCAGATTGACCACACAACATCGCTTGAGGACTCAGTCCTGATTCCTAAGTTAGGGATCAAAGTAATCTCCGTGGACCGAGAAGTCGTCCATAATGACTTCCAGGAATTCGCTGACCATTTCGGCGAATACAGCAATCATACACCTTTGAAAAGTACCAGGATCATTACATAACCCAAAGGGCATGCGCCTGAAAGCATAGGTACCAAAGGGGCATGTAAACATGGTTTTCACCTGGTCCTCAGGAGCTATGGCTACTTGATTGTAGCCTGAGAATCCATCTAAAAAGAAAAAGAATACTTTCCCCGCTAATCTCTCTAAGATCTGATCAATGAACGGTAGGGGGAAATGATCCTTCTTCGTCACAACATTCAGGCGTCTGTAATACGCACAGATGTGCCATGACATGGGTACTCATGTCACGATCTCCTCTCCGTCCTCATTGGTGGTCGTCTAAATTCTTGACTTTTTAAGGACAACATGGATTTGAGCCACCCATTTGGAGTCAGAGATGAAATAAATAAAACCCGTGTCGCACCATTTCCATATCTCCTTCTTCACTACCTCTCGTAAATTTGTATTCAACCGATGTTGGAATTCACGAGAGGGTTTAGCCTCATTCTCCAAGTAGATATGGTGCAAACACAGAGCGGGATTTATCCCGTGGATATCGGAGATGCTCCAGCCTATTGCCTTGTGGTTTTTCTCTAGGATCTGTAGCAAGCGAGATTCCTGCTCCTCGATCAATCGTTAGCTAATGATGACCAGATATTTCTTCTCTTGTCCCGTAAGGAAGGCACACTTAAGCGTTATGGGGAAAGGATTGAGCTCAGATAAGGTGTGATCATCAAGGAAGTCTGTCTCAATCGAATCTGTCTCTGTGCTGGTAGTGGCTGGATCTGTCTTCAAAATTGCTGCCACCAACTCATTTGGTTCTGGAGTCGGATCGTAAAAGTTTTCCAAGCAATCGGCAAAAGCCACGTCCGACTCATCATCCTCAGTTTATGATTGTCCTAAAGAGGGAAGGACTGACAGGCCCAGCTAGACCTCTACGTCATCTAATATGTAGGGGAATACACTTTCTGCATTGTACTCGTTCCTAAGGGTCTCGCAAACCTACTCATGCACAAGATCTTCTCCAGAGGAGACGGAATCATCGGTGCTAGCTAGGTTCTATCTCCATGGCCCAACGGTATCTACATGAATACAATTTGCTTCAGACGAAGAGTACTCGATGCTAGATTCTGAATCTAGCCTTTGCCATCTGGTCTGCTTCGTCTTAAGTTCCTAATCTCCGCCTGGAGTTTGGAACTGGATCTTCCTGATCTTGTAATCAAATAAGGCACCTGCTATTATGAGGAAGGGCATTCCTAATATGATCTGAGAATCTCCCCAATTTCGAGGGGTCTCCATATCAAGGATTGTAAAGTCCACCATGTACTCCTGACCCTCGACTTTGATGACAACATTCCTCAATTCTCCTGGGGACCTCTTGGTTGATTTATCTGCAAACTGAAGTAAGGCTCTGGATTTCCTAAGAGGTCCGAGATTAAGCCGCTCATAGAGGGTTGTAGGCATCAAGTTAATTGAAGATATGTTTTCAAGGAGGGTGTGTGCAAATGTAGTATCATCAACATGACTCACCACATAATGTGCACCCATGTCTCTTGGTTTCCTCGAAAACGTGTTCTTCATTGCACAAGTAGTGGCTACTGACAAAACGTGTTTCTCAACATGGCTTTTGGTCTTCCTACTGACCCTAGTAGGTGTGCATCTCACCTTAAGGTAGTTCTGGAATGCAGGTGGCATGTCCTCCACAAACTTATCAAAAGGGATTGTGACCTTGATGTACTTGTTACAAAATTCTGCCATCTTAGGGTCATCGTTTTGTATTTTTTTATTTTTCTTCTTTCCACCCTTAAGAGCTCGGGGGAAAGGGATTATTGATGCTAATTCAGATTCCAAAATTGAAAGATTTTCAATGAAATGAGGAAGTGAGTAATGTACAGGACTCTAACACCGATTCTAACTCTGACTCTGACTAAAAGAAAATTTCTGCTGCGAAATCGATGATGCGTCTTCCGCGACTGCTAGAACATCCTCCTCAGATGGAGGTGCGGGCTCTTCATTGGTATCTCCAGACTCACTACTGGTGCAGTTCTCCTTCTTCTTCGAGGACTTGAAAGTCCTCTTCTTGTGTCGGTGGTGGTGGTGGTGCTGCTCCTCTGCCTCCAAGTTCTCCTCTGGTAGAGACTTGATGGCATCTTCCTCTGGAGCCCGTGCCTGATTAGGTATGATCTTGGTCCTTCCGCTCCTGAGGGACATATGATTAACATTATCATACGAAAGGATCTCATGTTCAGATAAAGAGTTATCTGAATAGTATATCTGATCTTGTGGTCGGTTCTGGCCTTGATTCAAGCTATTTGGGTTGGCCTGAACCTGGGCGGGAATTGGGGTCTTTGGCGCCATCTGCTGGTCTTGGGTACGGGAAACACGATTCAATTCTGTTCTCATATCCAAGTAGTCATTCTGAATCTGTTGGACCCTATCAGTCAGGGTCTGGATCGCCAAGTTGAGGGACTTCAAATCGCTTGGGCAGGGCATGTTTCTGCTGAGTCGAGGATGAGTTCCTATATTGGCCATGCTGGACATGCCGGTACTCCTACTGATGGGAAGGTGGTGGAGGGCCCTGCTAGCCCGAATGGAACGTGCGCTGCTGCTGGTACTGCTGAGGCTGGTACCCTTGTCCAGGCCAGTACTGTACGAAGCGTGGTGCGGAGATGGAGTTGGTTTCCTAGTAAGCTAGGGAAGGTCGGTGTGGCTGACCGTTCCCTATCCTCGACTGTCTGTCGATGGGGTCATGCCTATACCATAGCCCGTTGATCTTGAACACCTGCCGAGGCTCCTCGTATCATGTCTCAACTTGTAGGGGTGTGTGTTGCTCCTGCTGAGTGTATGTCTGCTCCTCTACCCAGCTACTCCGAGGCCCCGGTGCCTGTTCCTGTACAAGATGAACTCAATGTACAGGTACAGGTGGTGCAGAATGGGTAGGTAGCCGTATCTTGGCTACCTTTTCAGTCAGTTACTCCACTTGTTTCAACAATCGAGAGAGTGCCATAGGTCAGTGACCCTCTTGTGAATCTGCTCGACCATGGTTAACTTGTCAGCTATTATCCTCATGATGGGGATGAGGTCTTCCGTTAGATCCGCTACAGTCCTCCTAGTTGTCTCGTTGGATAGGCTTGAAGGATACAACTGATAGGCCCTGGTGGCCTAAGATCTACCTATTTCCGCCATCTGCTATAGGATCTTCCATACGGCATCTTCGTTCTTGTTCAGATAGCTTCCTCCACAGTCGACACTCACTAACCCCTGCATCTCCGGGGTCATGCCACAGAACGAGGTCTGGACTAAGATCGCTTTTGTAATGCCGTGGCAAGGGCATTTATGCGTTAAGTCATTGAATCTGTCCCATGCTTCATGGAATGGTTCATTAGGTCCTTGGGAGAAACTCACGATCTTGGTTCTCATCTGATTAGTCCTACTGAGCGGGTAGAACTTTTTCAAGAATAGGTCCTTGAACTGCATCCACGTCGTACAGCTCACCCCAAGATTTTTCAACCAATGAGCTGCCTTATCACCTAAGTCAAACAGGGTGGCCTTCAGCCTGATGTAGTCTTGCCCAACCCTAGGTTGACTAAGGTTGTTGCAAACCAGCTCGAAGTCTCTAAGGAAAGCATATGGTTCTTTGTTGGCATTTTCGTTGAACTTCGGTAGCAATCTCAGAAAGTGGGGCTTCAGCTCGAATGCTTCAGGGGGAACCTCATGTACTATCTAGCTATATATTTCATTTTCTGTAGGATTGTATGCGGCTACCAAGGGTTGATCAAAACCTTTAGCCTCGATCACATAACCCAACCTAGCCATCAGTTCTGCATTCAGTTGCTCGGCTCTAGCTAATCGAGCCAGGACTTGAAGCATGGGGTCCTCTCGGGGTTCCTCCTCATCAGGGTTTTTCTTCGGCATTTTTTCCTCTTCTCCTGGTTAAAGAAGATGGACTAGATTAGAGGACATATCAATGAATACATTCTCACTGAGTAGATGGTCTTCCTCGGTGAGATCAAAGGAGAGAAAAGGGTTGGTTTGAGAGTAATCACCCTATGGTTGATGGATCTAGAACTCAAGAGGGTCATGAGCTTGGGTTGATCCAAGTTGCGCTTGGGCCGGTGAAGATGAGCTTCGTGGGGGTCTCGAAGAAATATTAGTGAATCGGGTGTACATATCCCCCCAATCAGTCATCTTAGATGGCGAGAAGAAGAATCAGGAGTTCTAAGTGTAAGATAGGATTTTACTCCTACCTGAAGCAAGCAATTTAATCCAAACCCTGTTTTTCACATTCAACACGGTGAAGGACTCGAAATCGAGTCCGATTAATCGGATTGATGTTAAGTGTGAATTTATCAGGCAAGTAGCAAAGGTTACGTGGCCTATAGGAGAGTCGGCTAAAAGCTGGATACGTCTCCCCTGTTTAACATGTCGCCTAAGATACCAACGACCTTCCTTTCTTCGCTCTTATCACCAGCTAAAAGTTTAAGGACCTGCCCCTATCTGCCTACATATAGGCAAAGGCTGGCAATGCTATAAATTCACCCCTATCTACCTGCCGGAGCAGGCAGAGGCTACTAGCAACTTGTCACGGTGCATCGCAATTTCGCCCATATCTACCTACCGGAGTAGGCGGAGGCTACTTGACGCCGGTCAATTGAACCCAAAGCTCAGCCGGTGATATTTGCTCGGAGGGAACGTGATATGGATGGCTCTAGTACCCTCACTCAACCTGGAAAAAAGGTCGGAGTTAATTTCCCGCAAGCAGAATTTCCGATTTTATTGATTTTTTGGTCAATTTTGTTTAGCAATCCCTGTTTTAAGTTATGTGACCACTGGTTTAGTCCAACCACAAAGCACGCCTATCGTCCAGTCCCAATTTCCTTTTAATTCTAAGTTTGAAAAACCATGGGGAAAGAGTCGAGAAAAGCTGGTGCAAGATAAAACAATGATGGTATGCAAAGTAGAGAAGACTTACAGTGATCCTTTTGCTTTTTATGCAGGATGCAAAACAAAATTAAAAACTTTATTCTATATGCAATGCAAGCGATAAAAGTCGCTCCTAGACAGGCAGTTCTATTAGCGAGTGAAGCATAGATTGAATTTGGCTAGATCTGCGGTCTAAGTGCATCTTATAAGTGTGAAGTGTGGGCCTAAAATTTTAGGAGCACAAGCAAGTCCTAAAGTAGCTCTAAGAGCTGCAAGTGCAAGCCTATTCTACGTAAAAGAATCCGCACAGCACACAAGGACACGTTTCCACTATACTTACACATGCGAGAACCCAAATGGGAACCGCTGGAAAAATGCAAAAAATAAACAAAAGAAAATTAATAGTCCTCTCAAATTATTTAATGCAAGCTCCTCGATTCGCCCGACGAAGCACCTTCGACACTTCGTTTTCCTCACACGAAAATTGATTGAGGTTAGATAAAGGATGACACAAAATAAACAAAACTAAATGACATAAAAATATTAACAAGAAAAGCAAGGAATAAGACTAACCGGCGACGGAAAATCTAAAATCAAAATTCTCCAAAAATTAACCTAAGCCATGCCTCCCCGACAACGGGTCATTTTTATAAGGCTGTGTCTACCCTTGCTAATTCGAGCGAGTTATCGATCAAATTAGATGTTAAGTTCATTGCAGTCGGGTAATCGAGACTTCGTCTAAAAACACCACTCGCACTTAAATGTAGGATCATGTTCAAGCAGCAAATTTATTTTACATGGGCAAGCCCAAGGTCGAACTCGGGGAGGAAGCTGTCTCCTTAGGTGAATTTTTAGTTAATCCTGAGGTCAGATTTTCAGGAGAATATTTTTTTGGTCTTTTTATCTTGTTTATGAAATTAAGGAAAATGCAATGCAAATTCTAGTGAAATTTTAAGTTAAATCAAGAAACTGATAAGATAAAGTCCAAAATTAATGATACTTGGCTAGATGATGGAATGCAATGAAACTAAGTGACTACATTTTTTGGAATTTTTAGACTCTAGATGAATTAAACACGAATAAAATATGAATTCAGGGTAGTTTTTGCAAAATTAATTCTAATAAATACCAAGATAAATTATTTTTAGATATAAAAATTATCCTAGATAAGTCTAAGAGAAATACAGAAAAATGATAAACCTAAAAATCTGTGTGAATTGGACCTATTAAAAATCAATTAGGCAAATTACGGTTTGATTTATTTAGGCCTCCTGATGCATGCAAATGCAATGATTTTTTGATACACTGTAAAGCAACTTATCCTAGGTTTAATGTGATTTTATGGTGATTTTTGGAGCATCAAAGAATTTAATATTAATAAAAGGCACATAGTTGGCAAAATATGTCAAATTTCATAAAAATAATATTATTAAATTCAATATGGCTCAAAAAAATAAGACACGTGTCATACAAGATAGAGGACAAGTTAATCTACAACATGCAATTTTTAAATTTAAAAATGATGAAATATGAATACCTAACTATGCGTGTAAATACAGGGGCCAAAATGCAATACAGAAAATAAAATTCCTTAAAATAAAACATGCATACATGGACTTAAGTGTGAATACCTATAATATGGGGGATCTAGATGCAAAATTCCCACAAAGACACGTGCTCTTCACGTGACACACCTGGCAGGGACCAAAATGCAATTTCTGAAATGTTCCGGGACCTCTGTGTAATTTTGCTAGCCCTCACGTAAGAGACGCATGAGGGGGCTAGGCTCGGATGGCGTTGGAGGATTGGGAAGAGGCTCGGATGGCTCTGAAGGCTCGGATCAGCTTCGGACGCTCCGAGCCTAGGGTCAGAGAAGAGGCTCGGAGACTCCATGTGGCTACGACTCGACCATCAGATCAGAAGTCAATCCAACGGTGCTAATGGATGGCGACGTGGCTCGATCAAGGATCATCAGATCAGAGATATCTAACGGTGTAAATGCTGACGACGTGGCTTGCTGCGGACCGTTGGATGATAATTTATCCAACGGTATCTAAAAGTTGAAGAAGAGGCGACATGGCTTGTTGAGGTCCATTAGATCATGAAGATCCAACAGATGTGTGCACTGGTCCACGTATCGTGATGAGAACTGTCGGATCGAGAAGATCCGAAGGTAGCTGGGAGTCTTCTTCTCTGGTCTGCAGCCTCCTGCGACGGTCTTGGCGGGGATCCGGCGATGGTGCTGTGGCTCCACCGCCTTCGCTCATGCACGTGGATGCTCGCTGGGGACTCCTGGATGGCTCAAATCAATTATGGAAGTGCTAGGAGTCCGCCGGAGGCTCTGGTCGTGGCTGGAGTCGAGCAGGGACTGGTGGAGATGAAGCTTGAAGCGGCTCCGGCATGAAGTCCGGCCAATGAAGATAATGGGTCTTGCATGGTTATTTCGTGCAAGAAATAGAGTGCAACATGCTCGTGTAGTGTATGCGAGTGCGGTGAGGCCTGAAGGCGGAGCGAACGGTGGATGATGATCCAGCTCCACCATAACGGCGGTGCTTTGATCGGAAGGGGGTGCAAGGTGTTGTCAGAGTCAATGGTGTAGCGCGCGAAGGTGAGAGCTCCAAGGCGGAGCTAGGTGGATGGTCGGAGATGCGTGAAGATAATCGGAGAAGCAGAATAAATTAAAAGAAAATCAAAGAGGGAGAAGATGGAGATCGGATAAGATGATGGAGGATTGCTACCTGGGATCTGAGGCTCGCGGTAGAGACTCAGGTCATCGCTCGAGGGCCGGTAGCTACCTGAGCTCGAGCAGCTTGTCGGAGGAGCTACTACACGACGAAGCGATCTCGCCGGAGGTATACCACCATCGTCGCTCGCTTTCACACTCGATCACTGTCACTGTCGTGTAGATAGGAGCTCTAGGGAACCTCTTGCTTGGGCGGATGGGGTGGAATATGGCTGGAGGTGGAGTATTTAAAGGGAGAAGGTGGCGGTGCAGGTGATGGGGCAGTGAGGTTCATGGAGCGCGTGGAGTGACAAGGAAGGATGTCAAGGAGATCATGGAAGCCGGCGAGGATGAGGGAGGTATGGGCGACGTCATGGAGGTGACAGGGGGCGGAGAGGATGGCTGGGGTGGAGCCAAAAATAGAAAGGGGGCGGAGCCGTCGCGAGGTGGGTGACGTGGGAGAGGCTCCTTCGGGAGGTAGACGATGATTTCACAGTCGTTGGATCTAGTAATCCAACGCCCAGGAGGTGGGCGCGAGGAAGCGGCCAGGATTAGATTGGAGCAGCACCATCGAAGGGTGTATAGAGCGCCACGTGGCAACATGGGAGCATAGCGCTAAAGAACAATGTAGATTAGATCGGGCGAAGGATCGAAGGGTTGTGATTGAGCGGGGGTGAGCAAGTGAGATCTAATTATCGGGGCTAAGATCCAACGGCCAAGAGCATGCCACGTGGAGCGCTAAGGTTAAGGCGGAGACATGCGGTCTGGATGAGATCTGGGGATAGATCGGACGGCTGAGAGATGATGTAGCATGTAGGGACAAGATCTGAAGGAGAAGAAGAAGATCTAACATCCACGAGGCGAGGCATGTGGCGGGCAATGAAGTGGGCCGCGTGGCGCAACCAGAGGGCGCCACGTAGCCAAATCTGGATGGCTGAAAAAGAATGTGAGATAAGGGGCAGTAGATGGCCGAATTTGGAAAAACTTAAAACATGAAAGTTGTAGATCTCGATGAGATCTACAAGTTTCATGTTGATAAAAAATGGAAACGAAGTCAAATAAAGTAACAAAATACAAGAGTAAAAATATACATACAAATAGTGTACAATGGGGTCACAAAACCCAAGTTTTGCATACGAGCTCTGATTTAAATGAAATTGGTCTCATTTTGAAGGTATTTAAATGTGTATTAATTTAAGAGTGCGTATACCTAGATTAGAGGCTGTATGAGAGAGATATATGCACTCCAAGGTCCATGGTCCTTAACTTGGTTTGGGGTTTTATTAGGCAATTATTCAAGTCAGCAATTTTTGGTATTTTTCTTGTATTATTTGTTAGTAATATATACGATATAAATGAGTAATATATACGATATAAAGTGAATTTATTGAATTTATAGTTAGTGTAAAATATATACAGATTAGTGATTTTTACATGTGAATTGGGCTTCTTATTTAATGAAGATACAAATGCTAAAATGCATATGTTATCAATGGCATGCATGAATGCTAATTATACAATTTTGGTGGAAATATGCTCCTAATTACTCGGGAACAAGGCTCTATTTTTAACTTTAAGAATGATGAATCACATATTCATCACTGTACATTGGATGCCGTGCAGCGGAACTATACTGTCACGGAGAAAGAGATGCTAGTTGTAGTCTTTACCCTGGACAAATTCTGATCGTATATTCTTGGATCCAAAGTGACTATGTTTACTGATCATACCGCCATTAGGTACCTTATGGCTGTGAAGTATGCCAAAGAGAGATTGACCAGATGGATCCTTCTACTCCAGGAGTTTGATATTCAGATTAAGGATAAACCTGGAGTTAAGAATGTTGTGGCGGATCATCTCTCCCGATTAGAAAATCTTGAGGAATCTGAGCAGACTGATCCCATTATAGAGACCTTCCCTAATGAGGTGATCCTTGCTATCACCTCGCTCCCATGGTACGCCGACATTTTGAACTATGTTGTTGCCAAGAAAGTTCCACAAGGTTGGCCCAGACAGGGACTTGAGACTTTCCTGGCGAAGGCCACGTCCTACCACTGGGAGGATCCCGTCCTTTATCATGAAGGAGGGTATAACATCTCGCTTCGATGCATTCCTCATGAGGAGCACCATAGTGTCCTCACTTACTTCCACGAGATTGAGGTAGGAGAACATCATTCTGGGAGGAGAATAGCACAGAAAGTGCTCCAATCCGTCTTATGGTGACCTACCCTCTTCAAGGTTTCTGATGAATTCGTGAAGAGGTGTACTGACTGTCAGAGGATGGGAACTTGTGGACATCGTGATATGATGCCGATGCTGCTCATTTACTTCTGTGAGGTTTTTTACGCATGGGGCATAGATTTAATGGGTCCATTCCCTAAAAGTCATGGATTCGACTATATTCTGTTGCTTGTTGACTATGTGAGTCTTTGGGTTGAGACCATTCCCGCCCGAACCGCAGATGCTAAGACTGTTTGCAAATTTTTGAGGAAGAATATGATTGCACGGTTCGAGGTGCCTAGTGTATTGATATCTGACGGGGGGTCTCACTTAATCAACGACAAGGTAAAGTCCCTTGCTAATGAGTTCAATACTGGCCATCGAGTTGCCACGCCATATCGTCCTCAGACCAATTGTCTTGCTGAAGTATCGAATAGGGAGATCAAGATAATATTGCAGAAGGTAGTCTGCCCAGACCAAAAGGATTGGTCACTGCTTTTGGACTCAGTCTTGTGGGCATATCGGATTTCCTTCAAGACTCCTTTATGTACATCTCCCTTTCATCTCGTTTATGGCAATCCCTGCCATTTACCTGTTGAGATTAAGCACAAGTCACTTTGGGCTGTAACTGATATATTATTGGATCCAGAGAGTATATGATATCAAAGGAAGGTAGAATTGGCAACCTTTGAGGAGCTTAGAGACACATCCTTCTCAAGCAGCCTACAGTATAAGGAGAGAGTAAAGATATGGTGATGATTGTTATATCAATCATAAGCAGTTTGAGACAGATTAGAGAGTATGATAGTTTGATGCCAGGCTTAGAATATTTCGAGGGAAATTACAGAGTAAGTGGAAAGGACCATACTTGGTCTGAAAGGTGCATGACAATGGTAGTATCGACATATCTGAGATGTCATCTGAGTCCACCTTTCGTGTTAACGGTCAGCACCTCAAACCATATCTAGATCATGAGCTATTGATCATTGACGTTGTCCCGTTTCATTTTGCATGAGATGTAGTCTTTGACTCGCACCAATTGTATCTCACACCTGATTATCACCGTCTTCTGCCTTGTATAGATCCAAATGTACATATCATCTCATTCTTTAGTCTAGCACCCCATCCGCATCTTGTGAGTATGCTATACTTAGGGGGTGCATTACCCTAAGTATAGGGGGGTGTCAATTGCTTGATTATTCTGTCTATTATTTTTACCTCTGTTTTGTTGCCTACGCTTATTGATATTTTACCCTATGTATAGGGGAGGTATACCATGTACATCTTGTCACTCAGTTTTCCCATTGTGTACAGTCTTGTATACTTAGGATTATTTGATCCTAAGTGTAGGGGGACTCACCGAGCCCTCTTCATTCTACTCTCTGATTTGTCGTTGTAGTATAGCATTCCTTTTCACTTCTCTAAACTAAGCATGAGTTATGTCTTATTCATCGCTCTTTGTTCACTCTGAGGACATCATTCAATCTAAGTATAAGGGGTGTTATATATATTACATATGTACTTTAGTCATAACTTGAACTTTGTGTGAGTGTGTTAAATAAATAAAATGGATACAATTTACTTATTAAAAACCACAAAAATTTTAAAATTTTTCTCGTACATAAAATTCTTTCTTGCACATACATAACTATTTATAAAAATTATTTTTGTACAAATATTTCTAAAAATGTTTTGCTTATGAAAACTTTGTAAATACTTGTGTATAAAATTTATGTACATAGTATAAAATTTTTGTAAAATGTTAGAAAAATAAAAGTTTGCAAAAACACTTGTGTAAATGTTTGTAATTAGTTTACAAAACTTCTGCATACATTCATGCATTGAAATATTTTCACAAATTTTGCACATTTTCAAAAATTTTTGCATAAATAGATTTTTATATAATTGTATATATTTCTGAATCATAGTTGACATTTAAACTAGCCTAGAATTAAATTTAAAAATGGAGCTTAATTAAGACTTTAATCCACCTAATTCTATGAGGAACCTTATATGATTTGGGGTTAAGACTTTTCAGGTCCATTAGTGACTTAATTCTTTAAGTCCAGTAGGCTATGATCACATGTCATCTTGATGAGCCTAAGTAAAACACTTAACAATGCACACATGACTCTCACAGACAATGGCTTTACTTGCACCAACACCTTACACATAGTTCTCTACGGATGAGATGGTGAGGATGTAGTTTCCTTTGGCTTGGGGTAGCATACGAGGGTAGTACTTCTAGGTATAACCTCTTGTCTTCCTTTAGGGAAGTAAGTGTGCCTCAACTTGGTCTGGCAGTGTTGAGGTCTAAAGACAGGAGTTGTGGGTTGAAATAATGCTTCAAAAGAGGGATAGTCTACTGTCTCAAGAAGAAAAAGTCCTTATGTATATATGCTACACCATGTAGATATGTTGTACATATGCACATCAAAAAATGTGCAAAAGAAAGAAAAACTCTAAAAAAGTGGCAGGTCTGATAGAAAATGAAACACTTGCCGGAGTGTATATAGCCAAATAAAGTAAAGCTTATATTACACCTTTTCATCTCATGAAGCTTGCAGCGGGAGACTTATCTACACTCGTTAGGCTCCCAGGGATATGTGGCTACACTGGCCACGGTCCATTCTCTTCTTTCCCCTTATCTTGAGCCAGTTGTACTTCAACTTAGAAGGGAATACCCCGCTCCTTGAGGAAAGAGCTGCTAGACTAGGGCATTAGAGTTACCTTGTTGAGGGAGGTTGCTGCCTTGTCATTTCTGAGCTGAGAAGCTGCATATCACTGACACAGTACAAGAAAAGATTCATGGTTGTTAGAGTTTTTGTATGTAGACTTGTTCTGATCTGAATTATTGAGGGGTCTTGACCATAGATTGGTGGAACTTAGAGGTTGTTGAGTCTTAAACCTACGTCGAAATAAGGTTCCGACAAACTAATAATCCAAAGGTCTGACTGAGCTCCATACTTCAATTTATTGAAGACAAGTTTGATAATCAACCCTTATTCTCCTTCTTTTTCTTTTCTTTTTCACTTCTTTTTCAAATAAGTGTTTGCTAAGGGACTAGCAAAGGTAAAGTATAGGGGGTGATGAATCCCTGATTCTCACTCTTTATTCTTTTATTTTAGCTATTTATCTTGGCAAAGCATCATGTAAATAGGTATAAATACAATAAGTTAGCATTTAGCATGCATTTGTTACCATTGCATAATTAGCATGTATTTGTGAAAAAATAAAAGAATAAAGGAAAAGAAAAAGGAAGGAGGTATTTATAATAAAACAGAGTGACCCAAAGCCCAAGAGAAGGTCAAGCATTGACCTAATCGCCAAATAAAATAAGTACAGAGAGATATGGCCTACTCTATATTGTACATATTACTTATATCTGTAAATAATTATTTTTTGATAAAATAAAAATAAAATGTTCTTTTTACCTCCTTGTACTAAAAAAACAAAAATCAGGAAAATAAATTAAAAAATAAAAGAAAATCCTCTCTCACTTGTACAAAATACATGTATATATGTCTCAGTCCTTTTTATTATACACCGATAAATAATTAATAAGAATAAAATAAAAATTATTTTATACTAAAAAATGATGTTATAAATAAATAAAATGTAAAATTGGGGTTTTTGTGTAAAAATAACAAAATAAAATAATTGTACAAAATACATAGGTATATTATACCTGTATATAATACATTATACTGTATAGAGATTAATTTATTTTCATACAAATAAATAAAAAGCATAGAAAAATAGTTTGAAAAAAAAATAAATATTTTTCATTTTATACACTTTTTTTAAAGCCATTTAATATTTTTTATTGATTTTGTGAATATTTTGTAAATCCTTATTTTCTGATTGGTCCAGGAGGGTTTGTTGACCCCGATCAACGCCCCCTCCTAGCTCGGGTCGGGTCAAAAACCTATCATCGAAGTCTCTTCTTCGATTTTTCCCGCCTGAATCCGAGCTCCTCTCACCTCGATTGTTGGACCCATGATTCCTCGGGCCTCGGTAATCCTTGTGGATTCCTTAGATGATCCGAATCGCTCTCGGGTCTCGCGCTTTTCTTCGATCCTTCTAGACCTTCGAGCCGCCTATATAGCATCTCATCCACCTCCACAGAGCCCTAGCTAGTGCCTCGCTCCTCATTGTAGCCCTAGACACCTCAGGTTGAGTGACAACTTCCAGAGGGACCCTTCGGATTGGGGTTTGGTGGAGTGTTCCAGTTGCTCAGCCTCGTGGCCGGTGAGCATCATCGCTATAAGCCTCCCAGCCTTCCACAGCTTGGTCGAGGCCATAACCTTGCTTACCTTATTGCCTGAAGCTCCAGAATTCAACTAGAACCACATATATCAACCATTTCACTTCCTTTCGTCCTTTTGATTCGTTCTTTCCACTTCACACCGTCGCGCCTTTATCTGCTAAGCTCCGGTCGTCGGAGTGCCATCTCATTGCCATAGCCGTATCGATCGAACCCTCCAAGCACGCTCCCCCTTCTTCTGCAACCTGTCCACCCTATATCTCAGCCATCGGGTTGCGATTAGGCTTGATCTCCCTCCCTCACGTTTGTCGGAGATCCCCAATTTGCCTCATCGCCGCTTTTTCGTTTGTAAGTCCCAATAACGTGGATTGGAGCTTCGCCCCGAGTCCCTCTACCCTTTGCTGGTGCCCGTGCACGAGAGGAACACCATTTGGACACCCTCCTGCTCAAGCGGAGCAGCTTCAGGTGAGAGATCTCCCATCTGGATATCTAACCGTTGGTTTCTTCATCGGAGGTCACCACCCGACGCAGAGCGCACCCACGACTGTGATGAGCCCTTCCATACTTTCATCGGAGCGCCGAATCTCTCTCCTCGCTCTATTGAAGTTCGACACCGGTGAGTTCTTCTAGGACCCTCTTCCACTGTTGATTCGACGCTCGTTCTCCAAGTCTGATCAGGGTCATTCATCTACACCTGGTTTGTAACGGTCTGATCAACATATGGGACAGATCTGCACCGCATGTCCATGAGTGTGTGAGGACCATCAGATCCGTACTGTAGCAGCCATCACAGGCGCACGTTCCCGACACTGTCAGAGCTGTCAGATCTTTTGCAAAGATGCATTAGAGCCGCCCGAGCCCTCACGTGGCCAGCATATGCCCCAAAGTGTATATTTCCGTTTTATCCCTGTTAGTTTTTGTTTTGTCTTTTAGTATTGTAAAATAAGTAGCAGTAGACCTATTTTGCACTTTGGATACCTGGTTTTCAGTATTTGCACTTTAGTCCCTCTTTACTTGAAGCACGTGGCCCGACACATGATATTTCAAGTTATTTGTATGTTATACCCTTGAGCTTTATGATTATGTTTTGAATGAAAACTTTTTGAGAATTGCACTTATGCCCCTCTAAGCTTGTGTCACGTGTTTAGTGTGTGTTGACATGGGATTTTTGCAATCTGAGACCCAACACATTTTATTATATTATTGAGCGGTCTGTAACTTTGGGATAACTGAATCTAGGTCCCTATCTACTATGTGTTTTGTTTGTAATCAAATAATTATTAAATTGATTCCAAAAATACCACAAAAATTACCATTACCTCCTGCTAACGTGCAATATTTTTGATAATTTTTGTGACTAGATTTAATTTTATGTGATATTTTCTGAAAATAAAAAAACTTAAAAACATGCCTATTTATTTTATAAAATATCAAAAAAATATAAAAAATAGTCACAAAAATTCCATTAAAAATTTTATATGTTTATTATAGTTTATATTTTTTATGTGTAATTTTTGTAGCATTATCTTTTATAAAAACCCTAAAAATCACAGAAGACTAAAAATCTTATAAAAAATTATTAAGAATTTTAGAAAAACCAAAAAATTAGGATTTCTATTCCTGCTTCTAGTCCTTTTTATTTGCTTTATCATAAAGTCACAACTAGGACATTTAGGCATTTTTAATATTTTATATATACCTTTTGGTCCAGGTTGTATATGGTTTTCTTGTTTTGATTTTATTTTGTTTTTATAAAATCATATAAAAATCTAAAAAATATCACAAAATCAGCAAAAACATTTGCACATATGAAAAATATAAAAAATTTTTTGTTTCTAATTTTGGAGCATTTTTAGTCTTAATAAAAATTGTTAATGCTTGATTTCCTTTATCTTTTGATTTGTTTTCTTGTTAGAAAATATAAAAAATTTGCAAATTAAAAACCATGAAATAAGCCTTTTATTTTCTGATTACTGACCACTTCGTAAATTTCCGTGCTCCTTGTGTTCGACCCTGGTCTCTATACCAAGTTAAATAAATAGCGGAGACCGCTTCATTATATTTTGTACTTGTGATTGTCTTAATTGTGGTCTTGATTTTCTCGATTGATTGCGCTTCACAATTTGGGTCGCAACGACCTCTTGAGATTGATCTGATACATTAACCCGAGTCGCAAGGTGTAATCATCAGTGATGCAACCTACACACTTTTTGGATGTGCTACTAATGAATCCATGATTCATTAACTTTTCTGTCGCATTTTGTCTTAAAATCCTTAACAAATGCATGTAAATATTCATTAATTTTCATCTTTTAATAAATCCTCATTCATGAATAAAAAGCCACTTTTAATCATCAAAATCATGTAAATAAATAAAGAACAAGAAAAAGAACAAAAGGCAGATTAAATATATGTATATATGTACAATATGACTTAAAAATATAAATATAACTGTAAGGTATATTTATAGCCTAACCCCCGAGACCAAGTCAGCATGGATTGGTCGACAAACCAATAAGTAGGGGGAGATAAGGAAAGAAAACCATAAAAATAAATTAAGTCACACTCCATACACCTTACACTATTTATCAAATAAATATAAATTTCAAAGATTTTTAATTAATTCATATATACATATTTTTTCACCAAAATCTTTTCCTAAGTATTACTAAAAATGTATATAAAAATATAAAAATAAGTTAAAAATATTACCCTGTATAAATGCCAAGAATCCTACTTGTAAATTGTCAAAATCTCCACTTCCGAACATCATAACTTCCGCATACGAACTCCAATTTCACTCTACTCTCCTTTAAAGTTCATAAAATAATATTCTCTAATTAATAAAGGTGGTTTCATCGAATTCGGAGACGTTTGCAAAAGGTCGATTTTGGGACCAAAAGACAACGGGGTTTCTGGGCTATTTATTTTATATAACACAAATTATTTATAGTTTTCTTAATTTTATAATTTCTAAATATTTTCATGATCTTGTATTTTCACCCTAATTTATTACATAATTTTTGGAGCTTATTTATTATTATTATAAAATCAAAAACACTAACTTACAGGTAAAAATGAACTGTATAACTTATACATGTATTTATTAATATATGTAAACTATTTTATTAAAATCCATAAAAATTCACACCAACCTTATTTATTGTTCTAATAATTAAGAAAATGTAAAATTAATTTTTAGTTATTTATTTATTAAATTAAAAATCCAAAACCAATTTATATATACATATTTATTAATATAATATTTATTATTTATAAAAAGTATTTATTCCATAATTAAGATTATTTAATTATTTACATTTCTTGTATTTATACCTATTTAAAATTACCTTATTTAGTATTTAATATTGAATTTACAAGTAATTAAACTCATCTGGCCAACCAGGTGATGACACGTGTCAGCCCCTGGTTCATCTTCCTCAAGAAGCATGTAAGACATAATCTGTTCCAACTAGCTGCCTTCACCTAATTTTTCTGTGTGTATCTTAACTCCTTCCGATGATTTCAACCCTTGATATTCTCCTCCTAACAACCACCAAGCTCGCCTACCACTCGATCAAGCTTGGGGAGCAAGCAAATCATCTATATAAACCCCTAAAGACCCCCATTCGCAACTAACTCTCCATCCACCTGCAGCTCCAGCTCCAAGTGCCCGACCCCCATCCTTCCAAGCTTCGCTCCGCCTGACGTGGAGGTGACAGTTCCGCTCCAGCAAGCTCGCGTGGAGGAGGGAACATCGGAGGAGGTTCCAAGGCTCTTCTCAGTCTTGCATCGCCACCATCGTGCACGTCCAACTCCGGCGAAGGTCAACCGTCGAGCGTCTTTTGAGGTAAATACACCTCTAACTCATAGACCTATTCATCCATTTTTCTTCGAATTTCTTCCTCGATTTGCGTGTATCCATTAGCGAGATTAAGTCGTCATTAGGACGCTTAATCATCTTACCTAAACGCTCAACCCAATACACTCTCAAGCTCGTTTCAAATCAAAACCTTTCGCATCTTCTTTCATCAACATTTCCACGCAACTATTAATAATTCTGGAAACTTCATTTTTCATCACTTTTTTAGCTTGCAGATCTATCACACTTGAGCTAATTCCTTGTGAATCGAGCCTATACATCGCTTATTTGCAGGTTCGTCTTCAATCAGGAGCAGCTTCAAGGCATCTGGAGTCTGCAATCATCAAGGAATCTATCTCCAAAGAAGGCGCATCCAACCTCCTTCAACCATCAGCTCAACGAGATACTCGTCTTCATCGCGTCGTAACCATCGCCTCGAGCATCTTCTGACCACCTACCACCGCAGGCGAGCCCGAGGGGTGGAGGAGCCACCCCTCTGGCGCCGCCGGAAAACCAATTGCATCGTCGTTCGCTCGAAAGAATTCGGAGAAGAAGCCCTCGTTTGACAGACTTCCAACCGCTCAAGAACATTCCAAGAACGGGGTGCAGTGCAGGTGGCAATCCGTAGACGGCCAAGATCAGAGCACGTGTTATAATCTCTGCCGTCAAGCCGAATCGGTGGAAATTTTGCATCTTCAACCCAACAGGCTTTCAGACTTTAATTCCCGCTCCAAAAGGTTTTCAAAATTGCATTTAGGTCCCTCCGCAAGGACCTAAATCTAAAAAATTTTATTTTTCTTTCAAAACAGTCCCTGTAAGGACCATTTTACAACAATTTTCAGTTAGTTTTCTTGTGCTTATACCCCTGGGATGTAGGGGACTTTTGAACCTATTCTTGACCTTATTTTTCATAGATTTTCTTGAGGTAGTTACACAACTACCTCCGCAAGTTGTCATTGATTTTTTCGTGAGTTTTTGTCGTGTCTTTATCATGTTTTGAATTGTCGCAAATCGACTTTGTTTTGGTTTGATTTTGTGTGCCTGTTCGAGCCCATTGCTCGATCCGTCCACCTACTATATTGTATCATCTATTTATATTTAACCTATTATATAATAAATAAATCATTTGAAAAATAACCCTTTGAAAATTAAATAAAAACTGGAAAAAAATAAAATCAAATAAAAAAATTAAAATAGAAATTCAAATAAAAATTGCCGTGTTTCTTTGATTGCTTTTAGAAGAAATAAAATAAAATCGCAAAAATATTTTCTTAAAAATCAAAATAATCTATTCTGCCTCCTTGAGTTCGACCCAGACACACTTACCTGGATAAAAAATTAGTGTAGGTTTTCTTTAGAAAACCAAATTTGTTTGATCGGAGCTAGGATCCGTATTGCGGATTTCTACATCAACAACTCTCTCTTTTAAAAGCCATAAACCGACTCTAGCGACCGTTATCAAAATGGTGCCGTTGATGGGGAGGAAAATCAATAAGATGATGTGGACCACCTTGCAGACTCGAGAGACGAGAGTGATGCCGATACAGTAGATATGGACACTAGCGAATTAGACGATGACATCATGCCAGATCAGGCAGAGAATCCGGAGAAAAACTTTTCTTCCCCTGTCTTATAGAGTTTTGTAAATAATTCTGAAACTCTCGATGTACAAGCTGATTCAAGAATGAATAAGAATTCTGATTTTCTGACTCCTGACTTTGTTCCTTTTCCTGATGCTTTGTTTGGATAAGGAAAGAAAAATACTAAAAAGAATGATGTTTCTCCAGAGACTGAACGTTTACTTAAAGATCACATCTTTTTGAAGATCCTGCTTCACGATGCCTTAGTTCATTTTCCTACACTTAAAAATCAATTGAAAAATCGATGCACCATGCGTAGGAAAAAGAGATCCCGAACAGAGAAACATGTCTTGACTAAGGCTACATCTTGTGCCATACAGAATAAGTTACCGAAGAAGAAGAAAGACTCAGGTGCACATTATGTCAGATGCGAGATCGCAAAAGCTGAATTCGACCGCACTCTATTAGATAACGGTTCCTCGATCAATCTGATACCCTCTTCTTTACTCGATAAGCTCGAGTTAGGCCCTCTTTACAAATCCTGTGTGATCCTTCAGTTTGCTGAGATCCGTAAAGAGACCTAAGGGTATACTTAGGAACGTTATCGTAACCGTGTAAGGTCTGCAATTCCCAGTGGACTTTACGGTCCTGGACATGGATTGCCCTACACAATTACACCTTACCCCGATCATTCTCAGGAGGCCTTTCTTAGAGACCGCAAAGGCTCTCTTCGATTATGATACAGGGAAGGTATCTTTTCGCGCTGAGGGTGAGAAGGTACATATAGAGATGGCGAGAGAGTCGAACACATCTAGTGATGCATCTTCGGATTTTCTGAGTTCTCTAGCCTCCCACGATTACATGAATGAGGTCCATTTTGACGACCTCGAAAGGTATCAAATAGAGACCCAATGTTTCCTAGCAGAGGATGGGTCCGAGACTACAGGGGGCGATTCTTCAGATGGAACTCTATATTTTAGTCTAGATGATGAGAAGAAAAGGGATCAGACTTCTGACGAACTTATTGCAGACTTTTCAGATTCAGAAACTCTACACGATTACTCCATCTCAGATGATCCAGAGACAGAGTTTCATTTTGCTGAGTTATTCTCTTCTGATCATTTTGAGGAGTCGGATGATGTCTTGAACATCTTCTGTAGTCTGATTCTAGAACACATCGATATGGTGGATAATCAGAATGCCGACAAATCCACAACCGATACAGATCCCATTACTCATACAGATGAGGTTTCAGTAGATACAGATACTACCTTACCAGAATTAAAAACTTTGCCACCAAACATGAAATATGCTTTCCTTGCGGGTCCACATCAATGGTTTCCGGTCATTATCAGCTCATCTTTGACCGACGATCAAGAATCTCGTCTGATGGAGATTCTAGAAAGAAACTGCAAGGCTATTGGGTGGACTGTATCCGATCTGTGTGGGATTAATCCTGCTTTGTGTTCACATCATATCTATCTCGATCATGATAGCAAACCCTCCAGAGAGTTTCAGCGTAGTCTGAATCCGGTGTTACGAGAAGTTGTCAAGAAAGAGATTACAAAATGGTATGACGCAGGGTTCATTTATCCCATCTCCAACTCTGAATGGGTTAGCCCATTACATGTTGTCCCGAAGAAGTCGAGAATTAAGATGGTTAATAATGAGAGTGGAGAGGAGATTCCAAAGAGAGTAACCACATTTTGGCGAGTATGTGTTGATTACAGGAAACTGAACACCGTGACAAAGAAGGACCACTTCCCTTTGCCTTTTATAGACCAGGTCAAAGAACGGTTGGCAGGGAAGGAGTACTTCTGTTTCCTTGACGGTTACTCCGGATACAACCAGGTATCAATTGCTCCTGAAGACCATGAGAAAACCACCTTCACATGTCCGTTCGGCACGTATGCCTTTAGACGGATGCCCTTTGGATTGTGCAACGCTCCTGCTACTTTCCAGAGGTGCATGCTTGCTATTTTTGCGGACATGGTCAGTGATTTTCTAGAGGTTTTTATGGATGATTTTTCGGTCTATGGTGAGTCCTTTGACTATTGTTTAGCGCACCTAGACTAGGTTCTGAAAAAGTATGGTGAGGTAGATCTCGTTCTGTCTTGGGAAAGAGCCATTTTATGGTTACTCACAGGATCGTGTTGGGGCATGTCATCTCTCAGCGAGGCATGGAGGTTGACCCTGCCAAGGTGGTTGTCATCAAGAAACTCGAACCACCATCCAACATCAAACAGTTACGGTCATTTCTGGGGCATGTCGGCTTTTACCGACGGTCATTAACTGGGTTTTATTGACAAAGAGCTTAAGCAAGGGGGTTAATAAATTGAAATTATGATGAAATCGTCAAGAAACAAGGTCAAATGAGGTCCAAAGATCCTCTACAGCCCAGGGGCATAAGCACAAGAAAAATATTAAATTTGTTCTACAAAAAGGTCCTCAAAGGACTGTTCTGAAAGAAAAATAAAGTGTTTTTACATTTAGGTCCCTGCGGAGGGACCTAAATGTAATTTCTGGAAACCTTAGGAGCGGGAATTTATTTCTGGAAGTCGCTGGGTTTATGACGCAAAATTTCCACCGCTTCAGAATTGACAGTTGCGATTAAAACGTTCACGCGCTGATCAAATGTCTCCGCACGAGCCACTTGTCGGCAAACTGCGCTTCGGGGTTGTTCTTCAAATTCTTGATTCTGTTGGAGAGCTGACGACTAAGCTTCCTTCTCCTATTTTTCCCTAGCACACGACGGCGGTCTGGGCTCTCCGGCGGGGCCAGAGGGTGGCTCCTCCACCCCTCGAGCTCGCCCGCGGTAGGCGGTGGTCGGCGGCGGCTCCGAGCGGCAGTGGAGGCTCGAGGAAGACGGCGTGTTCGTTAATACTGGAGGTTGCTGAAGCCTGACGTACCTTCTTCGAGGTGGAATTTCTTGATGAACAAGGCTTCCAGATGTGTGGGAAAATGCTCCTAATTGAAGAAGATCCTGCAATTAACAAATATGCATGCTTGATTACGAAGAATCGGCCCAAGGTTGATAGAATTGCAAGCTCCAAAAGTGATGAAAAAAATAGTTTCCAGAATTATTGCGAGGTTGCGTGAGAATGTTGATGAAAGAATATGTGATTCGATGTGGCTTTGAAACGAAATGAGATGGATTTTGATTGGGCATCTAACCTAAGGGATTAAGCTACCTAATTACGCGATTAGTGTCGCTAATTGACGCACGAGAATCGAGAAAGAAATTCGGAAGGATGGAGGAATAGGTCTGGGGAGTTGTCAAGGTGTATTACCTAGACGAGGCTCGATGGGCGACCTTGGCCGGAGCTCCACACACACGACGGTGGCGATGTAAGGCGGCGAACCTCCTTGGAACTCTTCCTCCGACTTCCCTCCTCCATGCTGGGCGTCTCCTGGATGCTACACCACCGAGGATGGCCGGAACAAGGTGGAGAAGTTGGGATGTTCGGCTACTGGATCTGGGGGTCCAAGGTAGTTGGAAAGTTAGGTTGCGCGAATGGGATCTTTGGGCTTTAAATAGATCAGATTTCGTGCATCCCAAGTTAAGATCGAATGGCTGGCGAATTAATAGGTTGTTAGGTTAATAAAATCAACAGATTGGATTGCCTAGAGGAGTGAAGACGCACGCGGAATAAATGGGCGAAGTCGCCTGGTTAGAACAGTCTCCAGCTGAACAGATTCTTGAAGAAGATAACCCAGGTGCTGACAAGTGTCAGCACCTGGTTGGCCAGAAGCTAAAAATTCAGTATAAATTCAATATTAAATAATAAATAAGTTTATTTTAAATAGGTATAAATACAAGAAATGTAAATAAGTTAATTATATAATTTATGGAATAAATACTTTTTGTAAATAATAAATATTATTCAAAATATAAATATTATATTAATAAATATGTATTTATAAATAGGTTTTGAATTTTTAGTTCAATAAATAAATAAATATTAATTTTATATTTTCTTAATTATTAGAATAATAAATAAGACTTGTGTGAATTTTTATAGATTTTTATTAATTAATTTACATATATTAATTAATACAGGTAATAGTTAGCCAATTCATTTACACCTATATTTTAATGTCTTTGATTTTATTAAAATAATAAATAAGCTCCAAAAATTATGAAATAAATTAGGGTTAAATTACGATTCTTGGATTCTAGATCTGCTAGTATCCCAAGAGATAGAGGAGGAGCCCACATCTCAACCATCCTTTGAGTTATTCCAGTGTCCATACACAGTTGATTCAGTAGCCTTTCTTCAGAAGATCTTCTCAGATTCAGAGATATATTTGGATTCATCTCAGCAGAGAGAGCTTGACGAGGGATCGATTTTTGATTCGACAGACCTTGCTAGTCCCATATTTGAGCCATGTGTCCTCCCATTTGATGAGGTCGATACATTTTTGGAGGACATGACATTTGACATCATTGATCCCCAGTTCCCTGATGATTCAGTATTACTCCCCGAGGGTTATCTGCAGGAGGATGCCACGGATTCTGTGTACTCAATTTCACTTTCTGAGAGTGTATCCGATCTGTCGGATCACGAGACCGAGTATTTTGATATTTCTGATAATGAATTTGATGATTCTCTCCTCGATGACCCTCGTGAGGATGACCCGATCTTTGAGGTATTCGATGATTTCACTGATTTCTCTATATTGTATGCATTGGATATTAGCCTTTACAGTGAGTCTCCTGATCATGACCTTCCATATCTATTCGAGACAGTAATTAACTTGGAGGATTCCCTGCTAGATCCTTCCTTCTCCACGTTCGACTTCTTCGGCTCTGCCCTTTCACTCCATACAGATCTTGAGCCGATGATTTCTTTTGTGCTATCGGAGCCCAACTTCAACTGCCCATATCTTTACCCGGTAGCAGACACCCGCTTAATTGATTACCCGGGTGTCATCATTTCCTCTGTTGATCTCGTTGTTGTTTTCCCACCGAGTCTGCAACAACAATACGGTATTCACCTGACAGATGCCGTCCTGAAGCTTGATACATCATTATCCTAACATTTTCGCCCAGCTAGGGGCGTAAACTCTAGCGCTTGTTGAGAGGCACCTCAACATCAACTCATATCTGTATAGATCATCTATAAATATCATACATTCTTTCTGTCTCACACCCCATCTCCATCTCACGATCATTCCATACTTAGGGTGTACTTTACCCTAAGTATAGGGAGGGTGTCAGACTTGTAATTATTCCTTTGATTCTTTTTACCTCTGTTTTATTGCCTATACTTAGGGATATTTTACCCTAAGTATAGGGGAGGTAGACTCTGTACATTCTACTCCTCGTTTTCCCTTTGTGTACAGTCTTCTATACTTAGGATTACTTGATCCTAAGTATAGGGAGATCACTGACTCCTATTGTTTTCATTCTTTTATTCGTCGTTGTAGCATAGTATTCTTTTAGCTTCCCAATACTTAGCATGAGTTATGTCTTTCTTTCCAGCTCTTTGATCGCTATGAGGACATAGTTTGACCTAAGTATAGGGGGTGTCGTATATATTGTATATATACTATAGCCATAACTCGTACTTTCATATTTTAATATGGCTAAAACACTATGTAAATACTTATAAAAATTAAAAAAAACTAACTAACTAATACAAAGATGCAGATATTTCATCAAAATTCTTTTTGTATATACTGATTAATAAATCAGGTTAAAATATTTTGAAAGTAGTTTGAAAATCTATTTGAAAAATCTTTTGAAAGATATTTAAAAATGTTTGAAAATATTTCAACCTTTGTAAAAAAATTGTGGTTTGTAAAAAATTTTCTCTTTGTGTGAAATAAAATTATTTTGTAAAAACTATTTGCAAATGTTTGGAAAATTGGTTGAAAAATTATTTTGAAAATCTATATATACTGTTTGAAAAATGTTTGCAAAATAGTTTTCAAATGTGTGTAAATGTTTTAAAATTGTGTGAAAAATTATGTTGGACTATAGTTTTTAAAATTCTTTGTAAAATTATTTTCAAATAAATTTGAGGAATATATGCATCACAAAAATAAAAAATGAGTAAAATAAAAATAAAAAAACAACTCTGTACATACCAGTATAAATGACTCAAGTTGTAAATCCTTTCTCATTATTCTTGTAAATAATTGACTCACTCCCGTGTAAATATATGTATCTCATCCCAAAAACAATTGTGTATATACTTGTATATATTACTAACTATTTGCATAAAAACTTTTTGCATGTGCATCATTGTTCAAAAATCTATAAAAATTTCAAAATTTTGAAAATGGTTTTACAAAAAGATTTTTTTTCCTTGCATGTACATATTTTCTTGCATTTGCACGAGCATTTTTTAGGATGATTTTGACATTTAAACTAAGTCTGGAATAAATTTGAAGAATGGAGCTTAGTTGGACCTTAATCCACTTAATTTCAGAGGAACTTTATAAGATTTGGAGTTAAGACTTTTCAGGTCCTAGGGACTTAATTCTTTGAGTCCATAAGACTATGTTCACATGTCATCTTGATAAGTCTAAGTAGAATATTTAAGAACACATGCATGATTCTTTCAGACCGTGGCTTACCTTGGACAATGCACTCTACACGTAGCTCTTCATGAAGGAGGTAGTGAGGGGGCAGAATCTCTTGGCTTGGGGTAGCATATGAGGGTAGTACATCTAGGCGGAACCTCTCGTCCTCCTCTAGGGAGGGAAGTGCGTCTCAACTGGTTTGGTGATGTTGAGGTCTAAAGACAGGATGCTCTGGGGTTGCAATAATGCTTCAAAAGAGGGATAGTGTACTGGCTCAAGAGGAAAAACTCCTTATGTACATGCTGCGTCTTGTATATATTTTCAAAAAAAGAAAAAATACAAAATCTCCAAAAGTGGATAGGCCTGATAGAAAAATAAAATGCCTGTCGGAGTGTATATACAAGTGAAAAAAATAAGAGCTTCAAAGTCAAATATTTGTGAGCTTGCAGCGGGAGACATGGCTACACTAGTCATGCATCCATGGATAGGTAACTACACTGGTTACCGTCCATTCTCTTCTCCATCCCCTATTCTTGAGCTGGCTGTACTTGAACTTAGAAGGGAATATCCCTGCTCCTCGAGGAAAGAGTTGCCAGATCAGGGGATTAGAGTTACCTTGTTGAGAGAGGTTGTTTCTTTGTTACTTCTGAGATGAGGAGCTATATTCACTTACACCGTACAAGTAAGAATTCATAGTCATAAGAATTTGTGTATGTAGACTTGTTCTAATCTGACTGTTGAGGAGACCTGAATAGGAGTCTTATGAAACTTAGAGTCTGTTAGGTTTTAATTCTATTTCCCATTAAGGTTCCGACACACTAATAATCCAAAGGTCCGACAGAGCTCCATACTACATGTTTATGAAGATAAGTTTGAAAGTCAATATTATTCTAACTTCTTTCCTTTTTCTTTTCTTTATTTTTGTTTTCACTTATTTTCCAAATAAGTGTTTGCTAAGGGACTAGCAAAGGTAAAGTATAGGAGAATGATGAATCCACGATTCATCGTCTTTATTCTTTTATTTTGGCATCATTTCCTTAGTCAAATACCTGTAAATACCACTAACTCCCTAAAATTACCATTTTGCATGCATTCATTAAAATTACATTTTTAACACTTTTTGTACATAAATAAAAGAATAAAGAAGAAAAGAAAAAGAAAAGAAAATAAAGGAGGTATTTATGCAATAAATACAGACTGACCCGAACCCCGAGAGAAGGTCAAGACTTGAACTGATCGACCAGGAATAAAGTAGGGGGAGATAGGGTCTTCAGTCAAAAAAACCAAAAATATCTTGTTAATATTTTTCATGTATAATTGTACTAAACTTACCATATTTTATTTATACATAATTTGAACTCAAATTAAATATTTTTGTAAATAAAGTTGTAAATAAAAATGTGTTGTAAATAATAAAATAAGTGTAAAATAAAATAATGTATATATTGCAAATAATCACACACAGAAAAAGCCGCAAAGTGACAATTGAAACACCAATTTCAGCTCCATACGAGCTCAAATCGAACCAAAATCACTTCTAGCATACTATAAATTAAATTATCTTTCAAATGACTGTTTCATAATTTTTGGAGTTACGATTAAAAAGTCAGTTTTCTGAGGTGTTTTATGCAGTTTTCTCATATACTTGTTGTATATATTTTATTCATATTTATTTTTATACATAATGTATATATTTGTAAATATTATTTTTAAATAAATAAAATTAAAAAAATAAAAATTTAAAAAATCTTTTATAAAAATTATTTCCTTATTTGTACCTATGTACATTGTAATATATGTGTATAATATGTGTATACAATTAACTTACTTAAATAAAAATCACCAAAAAATTAATTATCTAACATTAATTAATTAATTTTTATTTAATTATGAAAATATATTTATTAATTAATTTATTGGATTTACTTGGATTTATTTGGTTTAATAACTTGTGTTGTATATATGATTTTATTCCACACCATATATGGCCACCGTTATGGTGGTTAAATAATTTCCATTAATTATTTAATTATTTATTTAATTTTATTCTGAATTTCGTTTTTAATTTATTTATTTATTTATTTATTTATTTTTAATTAACCAATAAAAACTTTCCTTATTTGTATATACTTGCCATTTTTATTTTTTGTCTTCTTTTTAATGGGCTCCTCCTCCCTCATTTTCTCTTTGATCGATCTTTGGTGGAGAGGAGCCCGATCTCCGAGGGGTTTCTTGTTGAAGAAGGGTGCCTAGCCTCCGAGCCGTCCGGCGACAGCGTTTCGGTCCTTGTCGAGGCCAACATGGCATGTCCGAACCCCGAGGTGAGATCCATTTTATTTCTTGTCATTTTTCGTAGGTAAATTGTAGGTTTAATTTTCACGTAGGTGTAGTGATTAGAACTTAAAACCAAAATTTCACCACATATTTTTTGCCCGACACCGATTTTTCATTTCATCTCGTGATCTCCACGTTTCACTTTCTACCTCGCACGACCTATCACCTCCGACCTCGCACGGTGGTCGGAGACACGGATTTCTCTCTCATCTCGCCGAGATCCGCTCCTTCCCACATTCCATTTTTTGTGTATAAATAAAAAAAATATAAAATTATTTTTTTCCTGTTTCTCTAACATTAGTTTTTGCAGGAAAAATTAAAAAAAAATATATTTTTACCTTTTTTTTCTCTAACATTTATTTTGCAGGAATAAATAACATAAATAAAAAATAATAATTGTTGTTTTTATCTCTGAAATCTTTTGTTGCATGAAAATTTAAAAAAAATAGAAATAAAAAAATAAAAAATATGTTTCTATTCTGTTTACATTTTATTAAAAAATAAAAAAACTTTTCTCTTTTTAATTCAGTTTACAGTACAACAAAAAATAAAAAAAATAAAAAATTGAAGCAGGCGACGGCCACCACCCCCGCCGCCCGCACCTCGTGTCAGCCACACCCCCGAAGCACCATCACCGACCGACCCCCAGCCCGCAGCAGATCCGCCGACCCGCCAGGAAGCTGACCCCGCGTCGCACCTCGCCCGTGTCGCACCCCTGCGTAGTGCGCTCCTCCGTGTGCCTCCTACGACGGTGCGTACCCCTCCATCGATCCGTCGCGAGCCATGCGGCGCTTGCTGCCCTCTTCCAAGGCAGCTCCCGTGCACGCAGAGCGGCGACCTACTCCACACAGCGGCGTTGAGCACCGCCCGTGCCTCCACGGGGCAGGCCGCGCGGCCCCGGCGCTACTCCCCTTCTCCCGCGGCTCCCTTTCTTCTTGTTGGTGTTGAGAAACGAAGATCACTAAAGAAACCCTAGGAGGGCATTAAAGAAAGGAATTTGAAAAATTTACAGATACGCCCCTGATTCTTTATAAATTTGCAGAAAAGCACTCCCTCTCAAGAACTGGACGTGCTTAGCTTCTTGTTGCCCTGCATTTAATTTTTTTGTTATCTTTTGGCACAAAAACAATAATTATTTGCAATTTGGACCCTTCATTGCCAGACCTTGAATTGCTTGATATCTTTATCAGAATAAATGTTTTTATTTTATTAAAAATTCTCAAAATAATTATGTAGACTCCTGCTCTTGTCTTCTTTATTGTATAAAATTTTCATAGCTTTTTATTGTCATTTGTTATATTTAAAAAATAAAAATAGTGTATTTTGTGTTTGCTGGAAATTTGAAAATCCATAAAAAATTGAAAAATTGCTTAAAAATTTCAAAAATATTAATGTAGGTGTATTTTGATCTCTTTTAATTTCTGACCAAATTTTGTGCATTTTCCATTTATAAACTCCAAAAAAATGCGAAAAACTAAAAATCTTTAAAAAATCATAAAAAATTGTAGAAAAATCCAAAAATTTTGATTTCAGTTTTTGATTGTAGATATTGCTTTGTACTTTCTCTTAAAAATATTTTCAGGATTTTTGAGCAATTTAAAGATTTTTTAATTGCAAAATAATCCTGACTGTGCATTGTTTACTTTATTTTCCACTATTTTGTTTTTAGAAAATCACAAAAACATTATAAAATTACAAGAAAATTACCAAAAGTTTGTAAATAATATAAAACACAAAAATATTTTCTTTCGACTTTTTTGAATATTTTTGACCTTTGTGAAAAATACAAAAAATTTGGTTTGTGTGTGTTTTATCACTTGTTAATATTGTTCTGCTTTTTAAAGTTAAAAAAATAAAAATTCAAAAACCACCAAAAATTAACTTTGGAAATTTAACTACTTAGTTTTTCAAACGTGCTCCTTGTGTTCGACCATGGTCGCTATACCAGGTAAAAAGAATACCGAAAGCCGCTTACATTTAATTTCTTGATTTTCTGAGTGGTTCATTTTTTTTTCTCGTTGACTGAATTGATCTTAAGGACAACGACATTGTGATTTATTTTCTACCTTAGTCGCGTTGAATTTCGGCTCATCAATAATATGTACAAGTTCCCCAAAAAAGAAAAACAACTTTGAGTTTAGTCTTTGTTGATGTAGAAGCACATCGTGAAGGAATTGATAGCAAGGGAAAAAGATGAGGAATAAGTAGATGTGGTTGTAAAGCAAACTTGTCGGTGAAGTTAAATCCACTATCAAAGCAGTGGGATGTCATTACTTTTATTGAGGAACATAACCATACACTAGTTTCTCCAAGGAAAAAAAATACTTAAAACCTAACAGGAGAATAACAAAGGCTATAAAGAATTTGTTATCTTATTTGTCAAAAGTGAACATTCCTACCGCAAACCAAATAGCCTTTTTGGACAAGCTGGGTGGCCCATTTGAACATGTTGGTTCTATAGCTAGAGATATTTATAATTTGAAAAAAGATTTGAAGAAAAAACGGATGGTCATGATGTTGTTATGCTCTTGAAATACCTTGAATATTGTAAAAGTTTACCATCGGATTTCTTTTATGTGTATAAGCTTGATGATGATACATGTTTAACTCACTGCATGTGGATATATTCTTATTCTTTGTAAGATTATAAATTATTTGGTGATGCAGTTACATTTGATACTAGATATGATACGAACAAGTACAAGCTTATTTTTGCTTCCTTTTACGGTGTTAACAACCATAAAAAGATAGTATTTTTCTACAACACATTCTTAATGAACGAGACAAAGGATTCCTTTGTATGGCTTTTTTCAAAATTTCATGGAGTCTGTTGATGACCCGAAAAACCCGAGCAACTAAGGTAAAGAAATAGAACTAAGGTCGTTGCGACCTCAGTCGCTCAAGAGTAAATCGGTCAATCAAGAAATTAAGTGCAGACCACCAAAATGGAATAAAAATCAAATCAAGATAATAGCGGTCCTGGCTATTAGATTAGCCTAGTATAGCGACCAGGGTCGGACTCAGGGAGCACGTGATGGCCTTACAGCCTACGAAGTAGTCTAAAAAAGAAATAAAATAAAATAAAGGTCTTTTTGGTGGATTCTTAATTTTTATGTATTTTTTTGGATTTTTAATTAATAAAGAAAATAAGGAAAACCATAAAACAACCAAATACAAACAATTATTTATCTACTAAAAAATCAACCAAAAATTCAAATAAAAATATTTTTATGTTTTTTTATGTTTTTTACTGTTTTTTGTTAATTTTTGGTAATTTTTTGATTTTTATTGAATTTTATAAAAATCAAACAAGGTGGAAAATAAAAGGGACTATCCAGTCAGGTGTCAAGGGCCAATTTAAAATGCAAAGTGGCCTTATCAACACCTGAAGATAATTTTCCTGTAAAGATCAAAACACAAGGAAAATTTAGCCACTGAAATTATTAATTTTTTATTTTTCTTATAATTTTTAGAATTTTTATGGTATTTTTAGTGTTTTGTGATTTTTATAGGTTTTATATATCCAAAAATGACCAAAATTGGTCCGAAAATCAAACAAGGGAAAACAAACACTACCCAATTTTTTTGTAATTTTTAGAGGTGTTTTAATAATTTTTTTATGAATTTTAAAGTTAGACAGTAACAAAAATGTAGGTTTTTGAATTTTTAAAAATAACAAATGAAACCAAAAATATCTCCAAAATTTAAAGAAAATTTTACACTTTGGCATGAGCCATGTATCCAATTTTCATTAAATTTGGAGTTAATTTGCTATTTTATTAAAAATGAAAACAATGGTACAGTGCATAGGGACCTGTACGCAAATAGTAGAAAGTCCAGGGGGTCCGGTGCAATTTCTCCAAGAAAACACGCGTGAGGCATGTAACCTTGGCACTCAGGGACCTATTTGCAATAAAACTAAAGTTTCTGGACTATTTAGTAACTCGTACTAAAAGTCCAGGGGCTTCAGTGTAAAATACCCAATATATAACGCACATGCACAAATTCAACACTCACAGGGGTATTTCTGCAAATAACAAAACTATAAATTCATTCATTAACACCCTAGAACTTAAGGTCCATACATGCAATTAACCCAAACAATCACGTGTCGAAGCACGCGCTCCACTACAGGCAGGGGTATAAAAGCAATTACCAAAAACTACAGGGTCCACTATGCAATGTACCAAACACAAATAAAATGTATAAAATATTTACAGGACTACAACAGAACAACTAAGAAACTAAGGGCCTAAAAAGAAATTTACCCTTTATTAAATCGAGGGCCAGATGTGCGCCACGTGTAGATCCGACGGTCGGGGAAGGGGCACGGCTATACAGGGGGTCCTCGGTCCTGATCGAACGGTTGGGGCCTCGCCACGTGGAAGATTGACGGCTGGGAAGCAACGTGGCTAACCCTCAACAATCGGACGGCTGCGATCTCTCATCCACTGATCAAACGGTGACGGCTGCTCCTGGCGTGGACGGCTGCGATGCAAACTGGAGCTGGAGGACGATCGAACGGCTGCTAAGGTTCCTCGAAGAATTGGGCTCCGGCGAGGTTCGCCGGGCTCGTGTACGCACTGAAGACCTCCTCAGAGGCCACTGATGTCGGAGAAGATGCGTAGGGGCCTCCCGCGTCTAATGGCACCCTCCGATGACGCAGCGGAGCTCCGGAGAGCTGAGGCCACGCCGGCGGAGGAGAAGTTGCTGCTCCAAAGAGTCGGAGCCCTCTGATGAGCTCGGAAGGACCTGAAAAGCACAGCAACAGACTCGTGGGTCGAGGGCAAAGTGCCTCGACCCTGTAAGCGGGGGTGACGGTGATCGGTGCGGCGGGGCGTAGGGGCTCCGGTAAAGCGACGGCGAAGGAGCCCCAATCCCAGCTCCTGTGCGAGCTGGGTTGTATGAGTGGGTGGAGAAGGTGCGCAGAGGGACAGCGAATATGGTGGTCGACTCCGATGATCGAACGGATGGCTGGGGTGGTCGGAATCGACGACGAACGACGGCGGAGGAAATTGGGCGTAAATCGAAATTAAAGAAATAGAGAAGGAGAGAGATCTACCTACTGGCTGCTGTCGACTGGGGAAGAGCAGGGGGTGCTCCAGGTCCTAGCCTCAAGGACCGTCGGTGTCCGAGGCTCGAGCGTCACCTCCAGGAGGCGCACGACGGCGCAACGTCGATGGATCGTTGGTCTTCCACTCCTTCCTCGCTGCAACACGACCAGACGCGAGCTGTCACTCTCACGGTGGTAATGGAGGTCCTAGGGTGGTATGAAATGATCCAAGGATGCGTGAGGAAGGAGGCGGAGCTCGGATTAAATATGGGTGCAGGTCCGAGAAGAGGAGGTCGGGCAGGGTTCCGCGAAGCGTGGATCCCCACGCAGATGATCGGGCGAGAATCTCGGATGCTCAAGGAAGAAGAAGAACCCGGGGTTTGCGGATTTGGTGGTCGGGTCATGACGCGAAAATTCGGGGAAATCGGGTCGGGCGTCATGGACCCGTGGGAAGTGGTCCAAGGGGGGGAGTTGACCGGGGGTCAACGTCCCCCGTGGACCAATGGGGACAAGCCACGTAATAAATATTTAGAAATGCAAATTAAAATAGAAAATGGCCGATTATTAAAAACTCAAAACATGAAAAATGTTTGTTTTAATTTTTTCTATTTTTTGTGATTTTTAATTAATTTTTCAAAATAAAAATGAGGTATTTACACTAGGGTGCTATATATAGGTATATATACAATATAGGATTTTAATTTTTGATTTTTAATTTTTTTTGTACATTTTTATTCCCATTTTATATTTTATTTATTTATAGCATAAAATTAGGAATAAAAGGGTGTTTTTATTTTCTTTTTACTATTTATATACAAGGGTGAAATAAATAGATATATACATCTATATGCATGGTATATGTACAATGTTCTTTTTGATTTTTAATTTTTGTTCTTTTTATTTTGATTTTTGTTTTTATGGATTTAATTTTATTTATTTACAACATAAAAGATAGAATATATACAAATTTTTAGGGATTTTAATCTATTTATTTACAAGGTTAAATAAATATAGGAGTAGGTGTATGTACATGGTGAATATGTACAAGGAAGGCTATTTTTATTTTCTTTTTAATTTTTCTCTTTTTATTTTGATTTTGTATTTACAGATATTTACAAATATATACAAGCCCATTTTATTCTATTTTTAGAGGAAAATATTTTTATTATATTTACAGGTATATTTACACGCATGAGCTCCCTATCTCTCTCTACTTTGGCTTTTATGCGGTCAGGCCCATGCTGATCCCTCCCTTAGGATTAGGTTGCTCAATATTTATTCTAAATATTTCTCTCTTTTTATTTTTAATCTTTATTCTTTTATTTTTGCACAAAAACATGCTAATTATTAGTTTTAACACTATGCATGCTTTTGGTAATTATTTGTATTTACAAACATATACATGCATTTGCAAAGGTTTTTGTAGCTAAAATATAAGAATAAAGAGTGATGAATGAGTATTCATCACCCCCCTATACTTAACTTTGCTAGTCCCTTAGCAAACACTTATTTGAAAAAGAAGTGAAAAAGAGAAAGAAAAAGAAAAAGAGGAGAATGCACATGGATTAAGGTTGAATCTTAAACTTGCCTTCATTAAATTGAAATATGGAGCTCGATCAGATCTTTGGATTATTAATGTGTCGGAACCTTATTTGGACTTAAGTTTAAAGCTCAACAGCCTCTAAGTTCCACCAATCTATAATCACGATTCCTCAACAATCCAGATCAGAACAAGTCATCAAACACAAACCCTGAAGACCATGAATCTTTCCTTGTATTGTGAATGTGAGGTATAAGCTCTCCACCTCAGAAAAGGCAACTTGACAACCCTCCCCAACAAGGTAACTCTATGACCCCAATCTGGCCACTCTTTCCTCGAGGAGCGGGGTATTCCCTTCTAAGTTCAAGTTCAACCGGCTCAAGAAGAGGGGGAAGAAGAGAATGGACCATGGCCAGTGTAGCCATGTATCCTTGGGAGCTCGACCAGTGTAGCCAAGTCTCCCTGCTGCAAGCTACATAAGGTGGGACATGAATCTCAAGCTTTGCTTATTTGCACTATATACATACTCCGGTGGGATTATCATTTTCTCTCAGACCCACCACTTTTTTGGAGTTATTTTCTTTTTGCATTATTTTTTTTTCAAGTGCATCTATACAACATATACATGTGCAGCATATATACAAGGAGTTTTTCCTCTTGAGCCAGTAGACTATCCCTCTTTTGAAGCTTTATTGCAACCCACAACTCCTGTTGTTAGACCTCATGGCAACCAGACCAAGTTGAGACACACTTCCTTCACTAAAAGAAGAAGAGAGGTTCCGCCTAGAAGTACTACCCTCATATGCTACCCCAGGTCAAGGAAGACTGCCTCCTCACCACCTCATCCGTAGAGAGCTCGGTGCTAAGTGCTGGTCCAAGTAAAGCCATTGTCTATATGAGTCATGTGTATGTTGTTAAGTGCTCTACTTAGGCTCATTGAGATGACATGTAATCATAGCCTAGTGGACTCAAAGAATTAAGTCACCATGGACCTAAAAAGCCTTAAACCTAAGCCCTATAAGGTTCTTCTTAGAAATTAGATGGATTAAGATCTTAATCAAGCTCCATTTCCCAATTTAGTTCCAGGCTAGTTTAAATGTCAACTATAATCCAGGAAAAACTATATCCATATATACAAAGATGCTATTTACACAATTTTTACAACATGCAAAATTTTTGAAAAATGTTTTGAAATCATGAATGGATGAATGCATGTAATGCAAGTTTTGCAAAAGTATTTACACACATTTACAGAAGATTTTTGCAAACTTTTGATGTTCAAAACATTTTGGAAAAAATTTGTACTATATACATAATTTTTATATGAAAATATTTACATAGTCTTTACACCAACAGTTTTTGAAAACATTTTTACAAAAATAATTTGTACACTAGCTATGTATGTGCAATAAAAGAATGTTTATTTACAGGGAAATTTTTTTAATTTTTGTGGTTTTAGGGTTTTTAGCCATTTTTATTTATTAACACACTCACACAAAGTACGAGTTATGGCTAAAGTATATATGAAATATATACACACCCCCCTATACTTAGCTCGAACGATGTCCTCAGAGTCAAGAACGATGAAGAAGACATAACTCGTGCTATGTATAGGGAAGTGAAAAGGAAGGCTATATACAAAGACGAATGAATGAATAGAAACTCAAAAGACTCTCGGCTTTTCCCCCTATACTTAGGATCAAGTAATCCCAAGTATAGCAGGCTGTACACAAAGGGAAAACCGAGTGGAGAATGTATAGGGTCTACCCCCCATACTTAGGGTAGAATATCCCTAAGTATAGGCAGCAAAAACAGGGGTAGATAGAAACAAAAGAAATACCCAAAGGTCCTACACCCCCCCTATACTTAGGGTAAAGTACACCCTAAGTATAGCATAATCAAAAGATGACAAACGGGATGTGGGACTAAAGAATGTGATGATATGGACATCTGGATCTATACAGGTCGGAAGAACAGTGATAATCAGGCGTGAGATGCAATAGATGTGAGTCAAGAGACTACATCTCACGCAAAATGAATAGGGGCAACATCAACGACCCGCGGCTCATGATCTAGAAATGGCTTGAGCCGCTGGCCATTCACTTGAAAGGTACTCTCAGAAGACAACTCGGATATATCAATGCTACCGTTGTCGTGTACCTTTCTCACCAAGTAGGGTCCCTTACATTTGCTCTGTAGCTTCCCTGGAAATAGACGAAGCCTCGCATCAAACAACCATACTCTCTGTCCAATCTCAAAATGCTTATGGCTGATGTGAGAATCATGCCACTCCTTCACTCTCTCCTTATACTGTAGGATGTTTGAGAAGGCGGTATCTCTCAACTCCTCCAGGGCGGCTAACTCTGCCCTCCTCTGGTCTCCTACACTATCTGGATCAACAAGTATCTCAGTGACTGCCCAAAGTAATCTGTGCCTCAGCTCAATAGGCAAATGGCATGGCTTGCCATATACGAGGCGAAAGGGAGATGTGCCCAATGGTGTCTTGAAAGACGTCCTTTATGTCCACAAGACCGAGTCCAAAAGCTGTGACCAATCCTTTCGGTCAGGGCGGACGACTTTCTGCAAAATAGTCTTGATCTCCCTGTTCGACACCTCAGCTAGACCATTCGTCTGTGGATGGTAAGGAGTAGCAACTCGATGGTCTATGCCGAACTCGCTAGCAAGGGCCTTCACCTGGTCGTTGATGAAATGAGACCCCCCATCAGAAATCAATACTCAAGGGACCCCGAACCACGTGATGATTTGCTTCCTCAAAAATTTGCAAACTGTCCTGGCATCAGCGGCTCGGGCGGGGATAGCCTCAACCCAACGACTCACATAGTCTACGGATAGCAAATGTACTCAAATCCCTGACTCCTAGGGAATGGACCCATGAAATCGATGCCCCATGCGTCAAAAACCTCACAGAAGTGAATGGGCTGCATCGGCATCATATCACGCTGTCCACAAGTGATCATCCTCTGACAGTCAGTACACCTCTTCACGAGCTCATTAGAGTCCTTGAAGAGGGTAGGCCACCACAAGCCGGATTGGAGCACTTTCTGTGCCGTTCTCCTCCCAGAGTGATGTCCTCCTGCCTCAAGTTTGTGGCAGTAAGTGAGGACGCTATGGTGCTCATCCTGAGGAATGCACCTACGCCAGACGCTATCCCCTCCTTCGTGGTAAAGGATGGGATCCTCGCAGTGGTAGGACTTGGCCTTCGCGAGGAAGGTATCAAGCCTCTGCCTGGGCCAACCTTGTGGGACTTTCTTAGCAACAAGAAAGTTCACAATATCGGCATACCACGGGAGTGAGGCGATAGCAAGGATCGCCTCATCTGGAAAGGTCTCACAAATGGGATCAATCTTCTCAGAATCCTCAGGCTGCTCTAATCGGGAGAGATGATCCGCCACCACATTCTTGACTCCAGGCTTATCCTTGATCTCAATGTCGAACTCCTGGAGTAGAAGGATCCATCTAGTCAGTCTGGCCTTGGCATCCTTCTTTGCCATGAGGTATCGGATGGCGGTGTGATATGTAAACAGGGTCACTCTAGATCCGGTAATGTATGATCTGAACTTATCTAGGGCGAACACTACGGCTAGCATCTCCTTCTCTGTGACTGTGTAATTCCGCTGCGCGGAATCCAAAGTGCGGCTAGCGTAGTGGATAGTAAATGGGACTCCATCCCTCCTCTGTCCCAGCACGGTCCCCACGGCAAAATCGGAGGCATCCGTCATGATCTCGAATGGTAGAGACCAATCAGGTGGCTGGAGAACAGGAGCCTCTATAACACACTGCTTGAGAGTCTCGAAGGACGAAAGACACTTGTCATCGACAAGGAACTCGGTGTCTTTTATCAGCAGGTCAGTCAACGGTCGGGCAATCCTGCTGAAATCATGAATGAATTGAAGGTAGAAACCGACGTGCCCCAGGAATGACCGTAACTGCCGCAAATTGGATGGTGGTGCGAGTTTTCTAATGACATCTACCTTGGCCAGATCAACCTCCATGCCCCTGTTGGAGATGATATGGCCAAGCACCGTCCCTTGAGTCACCATGAAGTGACTCTTCTCCCAAGATAGCACCAAAAGAACCTCTATACATCGTTGTAGTACTCGGTCTAGGCAGTCAAGACAGGAGTCGAATCCGTCACCGTAAACCAAGAAATCATCCATGAAGACCTCCAAGCACTCCCCTACCATGTCCGAAAAGATCGACAACATGCATCTCTGAAAGGTCTCAGGGGCATTGCATAGCCCAAATGGCATGCGTCGGAAGGCGTATGTGCCAAAGGGACAGGTAAAGGGGGTCTTGTCTTGGTCCTCGGGAGCGATGGCCACCTGGTTGTAGCCCGAGTACCCATCCAGAAAACAGTAGTGGCTCTTCCCTGCCAGACTCTCAATGATCTGATCAATAAAGGGCAGGGGGAAATGATCCTTCTTGGTGGCCTGGTTGAGTCTCCTATAGTCAACACAGACCCGCCAAAAAGTGGGTACTCATGTAGCAATCTCCTCTCCAGACTCGCTTATTACTGTAGTGATGCCCGTCTTCTTGGGCACCACATGCAAAGGGCTGACCCACTTGGAGTCGGAGATGGGGTAGATAAAATCGGCGCTCCACCATTTCGATATCTCCTTCATGACAACCTCTCTTAGATTCGGGTTCAGCCACCGCTGGAACTCACACGACGGCTTCGCCTCATCCTCGAGATAGATATGGTGGGAGCACAGGGCCAGACTTATCCCCTGGAGATATGCTACGCTCCATCCAATCGTCTTGCGGTTCTTTTCAAGAACCCCCATCAGACGGGATTCTTGCTCTCCAGTCAAATCAGCGGAGATAATGACTGGGTACATCTCAGGCTCACCCGCAAGGAATCTGCACTTCAGCGAAGTAGGGAGTGGCTTCAGCTCTGGACAGCTGGGTGCTGGTGGATCTGGCCTCTGAAAAGTCTGCGTAAACACTGCCAAATCTGCATGGGAGAACTGAAACTCTCTGTCAATCTCAGAAACTGGAGAAGGTTGCCCTGACAGATTGTCTCTGCTCTGCTCGGCATCTACCTCCTCCTCAGCTGTAGGCTCAGTGGAAATCAGGTCTGGCATGGAATCCTCATAATCTGCCCAATCAGACTCTGACTCCGAGGGATCTGTATCATCTAAGGTGGCATCAGTACCACCATCATCACAAAAATCAGTGTCGCGGTCGAGAACCGGCTCTGCTACCTCAGAAGTATCCTGGACCAGGAATGTGCTCTCCAAGCTCTCCTCTGTAGTCATCTCTGCATCAGCGGAATCTGAAAATGAGAGGATGGCCTGTGTTGCTGGGTCTGCCCAAACTGCCTCATCGTCTATGATCACAAAGTCACAGTCCTGGTGGATGTCTAGGCCGGCATCTGTCATCTGCTCTATATCTGAAGTGGTCTCTGAGCATGCTCTCTCTCTCTGGCTCTGCTGTCCTCGACCGTCTCTATTCGTACACTTTCGCCCTCGACGTGAAAGTAAACCTTCCCGCTATCATGGTCAGTCACCGCCTTGGCTGTGGCCAAGAACGGACGACCGAGAATGATGGGGGTATCGGTCACTGAATCAGGGATCTCCATGTCCAACACTACGAAGTCCACGGGGAATTGCAGGCCCTGAATCGTGACGACAACGTCTCGCAACAACCCCTTCGGCCTCTTGACATATCGATCAGCAAACTAAAGGACTGTCCTGCTCTGTCTAAGAGTGCCCAACTCGAAGCGGTCGAGAAGGGCTGCTGATGAATACTCATTCATCACTCTTTATTCTTATATTTTAGCTACAAAAACCTTTGCAAATGCATGTATATAGTTGTAAATAGAAATAATTACCAGAATCATGCATTGTGTAAAAATCAATAATTAGCATGTTTTTGTGCAAAAATAAAAGAATAAAGATTAAAAAGAAAAAGAGGGAAATATTTAGAATAAATATTGAGCAACCTAACCCAAGGGAGGGCTCAGCATGGGCCTGACCGCATAAAAGCCAAAGTAGAGGGAGATAGGGGCTCATGTGTGTAAATATTTATGTAAATAAATAAAAGTATTTTCCTCACAAAAATAGACTCAAATTGGCATGTAAATATTTGTAAATATTTCTAAATATAAAAACAAGATAAAAATATAAAAATAAAAAAGAAGACAAAAACATCACTCACCTTGTATATAGACCATCCACCTTTATATTTATTTAGCTTTGTAAATAAATAAAATTAATTCCAAAATTTTTGTAAATATTTTATATAGTGTAAATTAATAAAATAAAAACAACTAAAACAAAAACAAAATAAAAATAACAAAATTAAAAACATAAAAATATATTGTAAATATACCATGTATATAAATGTGCATATGTATTTATTTCACCTATGTATATAAATAATAAAAATAAAATAAAAATATTATTTTATTCCTTATTTTATGATATAAATAAATAAAATGTAAAATGGGAATAAAATTGTATAAAAATAATAAATTAAAAATTAAAAATTAAAATCCCATATAGTGTATATATGCCTATATAACCCTACTATGTATATACCTTATTTTTATTTTGAAAAATTAATTAAAAATCACTAAAAAAATAGAAAAAAATAAATTAAAAATATTTCATGTTTTAACTTTTTACCAATTCGGCCATTAGCTACCCTTAATTTCATTTTCAAATTTCAGCCACGTGGCCGCTACCCATTGGCCCTGGGGATTGTTGACCGCCCGGTCAACTACCCCTCCCGGGACCACTTCCCACGGGCTAAGGCGCCCGACCCGATTTCTCCCTAATTCCGCGCCTAAACCCGACTCCCTATCACCTAAACCCTGGGTCCGACCCCTTCATGATACATCCGAGACCCTCGCCGGAGCCTCCACCTCGGGATCCACGCGCTCCAATGCCCTACCCGACCTCTTCTAGCCAGACCTGCACCCATATTTAGCTCGAGCTCCGCCTTCACCATTCTCATCTTTGGCCATTCGCTCCACCCCCCAGTGACCTCCACTGTGTTGGCAAGAGTGACAGCTTGCTCCAGCAAGTGTCGCAGCGAGGAGAGGTGCAGTGACCCATCGATCCGGCGAGTATCGCCGCCTTGCTCCGCCCTGAGGTGGAGCTCGAGCCTCGAACGTCGGTGCTCCTTGAGGCGAGGACCCAGAGCTGCGTAAGCTCGACCACAGCCCATTCCTTCACCCAGGTAGCCCTGTAGTTCTTTCTTTTTCTTTGATTTTAGATTTCCCCCAAATCGCTGCTCCGCCTTCACCATTCTCATCTTTGGCCATTCGCTCCACCCCCAGTGACCTCCACTGTGTTGGCAAGAGTGACAGCTTGCTCCAGCAAGTGTCGCAGCGAGGAGAGGTGCAGTGACCCATCGATCTGGCGAGTATCGCCGCCTTGCTCCGCCCTGAGGTGGAGCTCGAGCCTCGGACATCGGCGCTCCTTGAGGAGAGGACCCAGAGCTGCGCAAGCTCGACCACAGCCCATTCCTTCACCCAGGTATACCTGTAGTTCTTTCTTTTTCTTTGATTTTAGATTTCCCCCAAATCGCTGCTCTGCCGTCCACCGTCGATTCCGATCGCACCCGACCACCATCCGACCATCGGGCTTTGCCATAGCCACCGCCTTCCTCCCGCGCACCTTCTCCATACCCCCATCCAAGCCAGCTCGCACAGGAGCTGGGGTTCGAGCTCCTCCGTCTACCCCCTTCGCCGGAGCTCGCCCATATCGCACCACCAACCGCATTCACCTGCCTAACCAGGTTGAGGTAGTTTGCCCTCGACCCGCGAGTCTCCTGGTTTACTTTGCAGGTACTTCCCAGCCCATCTGAGGGCTTGGGTCATTCAGGCCAGGAGCTTCACCTCCGCCGACCTCGCCGGAGCTCCCCAGAGCTCGGCTGGGTCATCGGAGGACACCATCAGCTGCGGAGCGTCACGTCGGAGCTTCTCCGATCTTCAGAAGCAGCAGGGGAGGATCGCAGCGCGTACGTCGGGTCGGCAAAGCTCGCCGGCCAACTGTTCTTCCAGCATCTTCCCCGACCGTCCGATTAGCCTCGGACCTCCAGTTCTCATTCTGACCGTCCATCTGAGGAGGTTCCTTCACCGTTAGATCGTTGGCGAGGCAATCTGGACCGCCCGATGCGTGAGGTTTAGCCACTGACGCCCTCCACCGTTAGATCTGACATGTGGCTACGCCTTCGCCGTTGGATTCGCCCGAGGAGCTTAGCTTTGGAGCAGTCGTCATCTGTCACCGTTAGATGCTCCACTTGGCAGCCATCCAGCGGCTCCATTAATAAAGGGTAAATTACCCTTAGGCCTCCTCTTTTATTTTATTTAGTAATTAGTCTTGTAAATACGTAGTGTAGTTGTTTAGTTTTTGGTACTTTGGCATAGAGACCCTTGTGCTTGAGTTTATTTGCTGATATGCCCCTGTGTGTTATGTAGCACGTGCGTCGACACGTGTCTTTCTGGTGTATTTGCATCTTAAACCCTGTAGTTCTGAATGTTACTGAATGAATGAAAGTTTTTGAGTATTTGCATTTATACCCCTGTGCGTGAAACATTTGAGCATGTGCAGATATTTTTGGGATATTTGCAGATTACCCCCTAAACTTTTGGTACCCGTTACCAAATAGTCCTCGGAAGTAATTTTTATTACATTTGGGTCCCTGAGTGCCCCAGGCACGCGCGACGCGCGTGACCTCCTGGGTATTTTGCACCAGACCCCTCAGGACTTCGGGCATTTGTACTTTGGTCCCTGTACATAGTACCCTCTTTCCATTTTTGAATAAAATAGCAAATCACCTCCAAAATTAATGAAAATTGGACACATGGCTCCTGCCATGATGTAAAATTTTCTAAATTTTGGAGACATTTTAGACACTGTTTGATATTTTTAAAAATTCAAAAACCTCTAATTTCGTTACTGTCTAACTTTAAAAATCCCAAAAAAATATTAAAATTCATCTAAAATTCACAAAAAAATTACTTACTGTTTGTTTATGCTTGCTTGATTTTCTAGCCAATTTTGACTATTTTTCATTGCTTAAAATACCTAAAAATTGAAAAACACTTAAAATCTTACAAAAACTCTAATAAATAGACTAAAAAACCAAAAATAATAATCTAGGTGCCCAATTTTTCCTTGTTTTATTCTCTATACAGGAAAAATACCTCCAGGCTAATTTGGGGCTTCTAGATATTTTATCTAGGTCCTTTTAGCTCGGCAGGATAGTACCTACACTTTCAGTCCTAATTTGATTTTTAGATAATTAAATAAACATCAGAAAAATCCCAAAAATTCACCAAAAACAGTAAAAATTATAAAACACATAAAAATATTTTTGTTAGAATTTTTGGTTGATTTTTACTGCTTTCAATAAATTGTTGAAGTGTGTTGTTTAGTTGCTTTTCTTATTTTCTTAATATCTGAAAAATCCAAAAAAAAATATAATATTTAAAAGCCACCAAAAATATTCCTTTTATTTTCTTTTATTTCTTTTTGACTACTTCGTAGGCCGCAAGGCCAACCCGTGCTCCTTGTGTTCGACCCTGGTCGCTATACCAGGTTAAATTAATAGCAGGACCGCTTTCGTGTGTTGATTGATTTTATCTCTATTGGTGGTCTCTTCTTTTTCTTGATTAGCACATCTGAGTGACCGAGGTCGCGACGACCATCTTAGATACACCTGATTACCTTAGTCGCTCGGGAGTTTTCGTGCCATCAGAATGGCGCCGTTGCCGGGGAGCACGGCTTAGTAGTTTTCATTTTATTTTCGTTTTTGTTTTTGCGGCTTTTCGCTGCTCTTTCAGAGCTCGCGGCTTTTCACGGCTTTTTGTTGATATTTTATTTTTGTTTTATTTTGTTTTATTTTCTTTTCTTTTATTTTTGCTTTTGTTTGATTTTGAGTGTTTATTTTATTTTGCATTTTTGCATATATAACCTCATTTTCCTTTCATTTATTTTTCTTATTATTATTTGATTATTTTTATTGGTCTGACCACTCTGTTCTTTCTTGCGAGGGCCCGAGGACCGAGGCGGCCGATTTCGAGAAGCCGACGCAACCGTGAGACTCGGAGGCGGTTCCTTTCTGTTCGGAGCCGCAAGAGAGAGTGAGAGAGAGCTGAGTGGGAGAGGTTTAGTTTAGACTTTTTATTTTTAGTTGATTATTATTGTAATAATACAGGGACTCAGAGACTCTTAGCTTGGTTGACTAGCAGGTCTGTTTCGCCGAGCACCGGTGTGCTCGGGGGACCCTTAAATGTTTTTGCGGCTTTTTCGCGGTTTTGATTTTTAGCTGCCTTTTCCGGTGTTTACGTGGTTTTTATCGAGCCCCTAGACTTAGGATTTTCTACTTGCTTGTGCCGTAATTAGTAGGATCCCCACACTTAATTATCTGCCTGTTCCCATAGTGCGATTAATTGGACCTACTAATAATTGGCTAATAAAAATAACTGATTCATCCCCTTCGTAGCCTACGTGCCGCAGCCTGCCCCGTAAAGCGCTTTCTCCTACCCCCGATTTGTCGGGCAGAGGAGGGGTAGGCCAAGACCGGACCTTTGGCTTGGAGGTCGGTGACCAGTTAGACGGTTCTGCGAGTAGACTTGCTCATCTAGGACTCGGCTTTCACCGCTGCATCATTTAGGTAGTTTATTTTCTGTCTTTACATTTATGCACGGATCATATTGCATGTAGAGTGCTGGAGACAGGTACGCATTTCTGACTTTGCATGCATCATTGATTTCTTCGCGCATCGGCTTTTTCGTCTTCTCCCCCCTGTTTTGGATTAAATAACCAGGAGAACCGAAAAATTCGTTAGGCCTTTGTTTTTTATTGAAAAAAATTAAAAAGAAAAACCATAAAATTTGGACTGCTAAAACTATTGACCCTAAAAGACACTCACCTTAAAAATTTGTCTTAGGGAGAGCAACCCCCTCATTATTTGGTTTGATTGTGCGAGAGAGTGACCCGCACCCTAGGTAGAGCCCTCCAGTGCTATTTCCAGCTGACTACCGACTCTTCCGTGCGGGCCAGTCAGTTGGAGTAGCATCGGGTATCCTAACAGGTCACGTAAGCGCTCTGATAGACTGTTTGTTCACCTAATAAAAACTGACAAGATAATTTGACCGAGCCTTTACGGTCTTCAGCTTGCGTTGCGTTGGTGAACAGAGGGGTTTGCATTTTGATCATAGTTTTTCCAGATCTCATCCGCACTACTCGCCAGATCACGATGATGGGTAGACGCTCTCTTAGGCAGCCTCTGGCTGCACCGCTTTCGGGCACGTCTACCCAATCATCTAGGTTGGTCCGCGAGAGCCGAGACCAGTTCTCCGAGCCCGAGTATAATTCCGCCCTGTTCCCCCTCGACCCCCTTTCTTTCGGTTCTGAGAGATATGAGCTAGAGGAGAGACTCGCAGATTTGACAGCACCTGAGTTTGGCTCGTTTGATTTTGCAGACGCCATGGCCGACAGTTCTGAGGATCGCTCCCGTCAGCCTGAGCACTTCGTATTGGACCAGGGAGCGATCAACTCCACCCTGATCGCCTCTTTAGAGACCGTCCAGCAGCAGTTGAGAGATCAGGGAGCATTCATGCTCGACATGAGGAGAGAGATGGAGCAGATGTGAGCAGAGCGTGAGCAGAGGAGAGAGGGACCGAGGATCCTAGAGGATGCAGATGCAGCAGCCGCAGCAGCCGCCGCTGCAGCAGCAGCCGCTGCAGCCGCGGCAGGAGGACCACCGAGACCGATGCGGGAGTTACACAACCCCGGATCGACGCTGACGCACCACTGGGTAGTACTTCCAGCCATCGTGGGGGACTTCAAGTTCCCCCCGAACACTTTGCAGCTACTCCCCCGCTTCCACGGACTCGCGACTGAGGAGCCTCATCTCCACCTCCAGGAGTTTCTGATGATTTGCAGCACTGTCCACGACCGTCAGGTGGACCAGGACACGATCAGGATGATCGCCTTCCCCTTTTCCCTAGCAGACAGAGCAGCCACCTGGCTGAAGCATTTGGGGAAGTTCGTTTACACCTGGGAGCAGCTCCGCACCGAGTACTTGAACAAGTACTATCCACTCGGGTGGACCAATGCAACGAGAGCCCTCATCAGCAACTTCTCCATGCTCCCCAACGAGAAATTCCATGAGGCATGGGAGAGGTTCCGTGAGCTTACAGATCGGTGCCCGCACCATGATATTTCGAAGCCGAACCTTGTGCAGAGCTTCTTCAGCGGGCTGACACCAGAGCTACAGGGCTTGGTGAATGCTTCTTGTGGCGGGTCCTATTTCGCCAAGGATCACGACCAGGTCTGGGCCATCTACGAGGAGATGGCCGAGAACTATATGGTGATGTCCCAGGCCCGGTTATACACTCAGGGCAGACCCCAGCAGCAGCCAGGACCCGTGCAGTACCAGAGGATAGCACGGCTCAACGCCGGTCCATCCAGTTCATCCGCAGTAGCAGCAGCACAGGCAGAGTCCTCCGCTGCGGATATGGGCATCATTAGTGAGAAGTTGGATCGGATAGAGCTGATTGAGAAGAAGCAGTGCCAGGGCATCACGCAGATGGAGCAGATGGCACAGACTCTGAGCGACATGAAGACCCAGCTCATGTGTCTCCAGGAGGCACAGACGGCTTCCCAGCCCCGTCTTCAGTCGCGAGGCGATACCGGCGGCAACAGCAGCTCGTCCCAGCGCTCCAGCTCCTTTCAGCAGCCTAGACAGGTTCACCTTGTACAGGCAGAGCCGTACCCGCAGCAGCAGCCTTCTTACTAGTCCCCACCATCTTCAGACATGCAGATGGTGGTATACCAGCCGGATCAGCCTTTGGCAGTACTCCCACCAGCCCAGTACGACGCAGAGCCGTTGATGGATGTCAACGGGATTTGGTATGACCGTCCCCAGCCTGGGATCCGATGAGACCATCCCGGATTCAGGTGGGGGAGTGGAGGTACCCAGCCCCAATAGCAGCCATCTGGCTAGGGAGGCCAGTATAGCCAGCAGAGGGATCACCAGCAGCAGCAGCCCCCAGTCTACCAGCCACACCAGCAGTCATCCTTCGTTCCTCGTCCCTATCAGCAGCAGGGATAGTCTTGGAGACGTGAGCAGCCGGCTCACCAGCCACACCAGCAACAGCAGCCTTCCTCTTACCCCTCTCAGCTGCACCAGTTCCAGCAGCCTCATCACCAGAGAGGCTACCCGTCGGGCTCTCATGGTCCTCCATACGAGAGCCCCGCCTTGGACGACATAGCCCGCCTCCTCACGGACCAGCAGGCTACCTTCAGACGGGAGATGGACGAGTTCCGCTAGGAGATGCGGGACATTGTGAGAGGGAAGGCCGCCATTCCTGCCCAGATAGAGCCGAATCCCAACAGCCTAAAGCGGAAATCTGAGCAGGTAGCTTACACTGAGCACGCCACTCCTAGTGATCCATTTGTTGATACATCTTCGGATCTTTTTGATGCTGATTTGTTACGCTTAGGAGCGGTAGGACACCAGCTGGCGGCGGCGCCTCGTCTGAGCTACACCACGAGGATACATCCGGGGCGCCAGATGAGGAGGAGGAGAGCGGTACTGAGGCCGCTCATGATGATGACGGTGGTACTGATGCCACCAAGGATGCTGATCCCACCGGCGGTACTGAGGCCGCCGCTTCACCAGTTCGAGGAGGTGGTACTGATGCCACCCGAGTTGCCGAGCCAGCACGCGGTACTGAGGCCGCGAGACATCCAGCAGAGCCAGCCCGTGGTGGTACTGAGGCCACTGGTGTTCATTCAGAGAGAGTTGTTGTTTTTCCTCATGCTGATGTATCTCAGAACACTGTTTTGAATAAAGGAAAACGTTTAGTTTCTTCTGGTCCCACTGTGGTGATTGATGTATGTGCGGATCCGGCCGTCGAGCCGTCTAGACCTATTCCTAGTCTTTCATCTGAGAAGGACCCTGTGATCCCCTTCCCTAGAGCCCTTCTGATGGGGAAGGGGAAGAAAAAAGAAAAAGATCCAAAAAAGAGAGAGCAGGAGGAGTTCAGCCAGAGCATGATCGATCGTTTCCATATCCAGCTGACCCTTCAGGAGTCTTTGCAGCACATCCCCCTTCTTCAGCGATCGTTGAGAGATAGGACTACAGTCAGGAGGAGGAGGAGGAACCACCATTCAGAGATACATGTGCTGACGAAAGCCACGTGCTTCGCGATCCAGAACCGTCTGTCGGCCAAGAGGCCAGATTCAGGAGCCCCGTATGTCAGATGTCAGATTAGTGAGCAGAGGTTCGACCGGACTCTATTGGATAGTGGATCGTCTATCAACCTCCTTCCGGCAGCCCTTCTCGACCGCTTCGAGTTGGGCACTCTTAGACAGAGCAGGACAGTCCTTCAGTTTGCTGATCGATCTGTCAAGAGGCCGAAGGGGTTGTTGCGAGACGTTATCGTCACTATTCAGGGCCTGAAATTCCCCGTGGACTTCGTAGTGTTGGACATGGAGATCCCTGACTCAGTGACCGATACCCCCATCATCCTCGGTCGCCCGTTCTTGGCCACAGCCAAGGCGGTGACTGATCATGATAGCGGGAAGGTATACTTTCGCGTCGAGGGAGAGAGTGTACAAATAGAGACGGTCGAGGACTACAGAGCCAGAGACAGAGCATGCTCAGAGACCAGCACAGATACAGAGCAGCTGACAGATGCCGGGTTAGACATCCACCAGGACTGTGATTTTGTGATCACATATGATGAGGCAGCATGGGCAGACCCTTCAGCACAGGCCATCCTCTCATTTCCAGACACCGCTGATGCCGAGATGATAGCAGAGGAGAGCTTGGAGAGCACAGCCCTGGTCCAGGATACTACAGAGGCAGCAGAGCCGGTTCCCGATCGCGACACGATTTCAAGTGATGGTGGTGCTGAGGCCACCTTGTTTGATGGTGGTACTGATGCCTCCTTGGTTGATGCAGATCCCTCAGATTCAGAGTCTGATTGGGCAGATTGTGATGATCAGATGCCATACCTGAGTCCACCAGAGCCTACAGATGAAGAGGAGGTAGATGCAGAGCAGATCAGAGACAGTATAGTTCAGCAGCCTTCTCCAGATCCAGTTTGCGAGAGATCGTTTTCATTCTCCCAGGCAGATTTGGCAGATTTAGCAGCATACACTCATCTTCTTCTGAAGCCAGATTTGCCAGCACCCAGCTGTCCAGAGCTGAAGCTGCTCCCTACTTCGCTGAAGTATAGATTCCTTGCGGGCGAGCCTGAGATGTACCCAGTCATCATCTCCGCCGATCTGACTGGAGAGCAAGAATCCCGTTTGATGGGGGTTCTTGAAAAGAACCGCAAGGCAATCGGATGGAGCGTAGCAGATCTCCATGGGATTAGTCCATCGTTGTGCTCCCACCATATTTATCTTGAGGAGGGGGCGAAGCCATCGCGTGAGTTCCAGCGGCGACTGAACCCCAACCTGAGAGAGGTCGTCATGAAGGAGATTTCCAAATGGTGGAGCACAGATTTTATTTATCCCATTTCCGACTCCAAGTGGGTCAGCCCCTTGCATGTGGTGCCCAAGAAGACGGGCATCACGACTGTGATCAGTGAGTCGGGAGAGGAGATTGCTACTCGAGTACCCACCTCTTGGCGGGTCTGTGTTGACTACAGGAGACTCAACCATGCCACCAAGAAGGACCATTTCCCCCTGCCTTTTATTGACCAGATCATTGAGAGACTGGCAGGGAAGAGCCATTACTGTTTCCTGGATGGGTACTCAGGCTACAACCAGGTGGCCATCGCTCCTGAGGATCAGGAGAAGACCACCTTTACCTGTCCCTTCGGTACATATGCCTTTCGACACATGACATTTGGGCTATGCAATGCCCCTGCGACTTTTCAGAGATGCATGTTGTCGATCTTTTCGGACATGGTAGGGGAGTGTTTGGAGGTCTTCATGGACGATTTCTCGGTCTACGGCGTCGGATTCGACTCCTGTCTTGACTGCCTAGACCGAGTACTCCAGCGATGTATAGAGGTCCATTTGGTGCTTTCTTGGGAGAAGAGTCACTTCATGGTGACTCAAGGGACGATGCTTGGCCATATCATCTCCAACAGGGGCATGGAGGTTGATCCGGCCAAGGTTGATGTCATTAGAAAACTCACACCGCCGTCCAATTTGAGGCAGCTACGGTCATTCCTGGGGCACGTTGGTTTTTATCGAAGATTTATTCATGATTTCAGCAGGATTGCCTGGCCGTTGACTGACCTCTTGACGAAAGACATCGAGTTCCTTGTCGATGACAAGTGTCTTTCGTCCTTTGCGACTCTCCAGCAGTGTGTGATTGAGGCTCATGTTCTCCAGCCGCCTGATTGGTCTCTCCCATTCGAGATCATGACGGATGCCTCCGATTTTGCCATAGGGGCCGTGCTGGGACAGAGGAGGGATGGAGTTCCCTTTGCTATCCACTACGCTAGCCGCACATTGGATTCCGCCCAGCGGAATTACACAGTCACAGAGAAGGAGATGCTAGCCGTAGTATTCGCCCTAGATAAGTTTCGATCTTATATCATTGGATCTAGAGTGACCTTATACACTGATCACACCGCCATCCGGTACCTCATGGAAAAGAAGGATGCCAAGTCCAGACTTACTAGATGGATCCTTCTACTCCAGGAGTTCGACATTGAGATCAAGGATAAGCCTGGAGTCAAGAATGTGGTGGCGGATCACCTCTCCCGTATAGAGCAGCCTGAGGAGTCTGAGCAGATTGATCCCATTTGTGAGACCTTCCCAGATGAGGCGATCCTTGCTATCGCCTCACTCCCGTGGTATGCCGATATTGTGAACTTTCTCGTTGCTGGGAAAGTCCCACAAGATTGGCCCAGGCAGAGGCTTGAGACCTTCCTTGCGAAGGCCAAGTCCTACCACTGGGAGGATCCCATCCTTTACCACGAAGGAGGGGATAGCGTCTGGCGTCGGTGTATTCCTCAGGAGGAAAACCATAGCGTCCTCACTTACTGCCACAAGCTTGAGGCAGGAGGACATCATTCTGGGAGGAGAACGACACAGAAAGTGCTCCAATCCGGCTTGTGGTGGCCTACCCTCTTCAAGGACTCTGATGAGTTCGTGAAGAGGTGTACTGACTGTCAGAGGATGGGCACTTGTGGACAGCGTGATATGATGCCGATGCAGCCCATTCACTTCTGTGAGGTTTTTGACGCATGGGGCATCGATTTCATGGGTCCATTCCCTAAGAGTCAGGGATTTGCGTACATTCTGTTGGCCGTGGATTATGTTAGTCATTGGGTTGAGGCTATCCCCGCCCGAGCCGCTGATGCGAGGACAGTTTGCAGATTTTTGAGGAAGCACATCATCACGCGGTTCGGGGTTCCACGAGTTCTGATTTCTGATGGGGGGTCTCATTTCATCAACGACCAGGTAAAGGCCCTTGCTAGCGAGTTCGGTATAGACCATCGTGTTGCTACACCTTACCATCCACAGACGAATGGTCTAGCCGAGGTGTCGAATAGGGAGATCAAGACTATATTGCAGAAAGTCATCCGCCCTGACCGAAAGGATTGGTCACAGCTTTTGGACTCGGTCTTGTGGGCATATAGGACGTCTTTCAAGACACCATTGGGCACATCTCCATTTCTCCTCGTATATGGCAAGCCGTGCCATTTGCCTGTTGAGTTGAGGCACAGGTCACTATGGGCAGTTACTGATATTCTCATGGATCCAGATGGTGTAGGAGACTAGAAGAGGGCAGAGTTAGCCGCCCAGGAGGAGTTGAGAGATACCGCCTTCTCAAACAGCCTACAGTATAAGGAGAGAGTGAAGGAGTGGCATGATTCTCACATCAGCCACAAGTATTTCGAGATTGGATAGAGAGTATGGCTGTTTGATGCGAGGCTTCGTTTATTTCCAGGGAAGCTACGGAGCAAGTGGAAGGGACCCTACTTGGTCAGAAAGGTACACGACAACGGTAGCATTGATATATCTGAGTTGTCTTTTGATAGTACCTTTCGAGTAAACGGCCAGCGGCTCAAGCCATTTCTAGATCATGAGCCGCGGGTCGTTGATCTTGCCCCGATTCATTTTGCATGAGATGTGGTCTTTGACTCACATCTAATGCATCTCATGCCTGAGTTTCACTGATCTTCCGCCTTGTATAGATCCAGATGTCTATATCACTACATTCTTTAGTCCCACATCCCTTTCTTTATCTTGTGATTATGTTATACTTAGGGTGCACTTTACCCTAAGTATAGGGGGGATGTGAGACCTTTGGGTATTTCTTTCGTTTCTTTCTACCCCTGTTTTGCTGCCTATACTTAGGGATATTTCACCCTAAGTATAGGGGGGGTAGACCCTGTACATTCTCCACTCGGTTTTCCCTTAGTATACAGCCTGCTATACTTAGGATTACTTGATCCTAAGTATAGGGGGAAGACCCGAGATCCTTTTGACTTTTCTATTTCATCTTTGTATATAGCCTTCCTTTTCATTTCCCTATACCTAGCACGAGTTATGTCTTCTTCATCGCTCTTGACTCTGATGACATCGTTCGAGCTAAGTATAGGGGGGTGTGTATATATTTCATATATACCTTAGCCATAACTCGTACTTTGTGTGAGTGTGTTAATAAATAAAATGGCTAAAAACCCTAAAAAATCAAAAAAATTAAAAAATTTTCATGTACATAAACCTCTTTTATTTGCACATAAATAGCTAGTGTGCAAATTATTTTTGTAAAAATGATTTCAAAAATCTTTTGTGTAAAGCTTGTGTAAATATTTTCTTATCAAAATTATGTATATAGTACAAAATTTTTCCAAAATGTTTTGAAAATCAAAAGTTTGCAAAAATCTTGTGTAAATGTGTGTAAATACCTTTTTGCAAAACTTGCACTTCATGCATCATCCATTCATGATTTCAAAACATTTTTCAAAAATTTTGCATGTTTGTAAAATTTTGTGTAAATAGCATCTTTTTGTATATATGTATATAGTTTTTTTGGATGATAGTTGACATTTAAACTAGCCTGCAATCAAATTGAGAAATGGAGCTTGATTAAGATTTTAATCCACCTAACTTCTAAGAGGAACCTTATAGGGCTTAGGTTTAAGGCATTTCAGGTCCATGGTGACTTAATTCTTTGAGTCCACTAGGCTATGATCACATGTCATCTCAATGAGCCTAAGTAGAGCATTTAACAACAACACATGACTCATATAGATTATGGCTTTACTTGGACACCAGCACTATGCACCGAGCTCTCTACGGATGAGGTGGTGAGGAGGCAGTCTTCCTTGACTTGGGGTAGCATATGAGGGTAGTACTTCTAGGCGGAACCTCTCTTCTTCTTTTAGTGAAGGAAGTGCGTCTCAACTTGGTCTGGTTGCCATGAGGTCTAACGACGGGAGTTGTGGGTTGCAATAAAGCTTCAAAAGAGGGATAGTCTACTGGCTCAAGAGGAAAAACTCCTTGTATATATGCTGCACATGTATATGTTGTATAGATGCACTTGAAAAAAAATGCAAAAAGAAAATAACTCCAAAAAGTGGTGGGTCTGAGAGAAAATGATAATCCCACCGGAGTATGTATATAGAGTGCAATAAGCAAAGCTTGAGTTTCATGATCCACCTGATGTAGCTCGCAGCAGGGAGACTTGGCTACACTGGTCAAGCTCCCAAGGGTACTTGGCTACACTGGCCTTGACCCATTCTTTTCTTCCTCCTCTTCTTGAGCCGGTTGAACTTGAACTTAGAAGGGAATACCCCGCTCCTCGAGGAAAGAGTGGCTAGATTGAGGTCATAGAGTTACCTTGTTGGGGAGGGTTGTCAAGTTACCATTTCTGAGGTAGAGAGCTTAGACCTCACATTCACAGGACAAGAAAAGATTCATGGTCTTCAGGGTTTGTGATTGATGACTTGTTCTGATCTGGAGCATTGAGGAGTCTTGGTTATAGATTAGTGGAACTTAGAGGCTGTTGAGTTTTAGACTTAAGTCCAAATAAGGTTCCGACACATTAATAATCCAAAGATCTGATCGAGCTCCATACCTTAATTTAATGAAGGCAAGTTTAATAATCAACCTTGATCCATGTACATTCTCTTTTTCTTTTTATTTATTTCTTTTTCACTTCTTTTTCAAATAAGTGTTTGCTAAGGGACTAGCAAAGTTAAGTATAGGGGGGTGATGAATACTCATTCATCACTCTTTATTCTTATATTTTAGCTACAAAAACCTTTGCGAATGCATGTATATAGTTGTAAATAGAAATAATTACCAGAAGCATGCATTGTGTAAAAATCAATAATTAGCATGTTTTTGTGCAAAAATAAAAGAATAAAGATTAAAAAGAAAAAGAGGGAAATATTTAGAATAAATATTGAGCAACCTAACCCAAGGGAGGGCTCAGCATGGGCCTGACCGCATAAAAGCCAAAGTAGAGGGAGATAGGGGCTCATGTGTGTAAATATTTATGTAAAAGTATTTTCCTCACAAAAATAGACTCAAATTGGCTTGTAAATATTTGTCAATATTTCTAAATATAAAAACAAGATAAAAATATAAAAATAAAAAAGAAGACAAAAACATCACTCACCTTGTATATAGACCATCCACCTTTATATTTATTTAGCTTTGTAAATAAATAAAATTAATTCCAAAATTTTTGTAAATATTTTATATAGTGTAAATAAATAAAATAAAACAACTAAAACAAAAACAAAATAAAAATAACAAAATTAAAAACATAAAAATATATTGTAAATATACCATGTATATAAATGTGCATATGTATTTATTTCACCTATGTATATAAATAATAAAAATAAAATAAAAATATCTTTTTATTCCTTATTTTATGATATAAATAAATAAAATGTAAAATGGGAATAAAATTGTATAAAAATAATAAATTTAAAATCAAAAATTAAAATCCCATATAGTGTATATATGCCTATAAACCCTACTATGTATATACCTTATTTTTATTTTGAAAAATTAATTAAAAATCACTAAAAAAATAGAAAAAAATAAATTAAAAATATTTCATGTTTTAACTTTTTACTAATTCGACCATTAGCTATCCTTAATTTCATTTTCAAATTTCAGCCACGTGGCCGCTACCCATTGGCCCTGGGGATTGTTGACCGCCCGGTCAACTACCCCCCCCCCCCCAGGACCACTTCCCACGGGCTAAGGCGCCCGACCCGATTTCTCCCTAATTCCGTGCCTAAACCCGACTCCCTATCACCTAAACCCCGGGTCCGACTCCTTCATGATACATCCGAGACCCTCGCCGGAGCCTCCACCTCGGGATCCGCGCGCTCCAATGCCCTACCCGACCTCTTCTAGCCGGACATGCACCCATATTTAGCTCGAGCTCCGCCTTCACCATTCTCATCTTTGGCCATTCGCTCCACCCCCCAGTGACCTCCACTGTGTTGGCAAGAGTGACAGCTTGCTCCAGCAAGTGTCGCAGCGAGGAGAGGTGCAGTGACCCATCGATCCGGCGAGTATCGCCGCCTTGCTCCGCCCTGAGGTGGAGCTCGAGCCTCGGACGTCGGCGCTCCTTGAGGCGAGGACCCAGAGCTGCGCAAGCTCGACCATAGCCCATTCCTTCACCCAGGTAGACCTGTAGTTCTTTCTTTTTCTTTGATTTTAGATTTCCCCCAAATCGCTGCTCCGCCTTCACCATTCTCATCTTTGGCCATTCGCTCCACCCCCCAGTGACCTCCACTGTGTTGGCAAGAGTGACAGCTTGCTCCAGCAAGTGTCGCAGCGAGGAGAGGTGTAGTGACCCATCGATCCGGCGAGTATCGCCGCCTTGCTCCGCCCTGAGGTGGAGCTCGAGCCTCGGACGTCGGCGCTCCTTGAGGCGAGGACTCAGAGCTGCGCAAGCTCGACCACAGCCCATTCCTTCACCCAGGTAGACCTGTAGTTCTTTCTTTTTCTTTGATTTTAGATTTCCCCCAAATCGCTGCTCCGCCGTCCACCGTCGATTACGATCGCACCCGCTCACCATCTGACCATCGGGCTTCGCCATTGTCACCGCCTTCCTCCCGCGCACCTTTTCCATACCCCCATCCAACCCAGCTCGCACAGGAGCTGGGGTTTGAGCTCCTCCGTCTACCCCCTTCACCGGAGCTTGCCCATATCGCACCACCGACCACCTTCACCCGCCTAATCGGGTCGAGGCAGTTTGCCCTCGACCCGTGACGAACCGCAAAATCGGCCCTTTAAGAGTGCGGAATTAGCACTTAAACATGTCGATGCAGTCGGGCCGATTTTGGTGGTCAAAAGATCAACTCATTTAGAGATATGCAATAATAAATCAAGATGAGGTGATCGTAATTTATTTTACTTGGCAAGAAACCAAGGTCGAACTCAGGGACACGAGCCTCTCTTGTATTAATCGGATTTGAGTTTATTTAGTTAAGCGTAGAGTTAAAGGCATATAGGTCAAATCATGCATGTAGACAATAACACAAAGCAATGCATTAAAATAAAGTAAACATGCATTTTTTTAAAACATTTTTTTATCAAATTTTATAATTCAAATAAGTGATCATGCAAAGCGAATGATATGCCCCAAAATCATAGTCACTTGAGCCATAGAAAAAAATGCGAGTTAAACTGAGTTGGCATTAAGAAGCACTCCACATTTAATAAGCAAATAAGCATGTCAAATAAAACAATCAGGACACTTAGATATTAGAATAATACACTACTGATCTTAGTGTCAAATTTAAAATTTAAGCATGCCATAATGAAGAGGATGAGAAGAGCTTCAAAACGAAACTGAAATCAACTCGATTGGAGCTATGTAGCTCAAGATATGCATAAAAGAAGACAGGGGCATAAATGCAAGAAAACATGAAAAAGATACCTACAAACAGGTCCTCGGAGGGACTAAAATGTAAATAAGCGAAATACTGGGACCTTCCCTGTAAAATGACCACTGTGCATGCACGGTGCACGTGAGAGGGACCTGCTTGCAATTTAGAGAAGACGGTGGGCTCCTCTGCAATTTGCCCAGAAGGCACGCGCCAGGCACGCGCCTTCCAGGCTTGGAAGTCAGCTCGGGCTCGGTAGAGGTTCGGATGAAGCTTCGGCTAAGGCTCGGTCGGTCCTAGGCTCGGTGCAGGCTCGTGGAGGCTCGGAAGTGACCAAGCCTGGAGGCTCGGGCATCGAGGTTCGGCTGTCTCCTGGTGAGGACGCGTGGCTAGCTCGAGGCCTTTGGATCAGGCGCATCCAACGGCATCTGGAGGCGATGACGCGGCTCCATCTGGACCATTAGATGGTCGCTGATGGAGGACCATCCAACGGTCCCTGTGCTGTCTCCTCCACCGCAAGCTGGCGGCGGAATCAGAGCTCCGGCGAAGGAGCTCTTCCTCCGCTGCTCCATTATGGGCGCAGTGGGCCTTCCCCGAGCTCAAGGAAGAATTGTCGGAGAAGCTTGGAGCTCGGGCGAGGCGATGGTCATGCTGGTGTCTTGCTTCGGAGCTCAGATGATGGCTGTAATGCTCGGCCAAATAGCTCCGACGAAGGTCCCGGTCAATGAAGCTTTGGATGACCTGCAGGATTAGCAGATAGCCGAAGCAAGCGATCGTGGTGTGCGTGCGAAGTGGGATGAAGATGGGAGCTCCAGGGTGCGGAGAATATGGACGAGCTCGGAGCTCCTCCGCCGCGAGGGCGGAGGAGGTGGGTCGGAAGAGTGAGAAGGTGAGCGGAGGAGTACGCGAGAAAGGGGGAGGTACGGCGGAGCTAATGGAATGGTCAATGGAAGGCGACATCGGCCGGAGAGGCTTAATTAAATCGAGCAAAGTAAAAAAAAATCAGAGAAGAGATCGGAGGCCTTACCTGAGCGATGGCGGCATGAATGGCTTGGGCTCGAGCTCCGAGGAGAAGCTCTGGGTCATCGCTGAACTCCCCCAGCCGATGGGAGCAGCTTGGCGGGCTCGGAGCGCCGCAGCTCCGCCGTTCAAGGCGGAGGGTCTCACCGGGGGTTGGGTCGTCTTCGCTCGATCCTCTCGCCTCCCCCTGTCACGGGGAGGCGGAGGAGGGTTGGGCCCCTCCCCGCGTAAAGATGGACGCCGGCGATTGGGCGTGGGACCGGTGTATTTGAAGGGGAAGCTCGGCGGAAATGGTGGTGGGCGACGTGGGTTTGAGGGCAGCTGTGGGGCGACTGGAAGGGAGTCGTGGGTAGTGGAGTAGTGCGCGAGGGAGCTGGTTGAGTGGCGAAGACCGTGGGACGGTTGGAGAGTCGAGATGATGGTCGGAGTGGGTGGAATAATAGGAAGGGGGCGAGGTCTGTGCGAGATAGATCATGGGAGAGAGAGAGGTCCGGAGGTTGATGACGATCGCCGGCCGTTGGATCTGGAGATCCAACGGCGGGCACTTAGGCGCGGAGTGACGGTGTGGATCGGATCTGAGGCGATATGATCGGAGAGCGGTGATCGCACCACGTGTCGAGAGGATGGGTAGGCGGAGGCGAGCAACCGAGATTGTATCACGGGCATGATCGATCGGCTGAGGAGAAAGAGCGGGTTGAGCAGCATAGATGAAAGATCCGGGGCGCAATCAAAGGGCGCACAGCGCGCCACGTGTTAAGCTAGGGTGTGCGCGCCGGCGGACGGTGATGATGGTGAGCGGGAGATGATCGAACGGCAGAGGGAATAAGTGGGTCGTGGAAAGGATTGAACCGTTGGATCAGGAGAAGATCCAACGGTCCCAGAAGAGGGCGGATGGTACAAGGGGAGGTGGGGCCACGTGGCGCCCCCAGAAGGAGCCACGTGGCCCAATCAGAGTATTCAGCAGGTATTTTTGATTTTTGAGGCATATATGGGCCGAATTTGAGAAAACTCAAAACATAAAAGTTGTAGATCTTGACGAGATCTACAAGTTTCATGTTGACCAAAACTGAAAAAGAGATCAAACAAGGACCCACAATATTTTTGATGGTATTTTTTAGTCTAAAAATACCACTGATTTTTGTTTTGCCATTTTTTTGTGGTTTTTAATTTATTTAGGACTCTGTTAATTATAGGACATTAACAGGGTTTTATTGAAAAAACTTTAAGCAAGGGGGTTAATTATGAAAATAAAGATGATGAAACTGAGGTTCATCACCCCCCTATACTTAAACCTTGCTCGTCCTCGAGCATCAAAAAGAATGACTAAGTTGGATTAACCCCCTTGTGCATGTGAATACCGGATCCAATCTGATCAAGTCGACTCGGCTTTAGAGATCCAAAATTCTAGAGTTCAACCCAGCCTTAATCAAGAGGCTTCCAATTCCTCTACTTCTCTAGACTCTCTCTGATGTACATATAAGCTAAAGGATATGAAATTTAGTGTTGACTGCAATTCTGAGAGTAGAGTCAATTCGTCACCCAAAATCTTGGTCCGAGAAAATCTCCTAAGGACCTAATCCTCAGCACTAGGGAATAAATCAAATCTTGCATTCAGTCTACCGTCTCTTTAGTTGTCAGACTAAGAGAATGTAGATGGCAGGCCAGAAATGGAGGGCATGGGATTGTGTCATTTCTTCTCTCCCTCTCATTGGAACAAGGATTCTCTCTAGTGCCTTTTTACGCAACACATTTTTTTGGTGTTGATCAGTGCGTCCGTCAAGAGAAGTTGGAGCCGTCTGCACTTGTTTTCCTGGGAGTACACCGGGGTGTGTCTCTTTTGAGTACCTATCGTACCTTCGACACCCAGACTTGTAGCATTTACGATGCAGAGCCCTTTTTTGGTGCTAGCCGGACTCCTGGTCCTAATAGCGGTGGTCCAAGTGGACACTTTAAAAAGTTTGGGAGCGCTCGCCTTTGGTGGAAGCTCTTTGATATTTGACTTGGTGGAATGAGAGCTTTTCTTTGAATTTCATTGACTTGTATAATTTGTGACTAGCTCCACTGCTTTTACCAAGAGTTGGTGCACACTGATCAACATTTTTTATTTATTTTTCACACCCAGGCACTTAGGTTAATGTCAAGAGATTAGTATAAGAATCAAGTTCTCATACTGGCTAATATTGCTGACACTCAAGTTTCATGAAGCCTCCAAATATTTTATCCCATCCTCGAGCATCATTAGATCAAATCCAAACTCGACTTCCTCATCCCAATCCCTCAGGTGAAAAATCAACTCATCTCATCAAAAACCGCAGTCGTGCATGTGATGTGCTGATCATATTCTTTCTGTCTGAGACTAAGCATGGAATATAGCATGCAAATCTAGAAACTTAGGGGAATGTGGATGATTAAGTCTCAGACCTTGATGGCTAAGGCTGGTTAACCTAAAATCTCAAAGACCTCAAAAAGCTAAGTCTCCTTGACCAATTCAGATCCTCGGTGAAAGTGTAAGTGTAGAGGACTAATCCAACTTCTTCATTAAAAAACAAGACACACATTTTTTTTAAACTTCAAGAGATATTAGAACTTCCTAAGCTCAATTGAGCATCCGCAATTCAGCCAGTATGGATGTAAGTACAGGCCGAAGCCCGTTGCTTGAGGACGGGGCCTTGCGCGATGTCCTCTAAACCATCCAATCTGCTAAGGGCGAACCCTCACTGAACGTGGCTTACTTAATTGGGCTTAGTAGTCACTAACGGCTCCTAAAGGGTTTTTAGGATTTTTTTTTCATTTTTATGGATTTTAATAAAGTTAAAACACAAGTTAAACTCAACTTTCCTTGAAAAGAGAAGGCAATTTTTCAAAACCATGTCACACAAAATAAAAAGTTTTCAAAACATTTTCAAAAATCATTTTCGAAAATATTTTTATAAAAATAGCGTAACATAATATCGAAAAGCCGCGAAATCATTTGAGTTCTCTTAGTCCAACGAATTTTACCTTAGCCAAAAAGTTTTTAATTTTTCAAATTTTTCAGATTATAGCTAAAGTAAATATACGGTATATACGGTATATCCCCCTATACTTAAACTTTGCTATGTCCTCATAGCACTAGATGTTACAAGTACATAGGTCCATTTAAATATAGAAGAATATACGGGAGCTAAGAGGGTCTCCCCCCTATACTTAGGTTAGAAATAACCTAAGTATAAAGGCAAGAAAAGAGGAGTAAAGAAAATCACGGGGACTTGGGTCCCCCCTATACTTAGGTTGAGATTAGCCTAAGTATAAAGATGAGGATTGATGTTGGAAGGAACCCAAGGTGAACGAAGAAGAGGAATGAATTTACAAGTGAGCGGTTGAATCTTAGGAGATGAAATGGAGGGACTAAGGTTCTAGGGTGTGTGTCGCAACAAAGGCTCAATTCAAGCAAGCAAACCCTTAGTTTCACCAACTCACACATGAAACCAACCAAGATTGGTTGATTATCTTGTCGGTTTTATTGGTGATAAAACGTTAGATAATTACGCGAAGAAAAATGTGAATTGAAAATCAAGGCGTATGCGCGGGTGTTGCTCTCCCAAAACCAAATTTTACTCCATTTTTGGTTGACTTGCAATTAACAGTCCCAATTTTATTTTAAATTATCACTGAATTAAGGTTAGCACATCAATCAGAAAATCATCATCTACCGTTCATTCCATTTTCCATTAATCCTAGGTGATCAATCTAGGAAATGAAAGCCGTGAAAAACATGTATTCGATGAAGAAAAATGCGATCTAGGCTAAGCGAGAAATCATGCAGTGATTTGACGATAAATCCGCAAAAAAACTGGGGCCATTTTGAAAATCAAATCCAACATGTATGCAAGTCGAAAAAGCCGCACCTAATCATGCATCTATTAGCGGTGATTAATCTTCATTAATTTTGGCTAAGTGATGCGAGATTATGTGCGTATAGAAATTAGTGTGTCCTACCTACGATCAAGCACGTAAAAATATGGAAAAATTAAAAAGAGCTTGGAGAGTCGCGTGCCTATCCTAGGTCGACACTCAAGTGGGGATGATCCCCACACAACCATGATCGTTCGATTACATTCGCGAGTCTTCGATCGAAGACCGCTGTAAAAGACGAATTATTAGAAATAAAATGCAACAAAAATGCGAGACATTTTTTTCCTTTGCTCCAAGCATGCTCCTGCGGCTCCTCGCAGCGGGGAACGTCCTGCTCCTCGCCTCCTTGATCCATCAAGGGCCCTGCCACAAAAACAATGATTAGATATCAAATAAGAAAGAAAAATTTTATATGCAAAATATGTGATTATTTGACCTATGAAAAGGAACACTAAATTAAACACACAAAAATCAAAAAAATAAAAGAAATGAGCCGTGTCCCCGGCAACGACGCCATTTGACGAACCGCAAAATCGGCCCTTTAAGAGTGCGGAATTAGCACTTAAACATGTCGATGCAGTCGGGCCGATTTTGGTCGTCAAAATATCAACTCATTTAGAGATATGCAATAATAAATCAAGATGAGGTGATCGTAATTTATTTTACTTGGCAAGAAACAAAGGTCGAACTCAGGAACACGAGCCTCTCTTGTATTAATCGGATTTGAGTTTATTTAATTAAGCGTAGAGTTAAAGGCATATAGGTCAAATCATGCATGTAGACAATAACACAAAGCAATGCATTAAAATAAAGTAAACATGCATTTTTTTAAAACATTTTTTTATCAAATTTTATAATTCAAATAAGTGATCATGCAAAGCGAATGATATGCCCCAAAATCATAGTCACTTGAGCCATAGAAAAAAATGCGAGTTAAACTGAGTTGGCATTAAGAAGCACTCCACATTTAATAAGCAAATAAGCATGTCAAATAAAACAATCAGGACACTTAGATATTAGAATAATACACTACTGATCTTAGTGTCAAATTTAAAATTTAAGCATGCCATAATGAAGAGGATGAGAAGAGCTTCAAAACGAAACTGAAATCAACTCGATTGGAGCTATGTAGCTCAAGATATGCATAAAAGAAGACAGGGGCATAAATGCAAGAAAACATGAAAAAGATACCTACAAACAGGTCCTCGGAGGGACTAAAATGTAAATAAGCGAAATACTGGGACCTTCCCTGTAAAATGACCACTGTGCACGCACGGTGCACGTGAGAGGGACCTGCTTGCAATTTGGAGAAGACGGTGTGCTCCTCTGCAATTTGCCCAGAAGGCACGCGCCAGGCACGCGCCTTCCAGGCTTGGAAGTCGGCTCGGGCTCGGCAGAGGTTCGGATGAAGCTTCGGCTAAGGCTCGGTCGGTCCTAGGCTCGATGCAGGCTCGTGGAGGCTCGGAAGTGACCAAGCCTGGAGGCTCGGGCATCGAGGTTCGGCTGTCTCCTGGTGAGGACGCGTGGCTAGCTCGAGGCCTTTGGATCAGGCGCATCCAACGGCATCTAGAGGCGATGACGCGGCTCCATCTGGACCGTTAGATGGTCGCTGATGGAGGACCATCCAACGGTCCCTGTGCTGTCTCCTCCACCGCAAGCTGGCGGCGGAATCAGAGCTCCGGCAAAGGAGCTCTTCCTCCGCCGCTCCATTATGGGCGCAGTGGGCCTTCCCCGAGCTCAAGGAAGAATCGTCGGAGAAGCTTGGAGCTCGGGCGAGGCGATGGTCATGCTGGTGTCTTGCTTCGGAGCTCAGATGATGGCTGTAATGCTCGGCCAAATAGCTCCGGCGAAGTTCTCGGTCAATGAAGCTTTGGATGACCTGCAGGATTAGCAGATAGCCGAAGCAAGCGATCGTGGTGTGCGTGCGAAGTGGGATGAAGATGGGAGCTCCAGGGTGCGGAGAATATGGACGAGCTCGGAGCTCCTCCGCCGCGAGGGCGGAGGAGGTGGGTCGGAAGCGATATAGGGCTTGGAAGAGTGAGAAGTTGAGCGGAGGAGTACGCGAGAAAGGGGGAGGTACGGCGGAGCTAATGGAATGGTCAATGGAAGGCGACATCGGCCGGAGGGGCTTAATTAAATCGAGCAAAGTAAAAAAATCAGAGAAGAGATCGGAGGCCTTACCTGAGCGATGGCGGCGTGAATGGCTTGGGCTCGAGCTCCGAGGAGAAGCTCTGGGTCATCGCTGAACTCCCCCAGCCGATGGGAGCAGCTTGGCGGGCTCGGAGCGCCGCAGCTCCGCCGTTCAAGGCGGAGGGTCTCACCGGGGGTTGGGTCGTCTTCGCTCGATCCTCTCGCCTCCCCCTGTCACGGGGAGGCGGAGGAGGGCTGGGCCCCTCCCCGCGTAAAGATGGACGCCGGCGATTGGGCGTGGGACCGGTGTATTTGAAGGGGAAGCTCGGCGGAAATGGTGGTGGGCGACGTGGGTTTGAGGGCAGCTGTGGGGCGACTGGAAGGGAGTCGTGGGTAGTGGAGTAGTGCGTGAGGGAGCTGGTTGAGTGGCGAAGACCGTGGGACGGTTGGAGAGTCGAGATGATGGTCGGAGTGGGTGGAATAATAGGAAGGGGGCGAGGTCTGTGCGAGATAGATCGTGGGAGAGAGAGAGAGGTCCGGAGGTTGACGACGATCGCCGGCCGTTGGATCTGGAGATCCAACGGCGGGCACTTAGGCGCGGAGTGACGGTGTGGATCGGATCTGAGGCGATATGATCGGAGAGCGGTGATCGCACCACGTGTCGAGAGGATGGGTAGGCGGAGGCGAGCGGCCGAGATTGTATCACGGGCATGATCGATCGGCTGAGGAGAAAGAGTGGGTTGAGCGGCATAGATGAGAGATCCGGGGCGCAATCAAAGGGCGCACAGCGCGCCACGTGTCAAGCTAGGGTGTGCGCGCCGGCGGACGGTGTTGATGGTGAGGGGGAGATGATCGAACGGTAGAGGGAATAAGTGGGTCGTGGAAAGGATTGAACCGTTGGATCAGGAGAAGATCCAACGGTAGCAGAAGAGGGCGGATGATACAAGGGGAGGCGGGGCCACGTGGCGCCCCCAGAAGGAGCCACGTGGCCCAATCAGAGTATTCAGCAGGTATTTTTGATTTTTGAGGCATATATGGGCCGAATTTGAGAAAACTCAAAACATGAAAGTTGTAGATCTTGACGAGATCTACAAGTTTCATGTTGACCAAAACTGAAAAAGAGATCAAACAGGGACCCAAAATAATTTTGATGGTATTTTTGAGTCTAAAAATACCACTGATTTTTGTTTTGCCATTTTTTTGTGGTTTTTAATTTATTTAGGACTCTGTTAATTATAGGACATTAACAGGGTTTTATTGAAAAAACTTTAAGCAAGGGGGTTAATTATAGAAAATAAAGATGATGAAACTGAGGTTCATCAACCCGCGAGTCTCCTGGTTTACTTTGCAGGTACTTCCCAGCCCATCTGAGGGCTTGGGTCATTCGGGCCAGGAGCTTCACCTCCGCCGACCTCGCCGGAGCTCCCCAGAGCTCGGCTGGGTCATCGGAGGACACCATCAGCTGTGGAGCGTCACGCCGGAGCTTCTCCGATCTTCAGAAGCAGCAGGGGAGGATCGCAGCACGTACGTCGGGCCGGCGAAGCTCGCCTGCCAACTGTTCTTCCAGCATCTTCCCCGACCGTCCGATTAGCCTCGGACCTCCAGTTCTCATTCTGACTGTCCATCTGAGGAGGTTCCTTCACCGTTATATCGTTGGCGAGGCAGTCTGGACCGCCCGATGCGCGAGGTTTAGCCACTGACGCCCTCCACCGTTAGATCTGACACGTGGCTACGCCTTCGCCGTTGGATTCGCCCGAGGAGCTTAGCTTTGGAGCGGTCGTCATCCGTCACCATCAGATGCTCCACGTGGCATCCATCCAGCGGCTTCATTAATAAAGAGTAAATTACCCTTAGGCCCCCTCTTTTATTTTATTTAGTAATTAGTCTTGTAAATACGTAGTGTAGTTGTTTAGTTTTTGGTACTTTTGCATAGAGACCCTTGTGCTTGAGTTTATTTGCTGATATGCCCCTGTGTGTTATGTAGCACGTGCGTCGACACGTGTCTTTCTGGTGTATTTGCATCTTATACCCTGTAGTTCTGAATGTTACTGAATGAATGAAAGTTTTTGAGTATTTGCATTTATACCCTGTGCGTGAAACATTTGAGCATGTGCGGATATTTTTGGGATATTTGCAGATTACCCCCTGGACTTTTGGTACATGTTACCAAATAGTCCTCGGAAGTAATTTTTATTACATTTGGGTCCCTGATTGCCCCAGGCACGCGCGACGCGCGTGACCTCCTGGGTATTTTGCACAAGACCCCTCAAGACTTCGGGCATTTGTACTTTGGTCCCTATGCACAGTACCCTCTTTCCATTTTTGAATAAAATAGCAAATCACCTCCAAATTTAATGAAAATTGGATACATGGCTCCTGCCATGATGTAAAATTTTCTATAAATTTTGGAGACATTTTAGACACTGTTTGATATTTTTAAAAATTCAAAAACCTCTAATTTCATTACTGTCTAATTTTCCAAAAAAAATATTAAAATTCATCTAAAATTCACAAAAAATTACTTACTCTTTGTTTATGCTTGCTTGATTTTCTAGCCAATTTTGGCTATTTTTCATTGCTTAAAATACCTAAAAATTGAAAAACACTTAAAATCTTACAAAAATTCTAATAAATAGACTAAAAACCCAAAAATAATAATCTAGGTTCCCAATATTTCCTTGTTTTATTTTCTATACAGGAAAAATACCTCCAGGCTAATTTGGGGCTTCTAGATATTTTATCTAGGTCCTTTTAGCTCGGCAGGACAGTACCTACATTTTCAATCCTTATTTGATTTTTAGAAAATTAAATAAACATCAGAAAAATCCCAAAAATTCACCAAAAACAGTAAAAATTATAAAACACATAAAAATATTTTTATTAGAATTTTTGGTGGATTTTTAGTGCTTTCAAAAAAAATTTTGAAGTGTGTTGTTTAGTTGCTTTTCTTATTTTCTTAATATCTGAAAAATCCAAAAAAAATAAAAAATATTTAAAAGCCACCAAAAATATTCCTTTTATTTTCTTTTATTTTTTTTGACTACTTCGTAGGCCGCAAGGCTAACCCGTGCTCCTTGTGTTCGACCCTGGTCGCTATACCAGGTTAAATTAATAGCAGGACCGCTTTCGTGTGTTGATTGATTTTATCTCTATTGGTGGTCTCTTCTTTTTCTTGATTGGCACATCTGAGTGACCGAGGTCGCGATGACCATCTTAAATACATCTGATTACCTTAGTCGCTCGGGAGTTTTCGTGCCATCAGTTGCCGCAAGGAGGTTGATCGACGATCCGCTATCTAATAGAGTACGGTCGAACCTCTGCTCTCTAATGTGGCATCTGACATAAGGGGCTCCTGAATCTGGCCTCTTGGCCGGCAGACGATTCTGGATCGCGAAACACGTGGCTTTCGTCAGCACATGGATCTCTGAGTGGTGGTTCCTCCTCTTCCTCCTGACTGTGGTCCTGTATCTAAGGGAACGCTGAAGAAGGGGGATGTGCTGCAAAGCCTCCTGAAGAGTCAGCTGTATATGAAATCGATCTATCATCTGCTGGCTGAACTCTTCCTGATCTCTCTTTTTTGGATTTTTTTCTTCCCCTTCCCCATCTGAAGGGCTCTTGGGAAGGGGATCACGGGGTCCTTCTCAGATGAAGGACTAGGAAAGGGTCTAGACGGCTCGATGGCCGGATCCACACATACATCATGCACCACAGTGGGACCAGAAAAAACCAAACCTTTTCCTTTATTCACAACAGAGTTCCGAGATACATCAGAAGTAGGAAAAACAACATGTCTCTCAATAAAAGCATGGGTGGCCTCAGCACCACCATCAGCTGGATCTGCTAGACGACTCGCGGCCTCAGTACTGCGCTCTGGCTCGGCATAGTGGGTGGCCTCAGTACCACCTCCTCCAACTGGTGAAACGGCGGCCTCAGCACCGCCTGTGGAATCAGCATCCTTGGTGGCATCAGTACCACCATCATCATCTCTAGCGGCCTCAGTACCGCTCTCCTCCTCCTCGTTAGGTGCTCTGGGTGTATCCTCATGATGTAGCTCAGACGAGACGTCGCCTGATGGCATCCTACCGCTCCTAAGTGTAACAAAATCAGTATCAAAAAGATATCCAGTCATATCACCAAATGCATCACTAGGAGTGGTATACTCAGTACAAGCTACCTGCTCAGATTTCCTCTTCAGGCTGTTGGGGTTCGACTCAATCTGGGCAGGGATGGCAGCCTTCCCTCTCACAATGTCCCGCATCTCCTGGCGGAACTCGTCCATCTCCCGTCGAAAGTTAGCCTGCTGATTCGTGAGAAGGCGGGCTATATCATCCAAGGCGGGGCTCTCATGAGAGCCCGACGGGTAGCCTCTCTGGTAGTGAGGCTGCTGGAACTGGTGTTGTGGCTGAGAGGGGTACAGGTGATGCTACTGCTGCTGGTGGTGAGGCTGATCTCGCCTCCAAGACTGCCCCTGTTGATAGGGACGAGGACCATACGACGACTGCTGCTACTGCTGTGGTGGGTACACTGGGGGCTGCTGCTGCTGTGGCTGGTGATCTCTCTGCTGGCCGTACTGGCCACCCTGACCTGATGGCTGCTGCTGGGGTTGGGCACCTCCGCTCCCCAACGGAATCCGGGATGGTCTCGTCGGATACCGGGTTGAGGGCCGTCATACCAAATCCCGTTGACATCCATCAATGGCTCTACATCGTACTAGTGCGGCGGAAGCACTACCAGAGGCTGATCCGGCTGGTATACCACCATATACAAGTATGGAGATGGTGGTGACTGGTAGGTGGGCTGCGGCTGTTGGTACGGCTCCGCCTGTACAAGGTGAACCTGTCTAGGCTGCTGGTGTGAGCTGGAGCGCTGGGATGAGCTGTTGCTGCTGCCGGTATCGCCTCGCGACTGAAGACTGGACTAGGAAGCCGTCTGTGTCTCCTGGAGACACATGATCTGGGTATTCATGTCGCTCAGAGTCTGTGCCATCTGCTCCATCTGAGTGATGCCCTGGCACTGCTTCTTCTCTATCAACTCCATCCGGTCCAGCTTCTCGCTGATGATCCCCATGTCCGCGCGGATGACTCGGCCTGTGCTGCTGCTACCGTGGACGAACTGGAAGGACCGGCGTCTACCCGTGCTATCCTCTAGTACTGCACGGGTTGTGGCTGCTGGGGTCTGCCTTGAGTGTATAACCGGGTCTGGGACATCACCATGTAGTTCTCAGCCATCTCCTCGTAGATGGCCCAGACCTGGTCGTGATCCTTGGTGAAGTAAGACCCGCCACAAGAAGCGTTCACCAAGCCCTGAAGCTCTGGTGTCAGCCCGCTGAAAAAGCTCTGCACGAGGTTGGGCTTGGAAATGTCGTGGTGCGGGCATCTATCAGTCAGCTATTTGAACCTCTCCCATGCTTCATTGAACTGCTCGTTGGGGAGCATGGAGAAGTTGCTGATCAGGGCTCTTGTGACATTGGTCTGCCCGAGTGGATAGTACTTGTGCAAGTACTCGGTGCGGAGCTGCTCCCAGGTGTAGACAAACTTCCCCAGATGTTTCAGCCAGGTGGTTGCTCTGTCTGCCAAGGAAAAGGGGAAGGCAATCATCTGTATCGTGTCCTGGTCCACTTGACGGTCGTGGACAGTACTGCAAATCATGAGAAACTCCTGGAGGTGGAGATGGGGCTTCTCGGTGGCGAGCCCATGGAAACGGGGGAGGAGCTGCAAGGTGTTCGGGGGGAACTTGAAATCCCCCACGATGACTGGTAGCACAAATCAGTGATGCATCAGTGTCGATCCGGGGTTGTGCAACTCCCGCATCGGTCTCGGTGGGTCTCCTGCTCCTGCTGCGGCTGCTGCTGCTGCGGCGGCGGTTGCTGCGGCTGCTGCTGCTGCATCATCTGGGACTCTCGGCCCGTCTCTCTGCTGCTGCCGCTCTGCTCTCATCTGCTCCATCTCTCTCCTCATATCTAACATGAAAGCTCCCTGATCCCTCAACTACTGCTGCACTGTCTCGAGGGAGGCGATCAGGGTGGAGTTGATCGCACCCTAGTCCAGAACAAAATGCTTCGACTGTGGACCTCTACTGCGATCATCGGAACTATCGGCCATGGTCTCTGCAAAATCAAACAATCCAAACTCAGGTGCCGATAAATCTGCTAATCTCTCCTCTGGCACTGGTCTCTCGGAACCAAACGAAAGGGGGTCGAGGGGGAACAGGGTGGAATCATACTCGAGTTCGGAGAGCTGGTCTCGGCTCTCGCGAACCAACCTAGATGAACGGGTAGACGCGCCCGAGAGCGGTGCAGCCAGAGGCACCTAAGAGATCGTCTGCCCATCATCTTGATGTGGCGAGTAAGGAGGATGAGATCTGGAGAAACTATGATCACAAACAAACCCCAATTTCACCAACGCAACGCGAGCTAAAGACCGTAAAGGCTCGGTCAATTTATCTTGTCAATTTTATTTTGGTGAACAATCAAGATATCAGAGCGATTACGTGACCTGCTGGGATACCCGATACTTTCCCAACCGACTGTCCCGCACAGAAGTAGTCGGTAATCAGTCGAGAATAGTACCGGAGGGCTCTACCAAGTGTTCGGGTCACTCTCTCGTACAATCAAACCAGGCAATGAGGGGGTTGCTCTCCCCAAGACAAGTTTTTTTAAATCAAGTGTCTTTTAGTGATCAATAGTTTTAGCAGTCTCAATTTTATGGTTTCTCTTTTTAGGTATTTTTCAATAAAAACAAAAACGCCTAATGAATTTTTCGGTTCTCCTGGTTATTAAGTTAAAAACGGGGGGAGAAGACAAAAAATCCGATGCGCGATGAAATCAATGATGCATGCAGAGAAAGAAATGCGTACCTGTCTCCAACACTCTACATGCAATATGATCCACGCAGAATTTAAAGACAGAAAAGAAACTACCTAAATGGTGCAGCGGTAAAAGCCGACTCCTAAGCAGGCAACTTCTACTCGAAAGAACCGTCTAGCTGGTCACTAGCCTCCGATCCAAAGAGTCCGATCTCGGTCTACCCCTCCTCCTCCCGACAAATCGGGTTCAGGAGCAGCGCTTGGAAGGGCAGGCTGCGGCACGTAGCCTCGAAGGAAATGAATCAGCTATTTTTATAAATATTTTATTAGTAGGTCCAATTAACGATCTATGGGCACAAGCAGTCTATTAGGTGTTTGGATCCTACTCAGTACGGCACAGTCGAACAGAAATTCCTAAAGCTAGGGGCTCGATAAAAACCGCGTAAAACCGTAAAAGGCAACGAAAAACAAAAACCGCGAAGAAAGTCGCGAAAAAGCCAAACTAACTACTGGGTCCCCCGAGCACACCGGTGCTCGGCGAAACAGACCCGAGAAACTGTCCAAGTCCAAGTCTGCTGTCCCTGTATTATTACAACAAATAAAATGAATAAAAGTCTAAACTAATCTAAACCTCTCCCACTCAGCTACTCTCTCACGCTCTCCTGCGGCTCCGTGCAGAAGGGAGCCGCCTCCTCGAAAGTCGCCTCCTCGGTCCTCGAGCCCTCGCAAGAAAGAAACAGAGTGTCACAGACCAAAATAAAATAATCAAATAAAAGCAGGAAACTAAGCAGGGGTATATGTGCAAAAATGGCAAATAAAATAAACACACAAAATCAAGCAAAAACAAAAAAAAGAAAATAAACGAAAATAAAATAAAACAAAAATAAAGGAAAAATAAAAAGCCGCGAAAAGCTGCGGACTTAGAAAAAGCCGCAGAAAGCCGCGAAAAAGAAAACAAAACAAAAATAAAAACTACTAAGCCATGCTCCCCGGCAACGGCGCCATTCTGATGACCCGAAAAACCCGAGCAACTAAGGTAAAGAAATAGAACTAAGGTCGTTGCGACCTCAGTCGCTCAAGAGTAAATCGGTCAATCAAGAAAATTAAGTGCATAACATCAAAATGGAAAAATCAAATCAAGATAATAGCGGTATTGGCTATTAGATTAGCCCGGTATAGCGACCAGGGTCAGACTAAGGGAGCACGTGATGGCCTTACGGCCTACGAAGTAGTCTAAAAAAGAAATAAAATAAAATAAAGGTATTTTTGGTGGATTTTTAATTTTATATATTTTTTTGGATTTTTAATTAATAAAGAAAATAAGGAAAACAATAAAATAACCAAATACAAACAATTATTTACCTACTCAAAAATCAACCAAAAATTCAAATAGAAATATTTTTATGTTTTTTATGTTTTTTACTGTTTTTAATTAATTTTTGGTAATTTTCTGATTTTTATTGAATTTTATAAAAATCAAATAAGGTGGAAAATAAAAGGGACTGTCCAGTCAGGTGTCAAGGGCCAATTTAAAATGCAAAGTGGCCTTATCAACACCTGAAAGTAATTTTTCTGTAAAGATCAAAACACAAGGAAAATTTGGCCACTGGAATTATTAATTTTTTATTTTTCTTTTAATTTTTAGAATTTTTATGGTATTTTTAGTGTTTTGTGATTTTTATAGGTTGTATATATCCAAAAATGACCAAAATTGGTCAGAAAATCAAACAAGGGAAAACAAACACTACCTACTTTTTTGTAATTTTTAGAGGTGTTTTAATATTTTTTTATGAATTTTAAAGTTGGACAGTAACAAAAATGTGTGTTTTTGAATTTTTAAAAATAATAAATGAAACCAAAAATGTCTCCAAAATTTACAGAAAATTTTACACCATGGCAGGAGCCATGTATCCAATTTTCATTAAATTTGGAGTTAATTTGCTATTTTATTAAAAATGAAAACAATGGTATAGTGCATAGGGACCTGTACGCAAATAGTAGAAAGTCCAGGGGGTCCGGTGCAATTTCTCCAAGAAAACACGCGCGAGGCGCGTGACCTGGGCACTCAAGGACCTATGTGCAATAAAACTAAAGTTCCTGGACTATTTAGTAACTCATACTAAAAGTCCAGGGGCTTCAGTATAAAATACCCAATATATAACGCACATGCACAAATTCAACACTCACAGGGGTATTTCTGCAAATAACAAAACTATAAATTCATTCATTAACACCCTAGAACTTAAGGTCCATACATGCAATTAACCCAAACAATCACGTGTCGAAGCACGTGCTCCACTATAGGCAGGGGTATAAAAGCAATTACCAAAAACTACAGGATCCACTATGCAATTTACCAAACACAAATAAAATGTCTAAAATATTTACAGGACTACAGCAGAACAACTAAGAAACTAAGGGCCTAAAAAGAAATTTTCCCTTTATTAAATCGAGGGCCAGATGCGCGCCACGTGTAGATCGGATGGTCGGGGAAGGGGCACGGCTATACAGGGGGTCCTCGGTCCTGATCGAACGGCTGGGGCCTCGCCACGTGGAAGATCGACGGCTGGGAAGCGACGTAGCTAACCCTCAACGATCGGACGGCTACGATCTCTCCTCCACTGATCAAACGGTGACGGCTACTCCTGGCGTGGACGGCTACGATGCAAACTGGAGCTGGAGGACGATCGAACGGCTGCGGAGGTTCCTCGAAGAACTGGGCTCCGGCGAGGTTCGCTGGGCTCGTGTACGCGCTGAAGACCTCCTCGGAGGCCACTGATGATCGGAGAAGATGCGTGGGGGCCTCCCGCGTCTAATGGAATCCTCCGATGATGCAGCGGAGCTCCGGAGAGCTCAGGCCATGCCGGCAGAGGAGAAGTTGCTGCTCCAAAGAGTCGGAGCCCTCAGATGAGCTCGGATGGACCTGAAAAGCACAGCAACAGACTCGCAGGTTGAGGGCAAAGTGCATCGACCCTGTAAGCGGGGGGTGACGGTGATCGATGCGGCGGGGCGTAGGGGCTCCGGCGAAGCGACGGCGAAGGAGCCCCAATCCCAGCTCTTGTGCGAGCTGGGTTGTATGAGTGGGTGGAGAAGGTGCGCGGAGGGACGGCGAATATGGTGGTCGACTTCGATGATCGAACGGATGGCTGGGGTGGTCAGAATCGGCGACGAACGGCGGCGGAGGAAATTGGGCGTAAATCGAAATTAAAGAAATAGAGAAGGAGAGAGATCTACCTCTGGCTGCTGTCGACTGGGGAAGAGCAGGGGGTGCTCCAGGTCCTAGCCTCAAGGACCGTCGGTGTCCGAGGCTCGAGCGTCCCCTCCAGGCGGCGCACGGAGGCGCAACGTCGTCGGATCGTTGGTCTTCCACTCCTTCCTCGTTGCAACACGACCAGACACGAGCTGTCACTCTCACGGTGGCAATGGAGGTCCTAGGGTGGTGTGAAATGATCCAATGATGCGTGAGAAATGAGGCGGAGCTCGGATTAAATATGGGTGCAGGTCCGAGAAGAGGAGGTCGGGCAGAGTTCCGCGAAGCGCGGATCCCCACGCAGATGATCGGGCGAGAATCTCGGATGCTCAAGGAAGAAGAAGAACCCGTGGTTTGCGGATTTGGTGGTCGGGTCATGACGCGAAAATTCGGGGAAATCGGGTCGGGCGTCATGGACCCGTGGGAAGTGGTCCAAGGGGGGAGTTGACCGGGGGTCAACGTCCCCCGTGGACCAATGGGGACAGCCACGTAATAAATATTTAGAAATTCAAATTAAAATAGAAAATGGCTGAATTATTAAAAACTCAAAACATGAAAAATGTTTGTTTTAATTTTTTTCTATTTTTTGTGATTTTTAATTAATTTTTCAAAATAAAAATGAGGTATTTACACTAGGGTGCTATATATAGGTATATATACAATATAGGATTTTAATTTTTGATTTTTAATTTGTTATTTTTTACATTTTTATTCCCATTTTATATTTTATTTTTTTATAGCATAAAATTAGGAATAAAAGGGTGTTTTTATTTTCTTTTTATTATTTATATACAAGGGTGAAATAAATAGATATATACATCTATATGCATGGTATATGTACAATGTTCTTTTTGATTTTTAATTTTTGTTCTTTTTATTTTGATTTTTGTTTTTATGGATTTCATTTTATTTATTTACAACATAAAAGATAGAATATATACAAATTTTTAGGGATTTTAATTTATTTATTTACAAGGTTAAATAAATATGGGAGTAGGTGTATGTACATGGTGAATATGTACAAGGAAGGCTATTTTTATTTTCTTTTTAATTTTTCTCTTTTTATTTTGATTTTGTATTTACAAATATTTACAAATATATACAAGCCCATTTTATTCTATTTTTAGAGGAAAATATTTTTATTATATTTACAGGTATATTTACACACATGAGCTCCCTATCTCTCTCTACTTTGGCTTTTATGCGGTCAGGCCCATGCTGAGCCCTCCCTTGGGATTAGGTTGCTTAATATTTATTCTAAATATTTCCCTCTTTTTTTTAATCTTTATTCTTTTATTTTTGCACAAAAACATGCTAATTATTAGTTTTTACACTATGCATGCTTTTGGTAATTATTTGTATTTACAAACATATACATGCATTTGCAAAGGTTTTTGTAGCTAAAATATAAGAATAAAGAGTGATGAATGAGTATTCATCAGCTGTTAAGGTTGCTCCTAAGACAATAATTACTGATCAATACCAATCTATTAATTCGCTATAAGGGAAAACTTTCCCACTTCAAAGCATAGGTATTGTGGTTGGCACGTAACTACTAACATGAAGAAGAGGATTGGTTTAACCAAAAAGGTTGAAATAATAGTACCTGCCCTGAATAAGATTATATGGTTTGCAAAAGACGAAGAAGATTTTGAAGTTGAGTGGGATAGAATAGTATCAAGGTGTAATTTAGAAAAAATAAACGGACCTGTATAATATATCAGATCAGGAGGAAGTGTGTTCTATTTACTTGAGAAGCTTTTTTTGCAGACATGAATACAACTCAGCGGAGTGAGAGCACAATTCATTTTTGAGTAACAATGTTAATCAATTGAATATTTTGTATGAGTTCATGACAAGATTTCAAACTACAATTTAAAGAATGATGGAGCATGCTAATAAGATGGACAATTTTTTTGAAAATAAGAATCCCAAGTTGGCGACCCGATGGAGTATCGACAAATAATTTTCTGAGCACTTCACAAAGACATTGTTCAACATAGTTAAAATCAAAGCTTTTGGAAGGTATTTAATTGAATGTTATACCATGTCCAATAGATGAAGAAACTATAGAATATAGAGTATATCCTATTGACAAGATAGAAGATTTTAACAGAGTTACTTTTCATTCTTATAACAATAAATTCCTTTGTGATGATATTAAAATAGAATCAATGAACATCCCATTTAGACACATCATTATAGATTTTGTAAAACATACGGATGCATTAGAGGTTCATGCTTCCCTTCTATTGAATAGATGGAAAATATATTAAGTTAAATGGTCATTATCCACTATTAGATGAAACAATTAGATCCAAAACTTGATAATTTATATAAAGCTTTGTAGTAGAAATAATAATGAAAAATACAGACTTGTCTATCATTTGTTTTTGCCTTTCAGTCAACTTGTTGTTTCTCAGATAAGTCATGAATAGCTTTATATAGCAACGATATTGAACGCAATATCGTGTTGTAAATGTTTAAATTAAATTAGATTAAAAATATGCAATAATATGTAAATTTAAAGATAAGTGATTAAAATATAATTGATGTATTATCGTACCTGCAATGTTTTCAACGTTGACGTGAAAATTCATTGTATAAATAGTGGGATTAGCTTTCAAAGTTGATGTATCTTCTTCATTACACCATCATAAAATGATTATCAAGCTTAAATATACATATAATTCTTTATTCAACATATATATATTATTAAAATAATTAGTTTGTATTAAGTTAACTATATTTATTATAAATATGAACAAAGTACAAGGTATTAATGTGAAGTCTAACCTTTGGAAACCTCAACAACTCTATCAACCTCAATGGTGGTGTTTGCAATATAAGAATTTTTAATTCATAACTCATTTAAAATATAATTAATGTATATTTTATCATAGTCATACCGATTCAAATATTGTTCATTTCATGAGGTCGCTTACGTCTTATAAGACACTTCAAATTTTTTTATTCATCCATCCGCAAAAGATTTACTTACACCTGAAAAGTATGAAAAATCTCAATCAAAGAAATATTTTTAGAGAAAAATCTCAATCAAAGAAATATTTTTAGATGCAATGTAAAAGATTTGTAATTTGATAAGCATTCCTTTAAGGTAGTATGTTAATAAGTTTGTATATATTGAATATTAAATTTCATCCATCAAATGTAACGATTCAAAGACAAGTAACTCACTCATGATAGTCAGTAAAAATTTAAAGTTGATCATTTTAGATGTATCAGTACGACTACTCTCATTTATTTGCTTCTGGATCACTTCTTACTGCTAAATTTTTATACATGTAGTTACTTAGGTAGCCAAACAAATTACTTTTCCATAGCAATAAGTTACTGATATAGATACGATGGTTACTTTTCTTTGACCTTTTTTTAATCATCCATAGTTACTGATCTATCTGCAATCATTACAGACAATATAATGTTACCGACCTTCGGTAACAATCTAAAATCATCTGAGTTTTTTTAAGAAGAGCAAGTTACTAAGGAAATATAATGTTGATAAATACTAAAGAGATATACACCAATAACTTAAAATAAATTCATCAGTAATACCTACATATTTAGTTAGTAATTTATGTATAATAAAAAATGATCAATTACAACTAACTTTCAGACTTGAATCTAGTAAAAATATACTTTTCATCAGTAACTTGTTATTAATCATTTGAATAACGAAATGTAAATGAATTTCAAAGGTCATACAAACCTATTACCAAAGTTATCAATTTTTTTACTAAAATCCAACTAGCTATTACTGAAGCCATATATTTTAATACTGGCACCCATTTGTTAGAAATATATAAAATCATTCGTATATATGAAATAGAATTAAAAAATGAGTATTGCAATGGAAACCCTAATTTCTATAGGTCCAAAGTCATTGAACTGGACGATGCCTCATCGACTACTACGCTTTCCATTGGAACCAAGAAAAATGAAGAGATGAGATCTTACCCGATGGAGTATGCATACATAACACACTTTGCTGATCCAAATATTAAGTCAATGGGGCCAATCTAATAGAAATTGGCTTCTACGCCTTCTTTGTAATGAAAGATGAAATAACGCTCTTAGTAAGTAATGCCGATAAGAATGTAAACACTTAAAAAGTAACTTTATTTCACCTTGTATGACATGTGAGTATAAAAGTAACTTTTTTGTAACTTTAATTTACAATTTATGTAGCGTACTTAGGTTGTTAAGATAAGTAATTATGGCATACATTATGGAGAAGTAAGAATGACTGAAAACAAGTAATTCATACAACACATTTAAGTGCGATAGTCAACCTTCCTTAGTAAGTATTTATAATAAAATATCTTCACTAACAAGTAAGTCTTACAGATGACACTAGTAATTTTCTTTGAAGTACATGTCATTTATTCAATTAAGTTTGTAAATAGAGTTATATTTTTATATCAGCAAGAACGATTGCATGACAAGTAATGTATAACTTATTTCTTAGTAACGAAGTATCGAAGTCCTACCTTTGTTATGAAAAGTAAATTTTCCATAACTTTAAGTCACAATGAAGCGTTCTTAGGTTATTAATATAAGTAAATTACTAACGAAATATTTTGTGGTGAAGCAAGAATGAATAAAAGTCAAGTAATTAATGCAATACATTTTAGTAATATAGTCAAATTTCATTAGTAAGTAGGTGTATCATCATCTATTACAAGTAAGTCTTACATTTGACAGTAGTAATTTCCTTCAAAGTAACAATAATTTGTTCATTTAAGTTTGTAAGTAGTGTTACATTTTTATATCAGTAAGAATGATTGAATGACTAGTAATATATATATTTCTTAGTAATATAGTTCAGGGTTAAATGGGGGCTGCCCCGGGGGGAGCTAACTTGGCTCCCCCTTGTACCATTTCGTCTGTTTTTTTTATTTTTTTGAAAATTTCTTCCGTGAATATTCATAACAATACCTCTATATTATGCTATTCAAATTTCGTACGAAACAGAGACTCCTACGGCCTCCATCTAGACAATCATTTTTTAACGGTAACAGAATTGCTAAAAACGACCCTTCTGGATGGAGGTCGTAGAAATCTCTGTTTCATGTGGAATTTGAATGACATAATATAGGTATATATTGATGAAAATTTACGGAAGAAATTTTCAAAAAAATTAAAAAATTAGGTGAAATGATGCGTGGGGATCCACGTTAGCTCCCCCATAGGGGCAGCCCCCAATTTACCCTATAGTTATTACATCAGTAATTTGTGTAATAAACAACACGCTAATCTCACAGATCTTTGCCTATGACAACATTAATAATTTATAGCGTAATAGTATTATGTGATGAGATATAACTTTATAAAGGTATACTCGGTGATTCGATATTGATTCAAACCATCAATATTATCCGTAAGATCCTTTAAACATAAATAAATATATTGTTTCTTGCTTATTAATTTGATTCAAAAAACGATTGATATGATAATAAAACTAAACGACTACATTTGAATGTGTAAATGAACTTACTGGTTGATGCTGGTGATTGTGGTTCGTTGTTACACCAAACGCTCGATACTAGTTACTGCAAGGCGGCTATTAGGTTTTTCTCCGACGTTCTCCAAATGAGGAAGCGTAAGATTCAAAAGACTGTTTTGGTAAGATGATTTGCAATGAATATTGTCAATTTGATTCAAAATTGGAAGTAACAATCGTGATTTTCGGTCTGTGATTTGAAAAATCTGACAATGATGAGCGAGGGACGTAAAGTGTGGCGTCCGAAGCCCTCTGGGCCTCCGGTGATCCCAAGAGAGGAGGAGGAGGGTTGGTCGCTGGTCACCGGTAGAAGGAGATCTCCTCGGAAAGAGCCTCAGTGTTTTCGATGTGGACGTCATGGACATCGTGCGGCTTCATGTTCAGACCTTATCCGTTGCTTCACTTGCAGCGGGTTTGGACACCGAAGCTTCGACTGCGGAAAGTTTCGTCGTGTGCCTCCTGTGAAGATCTTTGCTGTTCGTGATATGCAACCGGTTGATCAGAAGTACTCTCAGGTGTTGACGTCGAAACAAGGCTTGGCGAAACTCGTTCCGGGAGGCCGATCTTTTGCTGAAGTTGTGCTGGGGAGTCGCAACCCCCGGGCAAGGTCTTTTTGTGGGCTCCTGGTGCGCAAAAATTGCGCTTCCCCGGAGATGGCGTCGGCAGAGCTCTCAACGATTCTCGGGGGGACTTTCAAGGGTGATGTTGTCAGGCTGTCTCCGGGTTTAGTCCTTGCTCGAGGTCTGTCGCCGGATGAGATTGATACAGTTCTGCATAAAGGAGATGCTTTAGGTTCTTTGTGGAGGAGGCCTCGGTTCACCGACGGGGAGTTAGCTCCTACTCGCTATGTGCTACGACTGCGGGGGGTACCTCTCCTCTCGCGTTCTGAGGAAAGACTGAAGGAGCTATTTGTAGGTGTCGGAGAGGACCTGGTCTTGCTCTCAGATGGCCTCCTTCCGGGTTCGGATGCTGCCGTGGTGACCGTCGCGATTTGGATCAGAGGCTGTCCACCGCACCAACTGCGTCTCGGAGTGGGACGTGCGAGCTTCAAGATTTCCGTCGAGGAAGTTTCTCCTCCACCACCGCCGTATGCGGCGGAGCTACAACGGCAAGTCGGAGGGGCGTTCAATGGACGTGACGCCATCAATTCCGAGATTGACGGTGCATTACCCGATTCGGTTTCTTCATTGCCAAATCTTGCGGATTTCAAGGCGATTGAGTCGAGCATCCAAAACGACAGGGTTTTAATTGGCAAGACCTCCCCAACGGACGGGACTTTATTTGACTTTTTCTCCCCAACATGTACGGACGTTGGTGTGCCACACATTTCCAATTGTGGAGGGAATCCTTTGGGGTCATGCGCACAGTTCCCGCATCCGAACCATGGTCAACCTTTGGAGTCGGATACTATCGTCGATGGGGTCCCTCTTTCCATCGAGGCAAGGTGTGAATATTCCGCTCGACTGGGACCAACCAACTTGGATCCAGTTGATGTCTCCTCTACGGCTTTGCTCCCCATTATCGCTTCTGCTGATCAGGTTGATCCCCCCGTGGACGGTATGCAGCTCGAGAGCCAAATTCCAAATGTACCTCTATTGCCACACATCCCCGTGCATGGGTCTGGTTGTGATAAGGTTGCTGTTGTCACTCATCCTCCAAGTCCTTCGTTTACAACTGATCAGGGGGCTACATGCGACGAGGATATTGCTGTCATGCATCCAGCTCTTCTGGCGACTAGCAGTGATACAAGAATGCTGTCAGTTGACTTGCGGTGTTTCTTCGTGCCAAAAGACTCATCTGTTGAGAGAATGGACACTGCTGGCCTATTGTCACATGGTGGGGAAGTGGAGGGCAGTTGTGATGAGGGAGATGACTCAGGTGTGAAACCAACAATTGGTGACTCTGTGGTTGCCCTTGATGTGGGAAATGGTAGGCAACACCGCAAGAAGAGATACAGACCAAGGAAGGAGAGATGCAGAAGAACAGAGGAGAGTGTTGTTATTGATTCTCTGCTGGCCGTAGGGAGATCAGAGAAGCTAAACTTGGCTAAGGTGGCGGGGGTGATCCCTGTCATCGGGATTGATGCTGGTTGCAAATGAAGATGGCATCATGGAACGTACGGGGTTTAGGAAACCCCGAGAAAAGAGGTTATGTGGGATCTCTTTTGAATGACTGGTTGGTCGATATCGTATTCCTTCAAGAGACAAAGCTCAGTGACTGTCCAGACTCATTATGGAAGTCTCTCGGACTAACTCGTGTTAACAACTTCTCTGTGCTAAATGCTGTGGGCAGTGCAGGAGGTGCTGTTGTGGCTTGGGATGGGGACCTGTTTGACTGTCTATCGGAGAAAAGGGGCATTTTCGTGTTGACGGTTGAGCTTCTCGTGAAGCGTCTTGGATCTAGGATAGTGATTTCTTGTGTTTATGGGCCAACTGACCACTCTCTACTTGGGAACCTCTGGGCAGAACTGCGGGAAGTGAGAGAATCTCTCCCTAATGCGGCTTGGATCGTGGCTGGGGATTTTAACGTCACCTTGTTCACGGCCGACAGACCAGGAATGCGGGGGGGACAGGATCATGGTTCACAAGATTTTGTGGATCTAGTGGGAGATTTGCAGTTGGAGGTACTGGACGCCGTCGACATTAAATACACTTGGAGAAATTCTGGATCCCATTCGAGATTAGATCGTTTTCTGATCTCTACAGAGATGATGCAGTTATACCCCATGTGTGGTGTTTCTTCTCGTCCGAGGACTAGATCGGACCATTCTCCTCTGGTTTGGGATAGTGGTGAGGAAGATACACCACGCTCTTTTTTCAGATTTGAGAGGGCATGGCTGCTTGAAGATGGATTCCATGAGCTGGTTGCTGATCACTGGAGGTCAGTGGAAGGAGAGGGGTCGGCTGCCTTGTGCTTATCGCAGAAGTTGGCCAGTTTGAGGAAGAGATTGAGCATGTTTAAGCGTGCGGTAAGAGAAGCCAGGAGGGCGAATAGAAAAATGGCAGAGGAAGGAATTGCGAGGCTGGACAGGTTGGAGGACTCTAGAGATCTGATGGATGAAGAGCTGAAAGAGAGGGGGAATTTCATGAAGGTCGTTGCTCTTGAAGATAAGAAGAAGGCGGTGGAATGGAAGCAGAGGTCAAGGCAGAAATGGATCAGGGAAGGTGATGCGAACACAAAGTTCTTTCACACAGTGGCTAGCGGAAGGAGAAGAAGAAATCTAACCCGTGCGGTGGTTGTAGGGGGGTCGAGAGTGGAGGGTGAAAAGGAAATTGGGAGAGCGATAGTGAATTATTTTCATGAGCTCTCAAGGAGGGAGGTGCCGAGACTATGGAGGTGGGCGGGAACAGGGGCTCCAACCCTCTTACCCGAGCAGAGCGAGCGCCTGGTTAGACCTTTCACTAAAGAGGAGTTGAAGAATGCTGTCTCCTCGCTAAATGGAGAGGGAGCGCCTGGACCGGATGGCTTTCCTGTTTTTTTCTATAATGAGTTCTGGGAGGTGGTGGGTGATGATGTCTTTGCTGTTCTGGAGGAGTTTGGCAAGGGGAATGCAGGTTTCAATAGAATCAATAAAGCTATGTTATTTCTTCTTCAAAAGAAGGAGGCATCCGAACATGTGGAGGATTACCATCCCATCGCCCTCTCTAATGCTATTTATCTGATTATTGCTAAAGTTCTTGCTGAAAGGCTTGGTGAGGTCCTTCAGGACCTGATTTCTCCAGTTCAATCTGCTTTCATATCAGGTAGACAAATTGACGACAGCTTGGTTATGGCCTCTGAGATTATCGCAGACTGGCAACGACGTCAGGTTCATGGGGTGTTGTGGAAGGTGGATTTCTCCAAGGCGTATGATAGTGTTGATTGGCGTTTCTTATGGTCGGTGTTGGCCAAAAGGGGATTTACAGATTTGTGGATCTCTTGGATGAAGCAATGTGTCACCACTGCATCTTACTCAGTTCTGGTGAATGGTCGTCCCGAGGGTGGATACTTCCAGCCGCAGCGAGGTGTTCGTCAGGGGTGCCCTCTGGCGCCGCTCCTATTCGTCTTGGCAGGGGATGTTTTACCTCGTATGGTGAATCAAGTTGTGGCTCATGGTCTCACGGCGGGATATTCGTTGGGGGACATATCTATTCCGATTCTTCAATATGCGGATGATACTATTTTCTTTATTGAAGGGGGGCATGCTGAGGTAAGGAATATGTCGTTGGTTTTGGATATATTTGGTGAACTTTCTGGTCTTAAGATCAATAGAGAAAAATCTAGCATGATCCCTTTTGGTCTTTCTGAGGAAGAAAAGGATGCTTGTTCTGAAGAGTTAAGATGCCCTTGTAATACGAGACCGATTAAATATTTGGGCCTCCCTTTGGGTTGTGGTCGTCTACATCTTTCTGACTGGCTACCGGTGGTAGAGAAACTGGAGAGAAAGCTGGCTGGATGGAAGGGTTCTTTGCTCTCTCGTGGTGGGCGCTTGATTCTGGTGAAGGCGTTCCTGGCAGCAATCCCAATTTTCTTCTTATCTACTAGGCTTCTTCGTGTAGGAATTCGTAATCGGCTTGAGAAGACCATGCAACGGTTTTTTTGGGGCAAGACGGGTGGGGATGGACGTGCCTTGCATCTTGTGGATTGGGAGACGGTCACTTTACCGAAGGAGGCTGGGGACTTGGTGTGCCGAGGCTGGAGCTGGTAAACCGTGCATTATTGTTGAAATGGGTTGTGAGAATCTGGGGCGACAAGGAGGACTTATGTACAAGACTCATACGCTGCATATACAGGGTCGAGGTCTGCTCTATTAATGCTATACGTAACATTCGTTTTGAGACGTCACTGTGGAAGGGTATTCGTGCAATTGTCCCAGATCTTCCCCAACTCCTTTGTCCGAGATTAGGTGATGGCAACACGTTCTCCTTTTGGAAAGATGGTTGGATGAACAACGAACCTCTAGCCTCCCGCTTCCCTCGTTTGTATGCTATAGCTGAGGACAAAAGTGCTCGTGTCGCAGATCTTTGGGATAACGGCTGTTGGAGGCTTAATTTTGCAGGTGCACTCTCTGAACGGCGTATGCAGGAGCATCGCGACTTGATGGAGTCTCTATCTAGGTCTGAGGGCCCTACTATTGGTAAGGATCATTGGGCTTGGAGAGATGGTGATTTCTCTATCAAGAAGGCCTACATTGTGCTGATCAAGGGAACACAACTGCTTGAAGAGGGCCTTGCTAGGGATTGTAGGATGATTTGGGAGTGGAGACTTCCAGCACGTATCCGAGTGTTCATATGGCTCATGAGACATGGTAGATTACTCACCAAGGAGAGACATGCCCGCATCTTCCATTCTGATGATAACTCATGTGTTCTTTGCAGCTCAAATTTGGAATCCGCTGAGCACCTATTCCTAGATTGTGATAAGACGAAGGATTTGTGGCAGAGGTTAGATATACCCTGGGTTGATCTTAGCAGCATGACGTCCTTCTGGGAGTCTCTCTTCAACTCCAGATTTCGTTCAACTGACGTGAGCTTAATGCCAATTGCGAACTTATGGGCTTTATGGGTTACTAGAAATGGTGTAATTTTTCGTGCTGAGAGGTTCTATGTTGAAAATGTAATCCACCTTGCTCGGACTCTCCTCGAGTCCTGGTTGTTTTAATCCTCTTTTATTAATATATTGGGGTGGGCACCAATGCGTGTTTCCCCCTTTTTTGACTCAAAAAAAAAACAATCGTGATTTTCACTGGTAGCGATTTGCATTCCTAACAGGAGATGCACACTTTTACAACTGCATGATAAAAATCACATGATTGTTGATGGGTGTTCATTATATATCAAATGGACATAGGACCCTCTAGATAAGCCCCATATATGGATGTATAAAACTTCATCTCTTGGAATGCTATAAGTTTTAATGGAAAGCTAACAATGGAAGCTCTTTGAATTATCAACCATGATGTTGACCTGTATCTCTTTTCAAGAGACATGTGGGCACCTCCTCCAGACTACCTGATTGCTAACATCCCTAATGGGTGGAAACTGTTATTTTCACCTTCAAATGGTTGTATTGGTGAGGTCCTTACATTATGGAACTAATTTTCCCTACAAATTTATCATCATCATTTATTCTCGTATGGAATTATTACCCCCTTCGTCGAGGAAGCTAACCGCTTTACCACGGTTAATATTTACTAGTGGATGCCCCGTGCGTTGCATGGATAAATTTAAAATGAATATTTTCTTTACAATTATAATTCCATAGTATATATAATTAGCTATGTTTGCTGCAATACAAATATAAATATGACATATAGTATAAATCGGAATGTGGGGATGGACGTGCGGAGAACTCATCCTTTCGCCACCTTTTGGGCGATATGGCGTGGTAGGAATGATGCGCTATTCATGCAACTTAATTACCTATATATACATAATTCTCATGCGGTGGGTCTCAAATTGGGACTCCACCCCTTCTTCATTCAAAAAAATTGAATCTATATCATTTTTGGAATTGATACTAAAATGGATAACAATTTCATATCGGCAAATATCCAGATGTATATGTTTTTTTCCATATGTTGATATAGTTGTAGATTTGTTTTTAACTATATGTTTATATTATTTGTTCATCAGAATTGATAAAATTGTTGTGAATCTAATACATTTAGTATATTTATATTATGTTCAAACCATACGACACATGTATACTTTGTAGTTGCTCTGTATCCATTTTATATCAGTAGCAAGGATGTAACGAAATCTTCATATCTATTAATATCCATATATGCATTAGTATTTGTGTTACACACTGATCGTATGCATCCATACGAAACAAAAGATGAATATGCCCAAGGGATGCATCTCCTAGTATATAGTGTTGGTCACGTACTGACGTACTTTGCATGTGAAGTTAATATACGTTTACATAATGATGCGTACACCCTAGGGTTCGTTTGGTTGCAGGGTTAGGATACCCCTGTGAATAGTAAACTGTGAGGAGGATTGGGAGGGTTGGAAGGAGGGCTACCCTGGGTTGGGCCAACCCAACCCTGCCCATCCATGCAACCAAACGGAGCTAGGGATGCAAATATTGACATATAAAAAATTGTCAATCTACCATTATATCTATTTTGTATGAATATTGGATTCTTAGGTTTGAAATAATATAAATAAATATATATCATTTATATCTACATATATCATTGTATAAATTTGTATTATGATATATAAATAACTGCATATTTATTCGTAATTATACGTAACAAAATATTTTGACTTATTCCATTATATCTCATGTAATCTGTAACTATACTAAAGCAAGATTTCTCCCAGCTTTAGTCCTATATCTGACACGTGGCACTCTCCTCATTCTTCTTTTCATACGAGTGCCTTCTCCCGTTCTGTCCAAATTCTTCCTTGGTTGCTACACGCGTCCACATCGGATCTTTTCTTCCCCTCTCACCCCTCTCTCTCTCTCTCCATACGAACATGCGCTCTACCCTCTCCGGAGGATGCCAGAGACAACCGATAGACTCGAATCCTATCGAGAGCATCTACCACTTCCTTCCTACACCTTAGTATGGTGGAAGATATCATCATTCCCTTGATCCTAATCCTTGACGTTGTGGCGACTCACCATGACCATCCGCATCAACCCTTCATCTGTGTTCATCTCGATCTCCCCATTTAAATGTGTTCTCTTCCTCTCCCTTCGTATTCGACGTCCAAGCACCCGCATACATGTCAACTTCTCCCACAGAATACCGACTTGCTTCAGGAACCCTGGCACCATCGGCGCGTAGGAGAAAGCCAGAGCTACCATGCCATTCAAATTGTACCCATTCCAGTAATAGTATCGGCCCTTCTTGCTCAAGGACTGCATCTCCCCCACATCCAGCTCCATGCGTCAGATAACATAGTAATACACGAACAGAATCCCCAAGGTGGGTCCGGTGATGCTCGCGTACCCAACAAGCCACGACAGAACGAAACTCCCACTGCTGTAGACCACCATTCACGACTGGAACACAATGCCGACTATACCCATCATCAGCGCTGCCTTCCCGAAGTAAAGAAGGATGGGTCCAGATCGACAAGTTCGTTGACGAAAGCCACGATGTTTGCGGGGACGTTGATAGTGACGGTAGCGATACCAATTACCACCATAGCCAACAGGATGATGACGACACCAACAACGTCGTTGTTGTTACATACGATCTCTCGGACGATCAGCAATGGGTCGGAGATGGGTGCGCCATAGATAATGGCACTGGCCGACGTGATTACGAGACCTACGAAGGTGAAGGCGCCCACGAAGACGGGGAAACCCAGTTACCCCGCGCCCTAGTCCTTCTAGATCTTGGCGTTGTGCGAGAAGTCGGACTGTAGGGAAGCTACTGGAGCATGACCTCGGCTGGGCGGCGATGCTACTCAATAGAACGGTCGCAACGCATCATGACAAGGCGATATGGGTCACTGTAGGGGCATGATTGGAAGAGCAATTTGTGTATGAGCTGAGCGTTTTTTATAATTATAGCGTGATGATGGAGAGCTCCCCACGGTTCTATATGTACGGGTGTGACTTCAGATGGGGAAAGGCAGTTGCACTGCAGAGCGATGTAGCAAACAAGTTCGATGGGAAGGTGTCGGCATTTCTAGGGAGAGAGGAAGAGGGAAGTGTGGATCTGCAGGTGTACCTACTGTTGGAGCAGATGAGGGAGCTGATGTTGGATGAGGAGTTCATGAGCATCGTCTCTGATGTTGTTTAGTCCCATTTTAGTGCTCTGCTTTGACTAATAATAAAAAATGATTGTTGCTTTATGAAATAAAAATAATCCGATTGGTAGTGCCAAATTATCATCTAATGTGTTGGTTTCATTGTTCTGATGTAAGATGAGCAAATTCATCCGATGACATTTCAAATTTTAGATTATCTTTGAACTTAAAATAAATAATTAGATCATCCTATCAAAATGAAAATCGGTAGCTACTCTTGGACCTTTAAGATAAATTAATGTTGATCATCTTATCAAGATGAAATTTGATAGATTTGTATAATAACATACATAAATCAGTGCGCTTGCATTTTTCATAAGGATTTCGCAAAACAAAAATAGCGATTATCCATTTAGTATCTCTAAAATTGTCTACAACTATCCCAAATATGAACACCTATCAAGAATAATCACATGTTTCCAGATCTCAAGAACGATATCAGTACTCCTTTTTATTTTTTTTCTTTGGTGTGAATGCCCGTTGCCATTTCATGAATAGATGGGATGATTTAACTGCATGCAAAGGTAGGTTGATGACATTGATTTATGTAGATATAATCAAAATATGTGGCAATTGTGGACAACAAATTCAATCATTTCTTTGTGAGGTTTATATGAAATCGATCAAGTTCTTTAGAGCTTGCGAAGTTACTGTAGTTGGATATAAATCAGGTCTCTCATTCTTAGACCAGTCTAGTTAAATGAGGGAAGGTGAGTGTGATCTTCAAATCAAATGGAATGTGAGAGGGTTTACGGCATGACTCGATACGATATCTAGGATCGATTGTGAATAAATTGTGAAATAGGATGGACAAATGGATTAAATCGACGATGGAATATGAACAAACAGAAAATAGGACAACATGAACATAAATATAGATTTGGGAGAATCAACTCATATATACCACAAACAACATATAATAGAGAATGAGAAACATGTACCTGAGATTGGGTCTAAATCGATAAACAAATGAATACCGATGAAGGATTTGTGCTTGATATCAGAACGTTGGTGGTGGTAGTGGTGGTGTTCTATTGTAGTTCATGTGAATAGGTTGAGATTGGTGGATGCAGTGGTTTTGATCCTAAAGGTGCGAATGGATCTTACATAGAACGTTGGTGGTGATTGTGTTCTACTGTAGCTCATGTGAATAGGTTGAGATTGGTAGATGCAGTGGTTTTGCTCCTAAGGGTGCAAATGGATCTTATATATTAGCTCATATTCAATGGAAGTAAATAATTACTTACACAAAATAATTATTTTACAAATCAAATCTAAAATATTATTTAAATTACTTTACTACGTAACCAACATATTTTAAAAAATATTTTTAAAATCCAATAATGACTATAACACCCTTTTTATCCACCCATTATAATTATTTGTCTCTAAAATATATTTTAAAATCAAATCATATGAATTGATTCTTATAATTTGAATAATGATTCATAATTATTTCTTGGATTCTACGAAAAGGACAATATACATATATTAAGGTTTATTTTATGTTTAAATATTTATTTGGAATAAATATTTAAACATAAAATTGGATCTTAGTAAAAGGTTTGACCGTTTGGGGAAGGTCTCCTATCCACATATCAACTTAAAGAGGGGGGGAGAGAGAGAAAGAACACCTTGAATTTGCCTCTGTAGGAAGATGGCCTCATGGTGAATATGTCCTTTAACGGAAATGTGATTCCTTGTTTTCAAACCGTCGTAAACAGAAATAACATATATACACAAATAAATAAGAAGAAAGAAAAAGATGACCTCGATGAGCACAGACAAAAGCAGTCTTGAAATATGAACTATCTTCGGTCTGCAAAGCTTCCCATCATGCCATCGTCGCCACTATCAAGATGTTATACCAAAAAGAAGGAATAAAAAAGACATCCTCATATCGTTATTCATGTACAACCACAATCAAAAGCCAGAAAAATTGAGAGGTTTGAGAGGAACGGAAGAAGTGGGTGGTACGTTCCGCTTGCTTACGAAGATAAGGAAGAGCTATGGTCGGTGTCGTGTCGGTGAAGGAAGTAGAGACAACATGTAGATGGGGGAGGGAGAACGTGCCATCACGATGCCATTAAACATAACACGTGGCATTTTTCATATAAATGCTGCATGACCAACGTCAACAATATTTTGTTTGAAAAATAAAAGGAAATCGGTGAACAGTGCCTACTCCACGGAGGTTAATATATTGTAAGATGGTCCTCAGATCTCTTCTAAGAAGGAACTGTTCATTTATTCATTCGCAAGCATTTGTAATTGTAATCGGAGACTTCAATATTATGTCCCTACATGAAGACAAGTCTTCAGGATCCATTAATATAATGATTGTTCAGGAGTTAGATGACTTGATATCTAACTGTAATCTTAAGGAATTAAAACCTTCCAACATACGATTTACATTGACTGATCGTAGAAGCCCCCAATCATGGGTGATATGTGATCGATGCTTCTATAGCCTTACGGATAATCTTTTCATGCATTCTACTTGGGACGATGAGCCTTATATCATCGGGCTCCTGCGTACCTTCTCAGATTATAGTCTGATCCTTGTATTCCATAGGACCAACCAATAGGGGCTCCAACCTTTTAAGTATGGGAGCCTTTCACTGAAACTTGCTAGCCTTAGAGAACTGGTTTCATTTCCGTAGAACAAACCTAATACGTCTATTCCCTCAAAGCTCCAAATTTTAAAAAAGGTAAATCCAGTGCTAAAAAAGTGCAATATCCCTAATATAAATGCTCAGCTAAATCAAGTAAATAAAAATGCTATCAACTTGCAAACTACAATGAGCTGCATCCTGACAACACCTACATATTGAATGATGTAGTGGATACCCAAAGGTGGTATTTTCAAATTGAGTTCCTTCTATCAGTTCTCTGCAATCAAAAGACCAAACAAGATTGGAAGAAGCTAGGTGAAAAGAACCCTAAATTCCTACTTCTTCATGCTGCTAAGCATAGGTCCTAGAATAGAATTGTTGCCCTTTATGTGGGTGAGGGTCTGACTGAAGGGAGTTGGTTTAATAAAACTGACTCGCACATCACGGAAGCATGAAGATCACATCATATGCTATCTAGGTCAGCTAGTCATATTAGTCGATAGGGCAACGTAAATTAAAAAAAATCGATGGAACTAATGAGTACCCATTCATTCACCTTTCTTCTTTATTTTATCTTTAAAATCTTTAGATAAATACATGTAAATATATCTAACTTGTACAAATTAACACACTAACTATTGTCTATAAATAGTACATAAATACATGTATTTAAATACAAAATAAATGAGTAAAGTAAAGAAAAGAAAAATAAAGGAAGTATTGTAAATACTAACTGACCATAAACCCGAAGACCAAGTCAATGTTGACTTAGTCAACAACAATAAAGTAAAGGAAGATAAGGGCAAAGAAATACAATCAAAATAAAATAGACACCTAGAAACTCTAGATGTCCAATACACCGCATACAACCAAACTCTCACTAATTTATACACATTCTTAGACACCTAAAATAAAGATATTTTCAATATAAAACGTGTTCAATTAATGTATAGAAAAAGATAAAAATAATTATAGATAAAAATAATGCACTGTGCACTTGGAACACACAAATGAAAAAATCGTTAACTAAATTGCATAGATAAATATCATCTCTATATGAACTCAAAATTGATCAAACTCACCTTTATTATACTCTAAATTAAATTATCTATATAATGAAGGATGTTTCATTAATTGGAGTTAAGATACAAAACTGGCTTTCTAGGGTTCCATTGTACTACATATCTATACATTTTATTTATTTAATCTTTATATTTTTATTCTCTTTACATTTTTACATACTTGTAAATATTATTAAAAATATATTGAAACTATAAACATAAATTAAGACATTAAAAATACATTAAAATAAGTAATAAAATAGAATATATAGGTATACTATACATATAGTGTATATGCCCATATTTGTTTAAGAGTAAAAATAAAATCAGAAAAATGAATCAAAATAGGTAAATATGTATTTAATATAAATAGATAAAATATAAACATATGACGTTAAATTCCAAATACAAAATAAAAATCAAATACACAAAACATAGTTATAAATACATATAATTACACATGTAAAAATTAACCTATAATAAATAAGTTGATATAAATAAATAAAAATCACCTAAAATAGTACCTAAAAAAAGAAACAACTTTCATATTTTATGTTTATTTAATAAAAATCATTTTCTATTTCAAATTTGTCAAATTTCCTCTTTAAGTGATGTTTTGTCCCGTAGCAGTTGAGGTGGACCAATCAGAGCCGCACGAGGGTCAACCTACCCTTCTTCGTGCAAGCACCCCCATCAGACTGGTTCGATTCCTCATTCATCCTATTTTCGTCACCAGTATCTTTGTCATTTGTCCTCGATCTCTTCATGAAAATTATGCATCGATTAACTCTGACCCGTACTTGAGCATCCAATGAGCTTTATCTCCATTGGTCTACGCACAAACCCTATTCAAACAACCCTCCTTCAGTCGCATGTATAAAGTTTCTTCTTGAGCACTGGTATGAGATGAATCCCTTTTTGCCAACCATTTCCCTAAGAATCCTTCGCTTGAGCATGCCCTTCATGACAAAAAGTAGAGCTCGTCGATTTGCGATGCTGAGAAGGAGGTGGAGGAGGTTCACCATTGCTGGAGACCGCTCTTCATGTGGTTCTACTCCCGACTCTCCCAGGTCCTGATTCCTAGGATAACCAATAGCATAATTTAGTCTTTTATTTCATACAATTCCGTCTAGTTTAGCTAAAAATCCCAAAAAGATCTCGTCGGAGCTCTAGGATCCTACCATTGTTTCCATTTGTCTTCGATCATGTTCCAACTTCGTTGTTCATCCCGTTATCTCTCGCTTGTGTTGCCATATCTTCCAGTCCATCTTTCCACCCTAATCTCTCTTAGATCAGGATTGATCATCTTATCCTTCATCGCCCATCGGAGATCAATCCATCTCATCCATCCAGTCCCTCTTTTTGATAACCATAGGATCGAGGAGAATCATCCATGAGCCCTAAAACTTTTGGTGTAGAAAATAACTCCATCTGAGGGTCAAATCGACTCGATGTTGCAGCTCTAGGTGCTCGAGCTCCTCTGACCGTCCAGGCCTCCATTGTTGAGGCCTGGAGCTTTTTGGTGCCTCTATCAACTACAAAATTGTATTGAGAACACGAAGAGCATTTTAGCAGTGAGGGAGCACATCAAGATCGCATCAGAGGCTCGATCGAAGCTCAACAACCGGTTGTTATTGAGATGTTCTTCGATGATAGCTCAGAGCTGTTGGATCAGGAAGAACGTCTAGGTGGAGCAAGTGTTGTTCGATTAAGCACACAAGAGCCGTCAGATCGAAGGGTGGGAAGTAATCTCTGCCCTCCATTTTAGAAGCGCCATCAATCATCGAGGGTGTGACATGTGGATAAGTCAATTCAGTTAGCTCGTCCGCTCGCGCACACTTTGGGGATATTTTGCACTATACTCCCCCCTTTTGTATTTATCATTCAATATTTTTCCATTGTAATATTTTTGTAATATTTGCACTGAGAACCTTGAGATTTCATCTTATTGCACATCATTCCAATGCCACGTCACCTCACATGCCTGTATGCGTGGGGGGATGGGTATTTTGTGTGGACACCCTGCAAGTTCTGTGTCACGGTTTGGTCTTTAAACTTCAAATATCTATCTAAATCTTTTTGGAGAAATTGCATACTTGGTCGTGTTTGTATTATTTGTATTTATACCTTCGTCGGATGTTTATTACACTTTATTTTACGAATATTTCATATATGCTCCTGGGTTTTATTCAAGTGTTACGAAATGCTCTGAAACTTTTTAATAAAATGCAACTAGGTCCTTCTATTGTTTATTCAACTTTATACTTGTATTTTAATTATTGAAAATACCATTTTGCATCTAAAATTTATAGGAAATTATTTTATGTATAATTAACTCTATTCTAATACATATATCTTTCTCAAGGTAATTAAAATTATTTTCATATTTAAAAAAATAAAAAACATTGCATTTTTCATTATTTATCATTTAAAAATCTAGAAAAATAATAAAATGTTTTGAAAAATTTCCAAAAATTTCTATATGTTTTTTTGTTACATTTCATTTTCTGACAAATATTTTTTGTAAAATATTAAGAAAATTATCAAAAAAATGAAAAATATAAATAACCTTACAAAAATTCAATAAATTTAAAGAAAAATCACAAAAAATGATTTAAGTTTCTGAATTTTCTATGTAATATCTAGTATCTAAGAAATTGATTTTTGAATCAATCTAATTTGATAAATACTTTTTAAGCCCATTTCAAGTTTTTGGATTTTCTGTTTCCTTTATTTTATGTATTTTCTTATCTTAAAATCCATAAAAATTCTCAAAAATTAACCAGAAAATACTAGAAATAGAGAAAATTTATAAAACACAAAATTATTTTATTTATGAAAATTTGAGTTTATTTATTATATTTTAAAATCCAAAACCTCTATTTTTATTCTTTAACTATATAGTATTTTTATTATCTATTTTAGTCTATATTTTATTTTCAAAAATCAAAAATTTAAAAATCTGCAAAAATAAAAGCAATATATATATATATATTAAAACCCACAAAAACATTTTATAAATTAAAAGAAACAACAATTCTCTAAGTAGTCTACTCATCATTTCTCTACGACGTGTGCTCTCTACGGTTCAACCCCTACTACTTGTCTAATATACACATTTTTTTGGGGTATAACAAATTTTAGCTCACCCTTCATATTGCTTAATTATCATTCTGGGTTAATTGTTGATTTATTCAGATTGTTTGAGTACCAAGTATCGAGAGAGGGTCGATACAACGATTGTCGAATCTGATCTGTCGGACTCCGCATGCTCCTCCAAGACCATATGTTAGGTATCTCGAACGAACTGACTTGTCAAATGGCATCGCTACCAGGGAGCATCAATTTGTAAAAGATAGAGTAGACTATTTAGCTTATTTTGCTATTATTCACTTTTTGTCTACTTCTCTCATTACTCTATTTTATCTAAGATTGTTCTGACCATCTCATTGTTTGTATTATTACGAGGGCCTGCTTATCAAGGGGGGATTTACTTAGAGATTCTAGGCACCTATGAGTTGTGGAGACTGGTGGTTCTTTACTCACTAGTAGGAGAGAGTAGTAAAGAAGACAAGAAGCCAATCAGATTCTCGTAGTGTAGATTTAGTTTAGTTTTGTGTGAGAGAGATTTATTCATTTAATTTGTAATAATATATGACACAAACTTAAACACTTGGACTCTTAAAAGTCCATTTCATCAGGTGATTGTTCACCTGGGGGACTTGATCGATTTTTAATGATCTCATCGTCTTCTATTTTTATTCCTCCCTATTTTCCTCCTCTTTCTATTTATTTTCTATGATTTGTGATTTCTGCTTTATTTTCATTTTTGCATTTTGCGGAATGAGCCCTTAGATTATAGGAGTGAATGTTAAAATAAGTAGGTTGATGAACATGTTTTCACCACTTTAAAAATCGATAGTTGTAGTATATGAGATGAAAAGCGATCGATCAAAAACCACAATCTTTGAATATTGTGGAGAATTTTTTACTTGGCAAGATACCAAGGTTGAACACAGGTGATGAACCACATTTTCACCATTTTAATAGTCATGTATTTTATTGTAGTACATGTAGTGAAAACAATCCATGCAAAGACCACACCTTTGAATATGTGACAATTATTTTACTTGGCAAGAAACCAAGGTCGAACATAGGGACATGAGCCTCCACGTCTATTCATCGAATATTGTTGATGAAATAATGAGTGACTAAATTCTAAATCTAGATCTTCAAATACAGATAAAATGCATGTCATGAAATGACGTGCAGATACATAATGCGAACAAAATGATGCAGAGGTAAACTAATATAATGCATTTTTATTTTATTTTATGCAATTAAATTGAGGTTCAATGTAATGAGGTGCAAACAGATAAAAGATTCCCTAAAGCTATCACATAATGGATCCATAAAAGACAAGTTAATTTCAGGAGTAAATAATGCATTAAAATGAGCAAATGGAATTACAAATCAAGGAGCGGATGATGAAATAAAATTAGAAGTTCTCAATATATTACAAAGTATCAATAAAAAATTAAATAATGTCATTGGATATAGAATGAAACAAGCATTAAAATGACACTGAAATCATCTAATTTGGAGTTCAAATGCTCAAGTTATGAAGAAAATAGTGTTAGGGGCATAAATACAGAGAAAATGTGAGAAATAAAATGACAAACAATCACAAAAATGCTCCTAGAGGGGCATATTTGTAATAATAAAAATAGAAGGGGTTTCCTTGTAATTTTTCCTTGAGCACAGGGTTATACGTACATTTATCATAAACTTTCGACGATCCTCTACAAATTATCCAGGCACGTACGTGAGTCACGCGCACCTAGGAGGGGCCTTTATGTAATTTTGGAAAGCTCGGAGGACCTGGATTCAATTTGTCCCAGTCATATGTGCAGGGCAAGCGCATATCTAGGCTTGGATGGAGGCTCGGCAGTTGGTAGGTTGGGGAGCCACGTGGTTGACTCAGGAGCTTCGGGCGAGTGGCTCGGATCTACCGAGCCTGCAGGATCGGTGGTGCGACATGGTCCGATTCAGATGATCGGACGATATCTGAATCTTCATGCTCTGCCTCTTGCGGCAGCGAGGGGACTTGGCTCCGTTGACTTCCCACGAGCTCCACCGCGCTCCTCCGTGATTGGTTGAGATACAGAAAGCTTCCTGGAAGCTCCGGGATTAAGCTCAGCCGAAGTTGGAGCCGCGGGGAGGCCTGATGAGATGAGGCAACACAGGTGAGCTGGTGTAGGCGCTCGAGACCGTAGCTGAGTCGCCAACTCCTATCATTGAAGAATTCACCTGCTAGGGGGGATAGGGATAGATGAAGCAAGTGCATGTGTGGAGTTGTGAGGTGAATGGAGTCCTATGCATGTTTGGGAAGGTGGCGGCCCGGCGACTCTTCCGCCTTAAGGTGGAGAAGGTGGGTTGACATGGAGGGGAAGTTAGAGGAACGGAGGAGGGGGTCTGAGAGTGACGCAAAGATCTAGGTTGTGTGGCAAAGCTTTTGGTGTGGTCTGATCGATGAGGGGTGGTGTGTATGTGTGTGATTAAATCAAAGAAAACTAAAAAAAATCATACATGCAGAATTTAAGAAGAACAGATATGCAAGGGCTTGGACTGAGCTTCTAATGAAGCTCGAGGTCTTCGCACGATGAGGCCAGTTGGTCCTTGGTGCTTAACGATGCCTAAGGTGGATGTGACATGGCCGGAGCAACCATGGGTCGACACCGAGGATGCAAGCTATTATCGCACCTCCAATCCTTCGTCCTCTGTCACAGGAGAAGGCTAAGCTGCAACCTCACGAATTGGTGGATGAGGAAACATGAGGTGGAGGTGTTATAAGTGGAGGACGACTGTTACCCAGTGGTGGCGGAGGCTTTTGCAATGTCAGTTTAAAGAGGATGAAAGTGCAGTTTAGTGTAATTGAAGGCCCCGTGAAGATCGGGGTGGTTAGGGTTGCAAGGGGGTGCGTTTAGGTAGTGGAAAGGGTGGCTGTGGTGGGGGCCAAAAATGGAAGGGAGAGCGGGCACGATGAGGTGAAACGGATGGGAGTAAAGACGCCGGAGGTGGAAGATGAGTTTCTAGAAGTTGGATCTCACGATCCAACAATCAAGGAGTAGGTGCAGGTTGGCCACTCAGATCAGATCAAGCAATCTGATCTAAGGTCTGAGAGTGCAGCAGGGACATATGCTTGAGATGAGGTTTATCAGAAGAGATCGGAAGGTGGAGATGAGTGTGGGTGCGAATGATTGAGGTTACGTGTGGTGTGTGATCTAATGGTGGAAGATGAAGGGGTGACATGGAGGAGGCAGAGCCATGGGATGCGACGCCATCCAGCAGCAGAGGTGAAGGTGGGAATGGGTGTATGAGATCAGATCAGGGGGCCTGATCAGCTGTTGGAGAGAAGGGAGATGGGTGGTGGAGATGAAGGCGTGGGAAGTTGATCCTAGGGCTAATGGCAAAGGCGGGGGGCAGAAGGAGGTGTGGCCACGTGGTGGCTCCCGAGAGCACCACATGGCCCAATCAATTATTCGAAAAATAGTAAAATCAAAGAAAAATCCAAATAAAATAACTAGAACTTAATTACAAAAAAGTCAATACATAAAAGTTATAGATCTCGATGAGATCTACGTGTTTAATGTTGAACAAAAAGTCAAAAGAGGTCAATTGCACATAGAAATTTTTTGGTAGTATTTTTAATATATAAAAATAATGTATTTAATTGCTTTGTGATTTTTTTTTATATTTTTAATTTCTTTTTATAACCAAAACAAATATATACATAATATTTAATCTATTTTAGGGATTTTTAGTAAAAGAGAAAATAAAGAGAATGTTAATAATAAATATATAATAATTCTTAATTAGGGTTAATTACAGGTGAATGTTTTATTGACAAAGATGTAGAATTCATGAAGATTTGGAATGAAGTTCTTATTCTTCAAGGATAACAAGAAAGAATAGTGATGATCCATCGGAGATTCATCACACCCTTATACTAGACTATGCTCATCCTCGAGCATCTAAAGAATGAAGGAGTTGGATTAATTCCTGACAATGCATGTGATTTTCAAGGCTCAGTTCATTTAAAACCCTCAATTTAAGTGATCCTAAAACTCTAGGCTCAACCATGCTCTAGTCAAAAGTAATCCAACTTCTCTAATTATAAGACTCTTTATTTGTACATATAATATAAGGATATGACATTTAGTGTAATGCAATCATGAGAGTCAAGTCGAGATGTCACCCAAGGTCCCAGTCCAGGAGACTCTCCTCTAGACCTAATCCTCAACAATAGGGAATAAGTCTTTTCTTGCAATCAATCCACCTTCTCATTAGTTTGTCAGAGTTGAACATGTAGATGGAAGGACAGATGATGGAGGGCATATGATAGCACATTTTCTTCTATCCCTCACATTGGAACAAAGATCCTCTCGAGTGCCTCATTACTCAACACATGCATTTTTTCTTGTTGATCAATGTGTCTGTCAAGAGATCTTGGAGTCATCTGCACTTGTTTTACTGGGAGTACACCTGGGTGTGTCTCTTTTAAGTATCTAAGATACCTTCGACACCCATACTATATTACTGTACGATGCAGAGCCCTTTTTGGGTGCTAGCCCGACTCCTTGGTCCTAATAGCTTTGGTCCAAGTGGACACTTTGAAATGTTTGGGAGCACTCGCCTTTGGTGGAAGTTCTTTTGATTTCGTATTTGTAATGAGAGAGAGCTTTTCCTTATATGATAGAACTCTCTCTAATTTTATTTCATTGATGTTTGGCTAGCTCCACTGCTTTTACTAAGAGTTGGCGCACACTGATCAACAATTATTTAATTTCATCACACCCTGGCACATAGGTAAATATCTGAAGATAGCATGTGAACTTGTTCTAATACTGGCTAGAGTTTGCTGACACTAAGGTTTCTTGAAGACTTCATTAACTTTATCCCATCCTCGATCATCATTAAATTATATCTAAACTCGAATCTCCAGTCCTAGTTCCTCAAGTGATAACTCAACTCATCTCATCAATCATGCAGTTGTGAAAGTGATATGATGATCATATTCTTTAGAAGGTAGAGATGAAGAGTGCAATATAGTGCTTAAATCTTTAAAACTAGGGAAGTGTGGATAATTAAGTTTCAAGCCCTAATGACTAAGGCTGGTTAACTCAGACTCTAAAGATCTCAGAAACTAAGTGTACGCAACTCCTCAAGCCCTGAGTGACAGTGAATGTGTCAGGAATACACCAACTCCAGAGTTAGTGATTTTTTGAATTTTTGAGTTTTGCAATTTTATGGCATTTTTTAATCTCAAGAGTAATAGTGACTGGCCCATGCTCATATGAATAGTTGCATCCATTTCCAGCCATTATGGGTGTAAGTAGGATCGTTAGATGGCTACCCATGTTACTTCAAGATGGTGCCATTCACATTGTCTTTAACCACCCACTATGCTAAGGGAGATCATAGTCCCCTCACTGAGAAATGGCTACTCACTTCTAAGCTCAGTAGTCAGAATAGCTGCTTAAGAAAAGATTTTAACGTTTTAAGATTTTTATGAGATTTTTGAAAAAGGTTTATTGTAATTACAAAATAAGAAGTTAGTTGTTCATTTTTGAAAAGATTTTTCAAACCATGTCATATACTATATATACATATTTTTTTCAAAACAGTGTAACATAGATAGCAAATTTTGCAAACATTTGCAAACATTTTTTTACAGAAATCAGTTCACAAGATACTTATACCCTAGCCCCGAAAAAGTTTCAAAAAATTCAAAATACATGCTATGGCTAAAGTATATATACAATATATATGGTATACCCCCCATACTCAACTTTTGCTATGTCCTCATTGCACAAAGTGATATGAAGCCATAGTTGATGTCAAATACAAGGTGATATAGCAGAACTGACTCAGATGGCCCCCTATACTTAGGTCAAATGACCTAATTATAAGAAGACAAGAAGGAAAGAATGAATGAATCTAGTCCCCGTATACGTAGGCTGAAAATAGCCTAAGTATTGGATATGAAGTAAGGATGGAGGGACATGCAGTGAGTGATCAATGACTATACAATGTTACCCCTATACTTAAGCTGAAGAGTAGCCTAAGTATTTGGATGTGGATTTTAGACTGGGGAACCAGTGATTAGTTAGGGTTAAAGGGTGGAGTGGATTTACAAAGATGAATGGGTGGAGGGGGGGTCATCTAGGGTTACAGGAGGGTTGGGTAGACAAGACAATCATGCTCAACCAAGCAAGCAATACACCCTGATTCACCAACACACACATGAAGACAAACAAAGGTTGGTCATTTATCTTTTCATTTTAATTGGTGATCATTCAAAATTTGAAGTTCGTTACACAGGCTTCAATGTTTGGTTTTGGGAACTATCCTAGGGATATGTCCTCACCTCTCAATAATCAAACATCCTGCGTACAATGGCGGAGGTTTCTCTCCCATAAACCAAGAGTGAATTTTATTCCAGTTTCTTTCATCGACTTGCATTACAATCTCGGTTATAATTTGAGGTTGTCAATGTGTTAAAGTGAGAGCATAAATCAAGCGGTCATCGCCCACTTGTCCTTTCCCAATTTCCTTTAATATCCTACATGATAAATATGGAGAAGATCGAGAAAAGCCAGTGCATTCATTAAAAACCATGATGCATGCTTGAAAGAAAACTTACAGTGCCTCCAACAATCTCCATGCACGTGTAGGAATGTATTAAAATTTATGTTATGGGCTTGTAAGTCGAAGAAGTTGTGCGTAAACATGCTTCTATTAGAGGGAAATAATTTGGCTAAGTGAAGCTATTTATGTGCATCCAGTGATTTAAGTGTATCCTAACCTACGAGGCAAGCACAAATGATAGAGAAAAAAAGAGCTCGAAGAGCTGTGTGCCTAGCCCTAGGTTGACACTCAAGTGGAGCCTCACTCGAACAGGGGTGGGACTTCACGCACACCACATGCAAGGTTCAAGTTTTTTTAAATATACATGTGAGCCCTCGAACGAGGACTACTAGAAATATGAGGATTACATTTTTTACAGAAGATATGCATGAATAAAATATTGACTAAACTCCTTTAACTCTCCTAAATTTCCTTCACAGCTCCTCACAGCAGAAGCTTCCAACTCCATGCCTCCATGTAGATCGAGCGTCCTCCATCTTCATAGGCCCTGCCACAAAGGAAAAAATCAGGAACAATATAACAAAATTTATTCAAGAAATGATGCACAAATGAACATAATGTGAAGACCTAAAATTTTGAAAATAATCACATAAAAAATAATGCAATAAAATTCAATAAATAAATAGGATGAGCCGTGTCCTCGACAACGACGTCATTTGATGAACCACATTTTCATCGTTTTAACAATCGTGTATTATGTCGTAGTACATGCGGTAAAAATAAACCATGCAAAGACCACACCTTCGAATATGTTGGAATTACATTACTTGGCAGGATACCAAGGTCGAACACAAGGATACAAGCATCCTCATCTATTCATCAAAAATTATTTATTAAATAATGAGTAATTAAATTCTAAATTTAGGCCTTCAAATGCAGATACAATGCATGGCACGGAATGATGTGCAACATGATGCGAACAAAATGGTGTAGAGGCAAACTTATATGATGCATGCATTTTTATTTTATTTTATGCAATTAAATTGATGTGCAATGAAATGAGGTGCAAACAGATAAAAGATGCCCTAAAGCTATCACATAATGGGACCATAAAAGATAGGATAATTTCAGGAGCAAATAATGCATTAAAATGAGCAAATAGTGTTACAAATCAAATAGCAGATGACACAACAAAATTAGAAGTTCTCAATATATTACAAAGAGTCAAATCAAAAATTAAATAATGCAATGGAATAGAGATTGAAACAAGCATTAAACTGACACTGAAATAATCTAATTTAGATATTAAATGCTCAAGTTATGAAGAAAATAGTGCTAGGGGCATAAATGCAAAGAAAATATGATAAATAAAATGATAAATAATCACAAATATGCCCCTAGAGGAGCATTATTATAATAATCAAAACTCGGAGGGGCCTCCCTGTAAATTTTCCTTGAGCGTGGGGTTATATTTACAATTATTATAAACCTTTGGGGGTTCTCTACAATTTATCCTGGACACACGTAAGTCACGCATGACTGGGAGGTGCAGTTTTGCAATTTTGGAAAGCTTGTAAGCTTGGATGTAATTTATCCCAGTCACACACGCGGGGCACACACGCAGCTAGGCTCGGAAGGAGGCTTAACATATGGCTGGCAAGGGAGCCATGTGGTTGACTCAGGAGTTTCAGGAGAGTGGCTCAGATCTACCAAGCATGCAGGATCTGTGGTGCGACGTGGCCTCATATGGGTCGTCCGATCCAGATGATCAAACTATATCTTAATCTTCATGCTCCGCCTCTTGTGGCAGCGAGAAGACTTGGCTCTGGTGACCTCCCCCGAGCTCCACCGTGCTCCTCTACAGCTGGTTGATATCCTTAGAGCTTCCTGAAAGCTCCACGATTAAGCTCGACCGAAGATGGAGCCACGAGGAGGCCTGATGAGATGGGGCGACACAAGCGAGCTAACATGGGCGCTCGAAACTGGAGTTGAGTCGCCAACTCTGATCGTTAAAGAATTCACCTGCAAAGGGGGTTAGGGATAGCCAAAGCAAGTGTATGCGTGGAGTTGTGAGGTGAATGGAGGCTCGTGCATGGCGGAGAAGGTGGAGGCCTGGCAACTCTTCCGCTTTGAAGGCAGAGAAGGTGGGTCGACGTGGAGGGGGAGATAGAGAAACGAAGGAGGGGGTCTGAGAGTGATGCAAAGATCTTGGTTGCATGGTGAAGCTTTGAGTGTGGTTTGGTTAAAGTGGGATGGTATGTACATGCGTGATTAAATCAGAGAAAACTCAAAAAAATCATACCTGGAGGATTGAAGAAGAAGAATAGCGATGCGAGGGCTTGGGCTGAGCTTCTGGTGAAGCTCAAGGTCTTCGCAAGATGAGGCTAGCCAGTCCTCGGTGCTCAACGGTGCCTAAGGCGGCCGTGACATGGTCATGGTGCCCATGTGTCGACATAGAGGATGCGAGCTATTGTCACACCTCAAATCCTTCATCCTTTGTCACAGGAGAAGGTGGAAGGTTAAGCTGCAACCTCATGTATTAGTGGATGAGGGAAATATGAGGTGGAGGTTTTATAGGTGGAGGACGACCATTACCTGGTGGTGGCAGAGGCTTTTGCAATGTCGGTCCAGAGAGGATGAAAGTACAGTTAGTGTAATTGAAGGCCCTGTAAAGATCAAAGCGATTAGGGTTGTGAGGGGGTGTGTTTAGGTAGTGGAGTGGGTGGTTGTGGTGGAGGCCAAAAATGGAAGGGGTAGAGTGCACGACGAGGTGAACCGTATGGGAGTAAACATGCTGGAGGTAAAAGATGAGTTTCTACCCATTGGATCTCACGATCTAATGGTCAGGGAGGATGTGCAGGTGGGCTGCTCAGATCATATAAGGCGATCTGATCCAAGGGATCAGATTGGAGCGAGGACGTGTGGTCGAGATGAAGTTTATCAGAAGAGATCGGAGGGTGGAGATGAGTGTAGGTGTGGACGGATGAGATGAAGTGTGGTGTGTGATCTAATGGTGGGAGATGAAGGGTTGACGTGGAGGAGGCGGAACCATGGGATGCGACTCCATTTAGCGGCTGAGGTGAAGGCGGGAATGGGTGGACAAGATCAGATTAGGGGGCCTGATCAGACAGTGGAGAGGAGAAGGGAGATGGGTGGTGGAGATGAAGGCGTGTGAAGTGGATCTAAGGGATAATAGAAGAGGTAGGTGGTGGAATGAGGTGCGTCCATGTGGTGGCTCCAGAGAGCGCCATGTGTCCCAATCCGTTATTCATAAAATAGGAAAATCAGAGAAAAATCCAAATAAAATAATTAGAAGCTTAATTATAAAAGTGCCAAAACCTGAAATTTATAGATCTTAATGAAGTATACAAGCTTCATGTTCAACAAAAAGTCAAAAGAGGTGAATTACAAATAGATTTATTCTTGATATCATTTATAATAGATAAAATCACTGTATTTAATTGCTTTGTGATTTTTTTGTATTTTTAATTTCTTTTTAAAGCAAAAACAAATACATGTAATATTTAATCTAATTTATAGGGATTTTTACTAAAAGAGAAAATGAAGAGAATGCTAGTGATAAATATACAATAATTAGTAATTAGGGTTAATTACTGGTGAATGTTTTATTGACAAAGATATGGAATTAATAAATATTTGGAATGAAGTTCTTATTCTTCAATGATAAAAAGAGAGAATAATGATGATCCATCAGAGATTCATCAATAGGGACACAAGCCTCCTCATCTATTTATCGAAAATTATCGATTAAAATTGAGCGATTGTTGGCACGAGACCTTCGAGGATTGATAATTATTGATATAGTGGCCGTTGCTATCCCCAAAAATCCCGTGAAAACAAACAAAATTTTTCTTCTCCTCTTGCTGCAGAATAATTAGAAAGAATAATGTGGAGCAAGAGAAATATTTTGCTACTTATTCACCTGTATAGCGGACAGGATCGAACTCATTGGAGGCTACAATTCCCGAGGGTCATTCAATTAATCGACAAAAAATCAATTAAAAGGAAAAAAATCTCAAAGGCAAAATATCCTTGATTTTTGTGAAAATTTTCTCTATTTATTTTTTATTGTTTTTTTATTTCTATTTTATATTTTCTGATCTCTTAATTTTTAGTGATTTTAATTTTGCATTTTTTATTTTTTTAAATCAACAACAATATGCACAAAACAAGAAATACGCACACCAATTTTTAGAGAAATATTCAAATTTTTATGAATTATTGAAATTCTGAAAAGAAAAAGACACTTTTTTGATTTTTAAATAATAATAAATGATGTTAAAATGCAATCAAAATTTTATGCTAGAAAGATAATCACATCAGGAACATGGCATGATTTTTTTAGAAATTTACGGACCAAGGAAAACATTTATTTAAATATGAAAAGGAAGCAAATTCAAAGTCCGGAAGTGACGGACTGCACTGTAGATATTCAAAGTTTACAACCAACATGAACAAGGAATAAATAAGAGGGAAGAAAGTGTAATTTACCCAATAAAAATGTGTCGTGCACGTGACTTGCTGGAGCATAGGCCTTTATTGCGAAAGTTGCAGAACCTGAGGGCTGACTTGAAATTTTCCAAATGGAGGCGTGTTACGCATGTGACAGGAATATCTATAGAGGCTCCTTTGTAATTATGCAATATTCAGGGGATGAAACTGATGTTTCTCCAATTTTTTATTTTAAATCCCCTTAGGGTTTCTTTTTCTATTTCGTTCTTCACTTAGGGCATGGAGTGTTACTGCCGCCAAAGAGGGAGTGGTGGAGCAGCCGCCCCACATGGAGCGGTGGAGGTCAGGGTGGCTGTCGGTGGTCGCAGACGGAGCGGTTCCTGGAGCGGTGGTAGTGATGGCGGGCTAGCTCGCGATGGACGTCGCGCGACAGTGCGCGCGGGTTGCGAGCAGGTGGCGCTGCACGTCGCCGCGCCGGAGGCGATCTGGGTCGGATCTGGTGGAGACGGAGGGGGTCGGGCTTTGGACGAGCACATTGCTGAGGGCGGTGTTGCTGGGCGGATGCGTGTCGCGTGAACGGCGGCTGGGGGTCGGGACCTAGCAGAGCAGTGCCGGTGGATCTGCTCCAATTTTTTTTTTGTTTTTTTATATTTTTTACTGTAAGAAGAAATAAATAATATATATATATATTTCAAAAACAGAAACTGTACTCAGACACAACAATAATTTTTTAAATTTTGTATTTTTTTTATTTTTTTTTATTTTCCGGCAAAACAAAGGTTAGAGAAAGAAGAAAAACTAGAAACATATTTATTTATTTTTGTACAAAAATGGGATGTGTGAACGTTTATGGATCTTGGCAATATGGAATATAGATCCGGATCTCTGACCATCGTGCGTGGTCGGAGGTGCATGATTGCGTGAGGTAGAAACGAACGCGGAGAGATCTAGAGAATGATATGAAAACTCGAGTCAGTGATGGATTAAATCATGATGGAGGTGATTCTAATATCTAGATAAAAATGACAATGGAGAGAAAATGCGAGATAATAAATCTACGATTAACCTAGGATAAAATAAGGGAAAATGGTTCTCATCTTAGGAGCGGAAAAGATCTTGATCACCTCGACGAAGGCCGACGCGCTATCACCGGACAGTTCGGAGTCTAGGTACCCTTCTACGATAAGAAGACTCTTGGAGATCGAGCTCCTCTCACCAAGGATTGATCATGTTGGAATGATGGAGAAGGAGCCAAAAGATAAAGAGAATGAAATTTGAATTTTTGTTTGAAGAGAAGAGAAATGAAAATTGAAATGAGATAAAGATAAAGAGATATAAAAATATCTAAAAAAATTAACTTTTTTTTTGCATTTTTGTCACTTTATTTATTTGAATGAAAAATGTTATTTTTTTTATTTTTTATGGTGGTTAATTAAGAATAGCAACTATATACATATACTATATACATATGATATATTATATACATAGTTTAATAAGGAAATTACTTTTTTTGTTTTAAAATTTTTATTTTTATTTATTTAAAAGAATTAATAAAAATATTTACAAGTATTTACAAAATACAATATGTACAAAATACATGTGAAAATTGCACAAATCACCCCAGAAAACCAACTTTTGACTCGTAACTCCAAAAATTATGAAATCACAACCATTTTAAAGATAATTTAATTTATAATACAATGGAAGTGAGTTTGGTTCAATTTGAGTTCATATGAAGCTGGAATTGGTCATTCAATTATCGCTTAGTGGCTTTTTTCCAAGTGTGGTTGCTTTTATTCTATACATGATTTAATTGTGCAATTATTTTTACTATTTAGAACACATTTTTATTTACAACTTTGATTTTGAAAGTTATTTGATTTGAGGTCAATTCAGGTACAAATAAAATAGTGTAGTATACAAATATACACAACACACATTTTTTGGATTTTCTGATTGAGGACCCTATCTCCCCCTACTTTATTCCTGGTAGATCAGGTCAAATCTTGACCTTCTCTCAGGGTTCGGGTCAGCCTGTATTTATTACATATATATAGTCTTTCTTTTTTTATTTTCTTTTCTTTATTTTTCTTTTCTTTCTTTATTTATTTATTTTAGGTTAAAATTGTAAGAAGTGTACAATATTTACACACAAATGCAAGTTAGTAAGAATATATTGTTAGTGTTATATACACGTATTTTATAAGGGATTTTAAGCTAAAATAAATGAATAAAGATGACGAATCGCAGATTCATCATCCCCCTATGCTTTTGCTTTGCTAGTCCCTTAGCAAACACTTATTTGAAAGAATAAGTGAAGAAAAAGAAAAAGGAAGGGAAAATAAAGAAATTAGGACAATATTGAGTATTAAACTTATCTTCATAAAATTGTAGTTTGGAGCTCTGTCGGACCTTTGGATTATTAGTGTGTCGGAACTTTAATGGAAGATGGATTTAAAACCTAACAGCCTCTAAGTTCCATAGGACTCCTATTCAGGTCTCCTCAACAGTCAGGTTAGAACAGGTCTACATACACCAATTCTTATGACCATGAATCTTTACTTGTAGGGTGTAAGTGAGGTATAGCTCCCCATCTCAGAAGTAGCAAAGAAACAACCTCCCTCAACAAGGTAACTCTAATTCCCCTATCTTACAACTCTTTCCTCGAGGAGAGGAGATATTCCCTTCTAAGTTCAAGTGCAACCAGCTCAAGAAAAGGGGATGGAGAAAAGAATGGACGGTAATTAGTGTAGCTACCTATCCTTGGATGCATGACTACTGTAGCCAAGTCATCTGCTGCAAGCTTACAAAAAATTGTCTTTGAATCTCTTATCGAAATTTTTTTATTTATTATTTTTTCTTGTATATACACTCCGACAAGCATTTTACTTTTCAATAAAGCCTCTCCACTTTTGGAGATTATGCATTTTTCCATAAAGTTTTTCGAAAGCATATACAATGTGCAGCATGTACATAAGGAGTTTTTCCTCTTGAGCCAGTAGACTATCCCTCTTTTGAAGCATTATTGCAACCCCACAGCATCCTGTCTTTAGACCTCAACATCGCTAGACTAGGTTGAGATGGACTTCCTTCCCTAGAGGAAGACGAGAGGTTCCGCCTAGATGTACTACCCTCGTATGCTACCCCAAGCCAAAAGATTCTGCCTCCTTACTACCTCATCCATGAAGAGCTACGTGTAGAGTGCTTGTCCAAGATAAGCCACGATCTGAAAGAATCATGCGTGTGTTGTTAAATGTTCTACTTAGACTAATAAAGATGACATGTGAACATAGTCTTATGGACTCAAATAATTAAGTCACTAAGACCTGAAAAGTCTTAACTCCATTTCTTATAAGGTTCCTCGGAAATTAAGTGGATTAAGGCCCAACTAAGCTCCATTCTTCAATTTTATTCCTAACTTAGTTTAAATGCCTATACTATCCTAAAAAATACACATGCAAATGCAAGAAAATATGAACAATGCAAAGAAAGAAATTTTTTTGAAAAAATGATGCACACATTTTTTTAAACAATTTTCTAATTTTGAACTTTTTATGGATTTTTTGGGAGAAAAATGCAGATATAAAAGAAAGAGTTTTTTTTGGAAAATGATGCACGTATGAAAAGATCATTCTTTTAAAAACAATTTTCTAATCTTGAACTTTTCATGGATTTTTTGGAGAAAAATGTAGATGTAAAAGAAAGGTTTTTTAATTTATGCAAGTTTTTATAGATTTTTTGTTTGTAGTTTTTTTAAAGGAAAAAAGGTTAGTAAAATATATACAAGTATATACAAGATTTTTTTGTTTGTTGTTTTTTTTTTGTTTTTTTTTGTTGTGTTTTTTTTGTTTTTTTACACACGTGGATTTTACAAAATTATATACATACCGCCCAAATAAACATATTTAAAAGTACGAGTTATGTATAAAGTATATATACAATACATACGATACCCGCTATACCTAGCTCGAACTATGTCCTCATAGTAATCAAAGAGCGAAAAGGAAGACATAACTCGTGCTAAGTATAGAAAAGTGGAAAGACTCCTATGCTACAATGACTCAAAGGAAAGATAAAAAGAAGAAAAGTTGGTGCTCCCCCTATACTTAGGATCAAGTAATCCTAAGTATAGTAGAATGTACAAAAGGGAAAAACTAATGAAGAGAATGTACAAACTCAAAAATTAAAAAAATACGATATGAACAACATCACCCCTCATACTTAGGGTAGAGTATCCCTAAGTTTAGGCAACCAAAACAAGAGTGATGAACATGACGAATATGAACAGCAAATATCATTCACCCCCCCATACTTAGGATAAAGCACATCCTAAGTATAGCATACACACACACACACACGGAAAAGGGGTGAATGATAAAACGAAAGAAGAAAGAGTGAAACGAAAGGATATACAAGAGGAGTGGATGTACAAAGGTCAAGAAGGTCGAAAGTGAACCTTCTTGCAGGACTGTTGAGGAATGGATCTGATAAGATGTAGGTCGATATTGGGATTATCATTAGATATGAACTGATCATGATCGACCAAGAATGTATCCTCAACGATTTCAGATTATGCAGGCCTAAACCGATCAGTGGAAGTAGTATGGTCATCTCATGCCTGGGTCTCGCAAACATCAAAGTAAAATGGCTTGAAATCATTATCAGAAAAAGTATGATCAATTTCATCCTGGCGAGCCTCTAATGGATCATCATCTTTATCAAAAGGCCCAAATTCCTTTATAAAAGCAATCAAATCAAATTTGGCCTTATCAGTCTCATCTAAATTAGGGTGAATAGGAACAGACTCATCAGTGAAAGTAGTCAAATTATGTCCGTCTTGTCTAGTCTCAGAGTCTGCGTTCCTCTCTAGGTGTCTATCGTGTAAATCCCACGGATGTCATCCATGCATCGCCACATACCAGAAGGGGGAACTCCAAGGTCTATGCTTTCCGAGTCTTCCTCATTCAAGAGGAATTCTTGGGTTTCCTTATCATCCAACGTATAATAAGAATCTCTGATATTATCATCGAGGCCAAATTCCTTGGGGTTGGCTAACACTGGCGGGCTCTCATGGGATGTAGGTCTTTGGTCAGTAGTGGGTGTGGTGATCAACACATCGCTCCCTACATCAGAACGGAAGCGAATCTATCCTGAACCATAATCAATAACGGCTCCCGCATAGGCGAGGAAAGGCCATCCCAGGATGATTGGAGGATGATCCACAGGAGTGGAGGTCTCCATGGGCAATACAACAAAATCCGAAGTGAAATTCATGCCCTGAATAAGAATGACAATGTTTTTGAGAATACCCTTCGGCCTCTTGACAGATCCAGCAAGAAATTGAAATATCATCCTGGTTTTCTTGAGAGGCCCAAGATGGAGAGACTGTACCATAGAGAAGGGTATTATATTGATTAAAGAACAACCGTCAAGGAGAGTGTTATCACAAGAATGTTCAGAGATGGAGCAGCTCACAAGAGGTATGGTAGTGTTCCCTTTCTTGAAATATGGACGGTAAGAGATGGCATAGGTAGTGGCCATGGTCAAGATGTGACGCTTAGATCTCTTTCGCTTTCTCTTTTTGTGTTGAGGACTACATAAATTTGTCATGACCTGTTGAAGTGGGGCTTTAATGATCTCATGAAGGGTGGCTACCAATTCAGGTTCCGTCAATATTTTTTTGAATTTTTGGATCTCCTCCATACAAGGGAGGAGATTGGAATCAGCATATACACGAGGATTTTCAAGAGCAGTATGTATAATGGAATCCTCAGGGTCAAGGTCAGGACATGTGGTGGATATATGTGTGGGTAAATGATCGGGCATTGGGTTCTCTCCTCACAAAATGAATCAACAATGTATCGCCTAGAATCTTTTTGGATTTTTAAAATTTTCTCATTTTTTGTATTTTGGGCGATTGTATGCTTTCATGATTATCCTCAAGTGAATCCATATCCTCAAACAATAGAGTAGCGTTCTGGATCTCATTTATGATAAATAAATTGCTAATCCTCGAATTCATATGTTCCATCATCTGGTTCAGTGTCTCTAGTGTGGAAATCATAAAAGGTGACTCCAAAATCGTAGTATCGGGTGAGTTTAATGAGGATTGGTGAGAATTAGAGTTCATCTCCTGAAATAATGGTTTAGGTGGATATGCACAAAAATCATGAGGAAAGTCCTCCTGGAAAAAGGAAGATGGATCGTCTAGAGAGTGCGAGAAGTCCGTGAAGATCGGATTAAAATAACTCCAGTCGGCCATCTCGGAAACAAAAGACGGGATCGAGAGAATACGAGGGTCAAGTCAAAAGATATGGAGAAAAAGGTGCAAATGCACAGAAGGATCGAGTATGCACACAAGCAATCAAACACAATACAGACCCCCATTTCACCAACTCAACTCAATGTGAAGATCGTGAAGGTTCGGTCAATTATCTTGTCAATTTTAGAGTTTGGTGAGAATACAATCTATCAGAGCGGTTAGAGTGAGATGTTAGGAACCCAATGCTCCTAGGAGACTGGCCTCATCCAAAAGTTAGATCTTTCCCAGCCAGTATGAATGGCAGACTGTTTACCGGCTACCCAATCAATTCAATCTGTTAAGGATGTCGCGGGCCGGTTTACCGGCTATCGGAGAGACCCTCACTGGAGAACAACTAACCCAAGATAGTAGTATGAAAAGAGTTCATGTGTGGTTCTATCCTAGTGTGCGGGTTGCTCTCTCGCTCAAGCAAACCAAAGAATGAGGGGGTTACTCTCCCCAAAACAATGATTTTTTCTTGTGTTGCTTTTAGGGTCGAGTTTTCTTTAACAGTCCCGTATTTTAGGCAATTGTCACTTTTTAAAATATTTTCAAAGAATCGCCTACCGAGTGTCCAATTTCCTTTTAACTTATGTGAGTGAAAATAAAGAAAGAGATCAGAAATGCCAATGCGCGATAAAAAACAATAATGCATGCATGAGTTAGAGATGCGTACCTTGTCGCCAGCACTCTACATGCAAGTGATCCGCGCAGAATTTAAATAAACTATCTTGTATGATGCAAGTGAACCATCCTAGATGATAGCTTCTATTAACGGGAAAAAACAAGTTAATTTGACTAAGTCCAAATTACGCTCTATTCTATAGGTACAGAAATTCTTGTTTAAGGTGTTTGGAAATAATTAATTACCCGGCTCAAGCAAATTGATTAAAGCAATCAACAGGTAGCTCACAAAATCCGTGTGAAACAAAGAAAAATAAAGTCGATGAAAACAAAATCGGTGAGGTCACCCAAGTGCACTAGCACTTCGCAAAACAAACCCCGCAACAAATGAATATCTGTTTACAAAGTTTAAATGCTAGAAAAATAAATGGAAAAAAACTTTTTTGGTCTCCTTCAATTCTTCTTCTCCTCCTCTCACGGTATCCTGCGGCTTGGTGAAGAATCAAGCCGCCTCTGCATCGCTTGGGTGCTTCAACTCTCCAAGGATCGCCTCCTTCGCTCCGCGGGCCCTCGTAAGAAAAAGAAAAGACAATGTGTAAGAAACACAATTATCAAATATGAGAAAGAAAAAAAATGAAATGAATGCAATGGATATGAACAATGAAGTGAATGGCAAAATGTAAACAAATATTTACAACTAAGAATATAAGGTTAAAAGAGAAACCTTATTACCCTCACCGTGCTCCCCGGCAATGGCGACGTTTTGTTGGCTCAAGAAATTTGGGTTTTTTTTTATTTTTTTATTTTATTATCCCGACAATGGTGCCATTTTGTTGGCATGAGACCTTCGATGATAGAGAATTGATGATATGAATAATGGTCGTTGCTATCCCAAAAAATCCCGTGACAAACAAACAAATTTTTTTTCTTCTCTCGTTGTAGAGTAATTACAAAGAATAATATGGAGCAAGAGAAATATTTTACTACTTATTTACCTGTATAGTGGACATGATCGAACTTAGGGAGGCTACAATTCCCGAGGGTTATTCAATTAATTGATTAAAAATCAATTAAAAGAAAAAGAAAATCTCAAAGGCAAACTATCCTTGGTTTTTGTGAATTTTATCTCTTTTTAGATTTTTATTATTTTTTTATTTCTATTTTTTAGTGATTTAATTTTGCAAATTTTTTTTTTTTTAAATCAATAACAATATGTACAAAATAAGAAATACACACACCAACTCTTTTTGTAGTTTTCAATTATATCAAAAATATTCAGAAAACTCCAGAGAATTTTTGTTTACTGTAAAGATTTTGAAATATTTTTAGGAATTTTTGTAGAATTTTCAGATCTTTTTATATTTTTTTAAAAATCAAACAGTGACAAAAAATAAAAACAGTGCACAGAATGGAGTAATTTGTAACTTAAAAACATTTTAAGTGCCCCAAAACTCCTGGTAATTATATTTATGATAAAATAGGGACAATTATCTACAAATAAAGACTGAAATCACGATTTTTGGATTCTTTTAGAATTCTTTTATGATTTTTATAAGATTTTTAATATTTTGCACTTTTTTTGGATTTTATAAGTTATTAATGCACAAAATTTGGATAGAAATTAAAAGATAATGAAATAAAACTATTCCATTTTTTTGGAATTTTTAGAGCAATATTTAGATTTTTATGAATTTTTGAATTTCTGACTGTTTTTTATTTTTAAATAATAATAAATGATGATAAAATGTAATCAAAATTTTATGCTAGAAAGATAATCACATCAGGAACATGGCATTTTTTTATTAATTTATGGACCAAGGAAAACATTTATTTAAATATGAAAAGCAAGCAAAGTTTAAGTCTAGAAATTAGGGACTGCACTGCAAATATTCAAAGTTTACAACCAACATGAACAAGGAATAAATAAGAGGGAAGAAAGTGTAATTTACCCAATAAAAACATGTTGTGCACGTGACTTGCTGGAGCAGAGGGCTTTATCACGAAAGTTGTAGAATCTGAGGGTTGACTTGAAATTTTCACAATGGAGGTGTGCTGCGCATGTGACAGGAAGCTCTGCAGGGGCTCCTTTGTAATTATGCAATATTCTGAGGATGAAACTGATGTTTCTCCAAATTTATTTTATTTTAAATCCCCTTAGGATTTCTTTTGCTATTTAATTCTTCACATAGGGCATGGAGTGCTGCTGCCGCCAAAGATGGGAGGAGCGGCGTGGATGGGTACCGTCATGGTCGACGGCGTGGAGATCTGCGCGGACTTATACGGTGGTTGGCGTATGGTGGAGCACGCTCAGAGATGAGCAGTGATGGCGCAGGAGATGGGGAGCCACGTGCGGCGTCGACGTACGGGCGGACAATGGGGCTTTGACGACGGCGGAGTGGCCTCGCGCGTGGGTGGGGGGGGGGGTTGGGTGTGGGGGGGGGGTTGATAGGCAGGTGCAGGAGAGGAAGAGCGGTTCCTGAAGCAGTGAAGCAGCCACCCCACGCAGAGGGACGTGGAGGTCGGGGGTGGCTGCCGGTGGTCACGGACGAAGCGGTTCCTAGAGTGGTGTTGGTGATGGTGGATCGGCTCGCGACGGACGTCGTGCGACACCGCGCGCGGGTGGCGAGCAGGTGGCACTGTGTGTCGCCGTGCCGGAGGCAATCTGGGTCAGATCTGGCAAAGATAGAGGGGGCCAGGCTTTGGACGAGCACGTTGCTAAGGGCGGCACCGCTGGGCGGATGCGTGCCGCGCGAACGGCGGTTGGGGGCATGGCCTGGCGTAGTAGCTAACGAGTCCGAAATAGCACTTGTTAAATATATATTTTTGATCGTGTGTAAAAATGATTTGTCGTTTCGTTGTAGACGACAATCAGAATCGATCAAGAAAATAACCACAAATATTTATTCCATTTTTAATCACGTGTTTTATATTTATTTTACTTGGCCAAGTCCGAAGGTTGAACACAAGGAGGCAAAGGAACAAACCTAGAATTATGTCTATCAAAATTCATGCACGGTTTTTAAAGCGGTCTTTTTTTTTAATTTTTAATGCAATACAGGATGCAAAATGCAAATTCGGCCTATTTTAGGGACTAAAATATAAATTACACTCAAACAATGTCCGAAAAATATGAAACTTGACCACTATGTAAAATATGATGAAATGAATGCACTGTAAATTTTTTTCGAATTTTTGGATGCAAGATGATTTTTTTTTATGAATTTTTAAATGCAAACAAATTAAATTTCAATATTTAATTATGATAAATTGTAAACCTACTTATTTTTAATGGATAAAATTATCTAAGATCTATCACTATGTAATAGATCTCAGAAAAATCCTAACCTCAAAAATGTGAGATTTAATACCTATTAAAAATTAAACATTAAAATATACAAAATGATTTTTATAAGGCAAACTATGCATGCAAATGCAATTCTTTTTGGGCACAATGTTAAGCACAATTAATTCTACAATATATGATTTTTCGGGAATTTTTAGAGTAACAGTTAATCAATTAAAATTTCAGAGCACAAAATGGGCAAAGTTCGTAATATTCCACAAAAAATTAATAATTAATTATTATTTATCACAAAATATCCACAATATGTCAAAACGTAGAAAATTAATTGTCAAACAAAATGCTATTTTTGGATAATTAAATAATGCAATGTAGTGGTCCAGAAAAATGGGGGAGGATAGGGGTATTACTGCAATAACAATAAATAAAAAGAAATATGAAAATGCAATAGAGGACCAAAGTGTAATTACCGAGAAAGATGAGGATATTTCTGCAAAATTTCCAGTAGGTTACGTGCATAACACGTGATCTCTGGTTAACTGGACCTCTATGCGAATAGGATACACACCGGAGGCAATTGTATAAAATACCCACCCAGCACGTGCTTCTTACGTGACATGGGGGTTCTTCTGAAATTTGATGAAGCTCCAGGGGCCCTTATGCAAGATGTCCCCTCTCCTCACGTGCTCATCGCGTGAGGGGAGGGTCTCGGGCTCGAAGCCCGGCGGCCGGCGATGCTGTCAAGGGGCGACGAGGCCCGACGATGGGGGACCGACGAGTTGTCCTCTGGCCAACACACAGGCAAGGCGGTTGTGGAGAGGCGTCGGTCGGAGAAGTCGAAGGCGGAGGTCAGGCTCTTGACGAAGGTGGCTGCTGGTGATGTCGAAGCGTGGAATAAGTCGATGGTGGTTGGAGCGTTGTCAGAGAAGATGGTCTGAGCAGTGACGTCGGTGGCATTTTAAAGTGGTGAAGATGAAGTCGAAGATGAACGAAGGGTAGACTCGATGACTGGTCAACCAGAGCGAAGGCAGGTGCGGCGGAGAAGCGCCGTGGGCTGCAACGAGGGTCGGGGGAGGTCCTCGGATCTCGCCGCTAAGGTGCTTCGTCGGCGCTGTCACCGCGGTGAGGGGCGACCAAGGTGCTATCGGCGGATGTCGGTATAGGTTGCGGTGATTGGTTTAAATAGCATGAAGGGTCTGCCAGCGATGGAAGGAGATCTGAGAGGCGGCGGGTCACGCGGATCAGGGGATCGGAGGTTGATTTGAGTTTGCGATCTGGGAGGATTCGATCGAGGATGGTGTTGATTGAAGACGGAAGAGGGAGGAGATTGAAGTCGACGAGATTGGCAACGATTTCGAAGGCGGGTGGATTGGGGAAGGCGGCAGTGGAGACAAAGGCACGCGACACTGCGCGGGCGGCACGTGCCTCGCACAGGTGGGGGCTTTTAATTTTTTATATATTTTTTATAAAACTAATTCAAATAACCCCAAAAATGGCTGACACGTGGCGGCTCTAGGAGCTGCCACATGTCAACACCACAAAAATCAAAGATAAATACTTTGTAAAATCAAAAATAAATAGCAAACGGCCTCGGATCGAAAATGTTTCTTCACAAAAATTTAATTAAGAAAAAGAATAAATAAAATAAAATATGAAAAAGACTAATTTTGTACAAACCGTTAGTGAAGACTCGGACTCAATTTGTTTCTTTGATTTCAAGCTCAATTTGATTTGGATTTTTACGCATTTTAATAAAACTTTTATCAAAGAAGACAAATGAAAAAGAAATAAACTAAAATAGGTTGATTATGTACATAAAATATTAGGTCAAAATCAGCTAAAATACAAAATGTACAAAAGAGGCCCAAAACCCAACTTTCACATATGAGTTCCGATTCACTTGAACTTGGTCTTGTTTTGAAGGTAATTGAATGTACATTAGTTAAAAAGTGAGTAGGATTAAAACAGACATTGGATGGGGAAGATATGAGGATTTTAGTCCGGAAATCCTAGAATTAGGGTTTGGGTTTTTGGTCCTCTTATTTGAGTTAGTGATTTCTTGTATTTTTTATTATTCTTGTTAGTGATATGTACATAGTGGAGGTGGTTTTGGGTCATTCGGAGTTAGCATGAATCAGTTAAAAATCAGGGAAGTTAAGCAATTTATAGGTCAATTTTGGCTGTGATTTTTGGCTTCTTATTTTGTTCAGGATCAGTGCTAAAATGCAATTCTTATTAAAACATGCATGAATGCCAATTATGCCAAATAAATGAAGAAATGCTGATGATTTTGAGGATTTGAGATTAACTAATGAGATTTAGAGTGATGAATCTGAGATTCATCCTCGCTCTATACTTAAACCATGCTCGTCCCTGAGCATCAAAAAGAAATGCCATGAGGTGAAATGAGATTGGGTTCCATACCAAGACCATGAGCTTAAGGTGAAAATGAAACTAGACTCGACCTTTGGACTAATAGTTTGGCGGAACTTCTGTAAGACTTAGAATTTTAAAATCAACAGCCTTCAAGTTCTACACATCAATGTCACAGTTTCGGCTCAGAAGTCATCTTAGATCAATCCTCTTCCCAAAGCATACCCTATGAACATTGAACAATCAACTCATGTGTGTGAAAGGTTTTAGCTCTTCCCATCCAGAATGCCGGACTACCAAGCAAACCTCCTCTCCAGTGACTCGTCCTTGGGGAGTCAGGTATTTCCTTCTAAGGTCTGGCGTGCTGTGTTCACAATCGAATTGGGGGAGAAGTTAGAAGAAGGAGAAAAGAATTAGAGGTTGGCCAGTGTAGTCACCTCTCCTTGTGAAGATGGACAGTGTAGCCGAGTCTTCACCATGATCTGCAGGTTTTGAAGATTGGACCTTTTTGGTTAGATATTTATTTGGTAGAATGCTTCTTTATATTTGAAATTTTTGGTGGTTCTGCTTGGATCTTGTTGTGCTCCTATGGATATAGAATCTTTTTGTTTCCATACATTTTTGGGGGTCTTAGAAAAAATTATGCCCAGTCGTCTATCCCTTTTCCGAAGCTTTATTTCAACCCGTACTCCGATCTTTAGATTTCCACGCTACAGAAAAGAAACTCACACGGTCTTCCAACATCCCGTCTGAGTTGAGATAAGTGCATAGTGCGAGAGTACAAATTAATTCCTTATTCAGGAGTCGTACCCAGAATGAAGAGACCAGGTTAGACACTAAGAGTCAAACATTGCACAATGTCATGTGGAACTCAAAGAATTAAGTCAAAGACCTGAAGCTTCTAAAATCATATTTCTCGGTGAAGTTCCTCTGAAAATTAGGTGGATTAAGGTCAAGTCCAGACCACTCTCGGTTTTTTCTCATAACTCAGTTCAGAACCCAATGACTTCTCACATATGCAAATGAATGAAATGCTGGATAGAGTGCAGGTGTGAAATGCAAACACATTTTTTTCTTTTGTGATTTGATGATTTTTTTTTGAAATTTTATGCAAGGGATTTTTTTATGCAAAAAATGAATAAGAAGCCATTTCTTTTTCAAATTTTTTCGGGCATAGTCAGTGTTAGTAGCAAAACTCTTTTTCTTTTTCTTTTCTTATTATTTTTTATTGTTTTTTTGAATTAATTACCCACCCTATAAATACATATAGACTTATGCACAAATACGAGATATGAGTAAAATATATACAAAGTATATATAGACCCCATATACTTAGCGAGTGTTGTGTACTCAGAGCACAAGAAGCGTAAAGAAGACATAGCTCGGGCTAAGTGTAAGAGAGAGTGAAAAAGGAAAAGAAAAATATGGCTCGGACCGTCCCCTATAATTAGGCTGTGAACAGTCTAAATATGGAAGAAGAGCGGAAGAAATGAAGCAGTTGGGATACGTGAATGAGGAGAGTATATACAGATGGGCATCGATTCCCCCTATACTTAGGCTCTGGTAAGCCTATGTATAGAAGAAGGGTGGAAATGGAGCGATCGTGAGAAAGAGTGTGATGAGGGAAATGGTATGTACAGATGGCATCGGTCCCCCCTATACCTAGGCCTTGGCCTAAGTATAGGAAGAAGCTGTACAAGGAGACCCATGTGGTCAATAGGGTGGGTAGGTAGCCGATGATTAAGGTGATTTTCGGCTGATCTTTTTGTGAGCCTACGGTGGGAGATCGTAATGACGAGATGGAGATGAAGCATATGATTCCCAACTATTTTCGGTGTGATCCTCAGATAAATCATGATGGATATCAGATGAAGCATATGAGTCAGATGAAAGGTAGCCATCATCAGAGTTATCCTCAGAGGAATAATATTTGAAAGTGGACACACTCCAGATATTCTGGTCTTTTTGTTTCTTCAGTTGTTTCCTCAGAATTCGTTCCTTCTTGGGATCAAGTGGTTTGTCCTCGGATGAATACTCAGAAGCACCGGTCTCAGTCAGCTCATAATAAATAATTCCAGTGTACTTGATGAGAGCAGGAACGTCATCTTTGGATGAATAGTAGTTAGGAACGGGAGTTGTACAACGTGAATCGAATTTTGGATCCTTGCGAAGATATGGTTTTAGAATTGCTAAACAGACTTCACTCATGTAAATTACCTTTTCCGGACCTGATGAGGGATCATCAGCTGATTCCTCTTCCGAAAGGTCAAAGGTGACTTTCTTTTTCTTGTTTCGTGAAGGTGTCAGTCCACTTGAGTATCCAGATGAATAACCATTGGAATTCTTCTCCTTGGTCGGTGTTCGTCCTGCGTGTTTGTTCTTAGTCTTCTAAATGTTGGTGCACTCTCGATTTGGGATGATTTGGTCAAGATATTCAGAGTAGATAGCCGATGGGTACGACCATGCATATGTCTCAAGATCGTATAAGAAACATTTGTCTATTTTGAGATCCGTAGGAATTGAAATACTGGGAAGAGTCTCTACATGTTTGTTCTCAATTGATTTGACATTGGAGCATTCCTGTGTCAAGTTGATGTGATTCATGTAGTCAGAATAGGTTGACCCAGGGTGTGACCATGCATAAGTCTCCGTATCATATGATTCATGTACTTGATTCTCTATTGTAAGAGCGGTTGGGAATGGAGCAGGAGGGAGAGTCTCTAAACCAATAGTCTCATGAACAATCGCTATCGCAGGTGTCGTACTGGGGTAGAGCTCTTCTACCACTTCATGATTACAGTTGTCAGGGACTTCGTGGGTTGTCTCAAAAAATCGCAATTCCTCAAAGACTGGGTCAGATCGAAGTGCTTCCAATGCTGTAAAATTGATTTCCTGAGTCTCACAATCAATAATTGCCTTAGCCAATGCTAAGAATGGCTTTTCAAGAAAAAATGGAGTCTGGGTGAATTCTCCTTGATGCTCAATATCAATGATCGTGAATTCAACTTTGAGCGAAGCACCTTGGAATGTCATGATGATAGAAATGATTCCTCTGGACCGCTTTATCGATTGGTCCACCAATTGAACAATTTTTCGTATCTTCCTGATCGGCCCGAGTTTGAGTTTGTGAAATACAGAGGTCGGGAGGATATTGATCAGTGAATCGTCATCAACTCGAGCATGGGTGAAAATTGTGTCTTTGATTATACAGTCAAATCTGGGAAACCGCTTCACTGTGCGGCTCTTGGTTTTTCTCCTCAACACCAAGTAGGAGGCCATTGACAAGATATGTCTTTCAGTCTTTGTTCTTATCCTGCCTGACTTTTTTGTCATTAATTTTTCCATTACAAATCCTTTAAGGTCGGGTAAGTGTTCAATGGACTGTATAAAGGGAAGTTCAAACATTAATCTTTTTTCTAGTGCTTCTCGTAAAGCAGGATCCAAATTCTTCAGATCTTCTTCAGTCTCAATTTTTATGTAATTTTCTAGATTTTTAATTTTTTGGGTGTTTTCGAATATTCCAATTTTTTGGTATTTTCTGTGTGTTGTGGTGGTGTGGTGTCTTCCGTAAATGAATAGGGTCTTTGTTGTTCCGAGAAGGAGTCAGATGCATAATCATATATAGGGGAATAATAAGCAGAAGTGCTGTTGTCAGAATCATCCCTAGGTTTCTGGATATCCTCAAAATTGTCAAAATGAGATCCAATCATTTCTTCATTCAATTTTATGTCTGAGCTCCCAAAAAGTGAATTTAGTTGGTCGGCAAATTTTTGAAATCTATCCTCCAGTAATTCGAATCTTTTATTTATTCTCGAAATATCATCCTCAAAATTCTGTTCATGATCAATCATGGGAGCAGTTGGTGTGTGTTTTTGCATTTGAGATTCAATAATTTCATCTTCCATTTTCCTGTATGTGCTGAGAGGAATATTTCTTGGAATATCCGATATATGATCATTATTTTCTGAAAATTTCTCCTCAAAATTTATGGAAGGAGGTTGCTCAGTGGAAGGATTTTGTGGGAATGTGTAGTTCTCATACTCGACATGTCGTGACTCGGGCATGTCATCCTGGTTTGAGTAGAGTCTACTTCCATGGTCATGATTGATTGTATACTCAAATAATGGGGGCATAAAGGGTGCATATGTGTCAATATCATCCATATGATTGATGAATATGTGATTCATCACTCTTAAAGTTGAAAATAGAGTTTTGCCCCCAGGTATTTAGCTTCATATTTCCCTTTATCTTGCATAAATAGCATTCATGCATCAATCCACAAAATATGCATTTTAGCATTCACTTTGCATTCAAATAAGAAACACCTTGTGTAAAATCCACTGTAAAATATCCACCTATGCATTTGTATTTTATCCCTTCAAAAATGAAATAACACCTTCCTTATAGTGTGTACACCATTAATTAATAATATATGGAAGAAGACCAGAGTCCCTCTCTTGTAAAATACCCAATATATCCCCAAAACCTCCTGGACCTTAGATTGCCCATATCTCTCTCTCACCAACTCCGAATTAGGTATACTCACCTTCATATTGATACACACCCAGAGACCTTTAAAATGAGACTAATTTCATTCAATTCGGACCTCGTTGGCAAAAGTTGGGTTTTTGGGCCTCCTTGTATACTATACATATGCATATTTATATTCTTGTATTTATGTATCATATTTGACCATCTTCGTTTTTGGTCAACATGAAACTTGTAGATCTCATCGAGATCTACAACTTTCATGTTTTGAGTTTTTCCAAACTCAGCTTCCTTCTCCCTCTAATCTTATTTTTCTCTTCAGACACTCACAGCTGGCCACGTGGCGCCCTCTGATTGCGCCACGCGGCCCGCTCCCTTTGACCTATCCGCCCGTGCCCTGGACCGTTGGATCTTCATCTAGATCCAACAGCCCAGTGATTTCCACGTCCGCCTTAATTCCACACCATTGGATCAATCCCATGATCACATCTTCACCGCCTGCTAGCGCCTCATCAGGCTCGCGCCACGTGGCATCACCTCATCCATCCGATTCACTCCAAATCCAACGGCTCAAACACTTCATTCTCTCATCCATTCGATCAAACCCCTGAGTCCATCCTCACCGTTCGCTCGCGCTTTGCCCAGAGTCCCCCACATGGCACTCTGTGCACCCTCTGATCTCGCTCCAGGCGCCTTGATCTTCACTGTTCATCACCGCAATTAGTTTCAATCATTTGATCGAACCCCTTAGTCCATCTCAACCGCCTGTTAGCGTCACATCCTCAGCACGCCACATGGTGTGTTCAAAGCCCTCCGATGTCACGCCTTAGATCTAATTTTAGACGTCGATCCGCTCCTTCGTCTGGACCGTCGGATCGCCTGATCCAACGAGCGAGACATCGTCGTCAACCTCCGCACGCCCCGCGCCCACGTTCTCCACCGTACGCAAGGGGCCGCCCCCTTTCTATCTTTGGCTCCACGCCGACCACCTTCTCCGACTACAGACACCACCATGACGTCACCCACTCATCCCTCATCCTCGCCAGCCCCCTCGACCTCCATGACAACCCTCAATCTCGCTCCACGAAGGCCAGGAACTCCACCTCATCGTCATCTACCCCGTCACCTTCACCCTATAAATCAATCACCTTCGGCCACTTTCACCCCCATTCGCCACCACGGAGAGTGACTCCGAGCTCCCACCTTCAGATTGGTAACAACAATTTGATCCCAAGTCGAGCGACGACCGAGAACACCTCCGGCGAAATCCACGACCGACCACCGCCGTGTCGCAGCTGCTCCAAGGCGCTGCACGAGCTCAGGCCCCTCTATCGTCCTTCGAGCGAACACCTGGAAGCTTCCCCATAGCTTCTGACCCCAGGTAGACTCCTCCATCTCTCCCCCGATCTTCTTCTTCCTTTTCCTTCTCTTTCTCCGATTTAATTCATCGTTCACGAGCATCTTCTTGCTCCGCAAATCATTCCCCGAGATCCGCAAGGGAGCTTTGATCTTCACGCTACCATTAGCTTCCTCCAACGACGCACTTCACCCTCCACCGATGCCAGCTCCGCCACCGTGGAGGAGCTCGATCACCGGTCACCCTCACTGCTCCACCGGCCTCGCATTCCATTCCCAACAACTCCACAAACAGTTCGCGTGCTTCGACTATCTTCTAACCCCCTGCAGGTACCATCTCTTTGATTGGTCGAAGACTTCACCGGCGCATCTTCAAGCTCCATCGCCAGTGGCCTCCAGGTCACTCTAGCCTTAGCTAACATCGTCGGACGCTTTGCCGCCCCTCCACGATCCTTCCGGGCTACACCAGAGTCTCCAGCGTCCTTCGCCGACGATGGGAGGACGAGGTGGAGCTAGGCCAGCCTCGCCGGATCCCAGCCCTCTCCGCCGCAGGAGGCAGAGGGCCGTTGGGCACGACAACCAGTAGTCGTTCGATCCTCTTGATCGAACGGCCAGGAGCCCTCCACATCGCCACGCCCACAGCCATCGGATCAGGCGGAACCTATGCCTCCAGATCGCACCACGTCATCACCATCTCCACACTCCATGTGTCGTTGGATCAATCCATATCCAACAGTCACTAATCGACCACATCGTCACCTCAGGAGCGAGCCCATCACCATTGGATCGATCACTGATCTGACAGACCCAGACACGCCACGCATCATCAGCCAGAGGCCATTGGATCATCCTTGATCCCACGATCCAGATCCATCCACGTACGTGGAAATGACTCCTGCATTTTTAGAAGTACCTTAAAGTGAGATGCACACCTACTAGGGTTAGCAGGAAGACCAAAAGCCGTGTTGAGAAACACGTTCTATCAGTAGTCACGACTTGTGCAATAAAGAACTCGTTTCCAAGGAAACGAAGAGACATGAGTGCACATTATGTGGTGAGTCATGTTGATGACATTGCATTTGCACACACTCTCCTAGACAACGGATTCTCAATTAACTTAATGCCTATAGCCCTCTATGAGCGGCTTAATATCGGACCTCTTAGGGAATCTAGAGCCCTCCTCCAGTTTGCTGACAAATCAACCAAGAGGTCCCAAGGAGATATGAGGAATGTTGTAATCAAAGTTGAGGGTCAAGAATACATGATGGACTTCACTGTCCTAGATATGGAAACCCCTCGTAATTGGAGAGATTCCCAGATCATCTTAGGAAGGCCCTTCCTCCGGACAGCAGGGGCCTTGTTTGATTATAAGATCGGGAAGATCCAGTTCCAAACTCCAGGCGGAGATGAGGAACTTGAGATGAAGCAAACCAGATGGCAGAGACTGGATTCCGAATCCAGCACCGAGTACTCTTCAACTGAAGCAGACTACGATCATGTAGACACAGTTGGGCCATGGAGATAGAACCCAGCCAGCACCGATGAGTCCCTCCCCTCCGGAGATGATCTTGTGCATGAGTCAGTTTGCGAGGCCCTCAGAGACGAGTATAGCTCAGAACTTGCATCTCCCTACATCTTCGATGACTTAGAGGCCCAGCTGGGCTTGTCAGTCCTTCCCTCTTTAGGACATGAGGATGACGATCGGACGTGGCTTTTACCGATTGCATGGAGACCTTCGACGATCCGACTCCAGAACCGAATAACTTGGTGGCAGCAATTACAGAGAAAGATCCAGCCACTTCCAACACCGAACCAAATTCGATTGAGCCAGATTTCCTAGACGATCACACCATACCTGAGCTCAATCCTTTACCCACAACACTGAAATACGCCTTCCTTACAGGTCAAGAGAAGAAATATCCGGTCATCATCAGTTTGCGGTTGATCGAGGAGCAGAAATCTCGCTTGCTAGAGATCCTAGAGAAAATGTAAGGCAATAGGCTGGAGCATTTCCGATCTCCATGACATAAATCCCGCTCTGTGTTCGCACCATATCTACTTGGAAAATGAAGCCAAACCCCTCGTGAATTCCAACGTTGTTTGAATCCAAATTTACGAGAGGTAGTGAAGGATATAGATAAATGGTGCAACACAGGTTTCATTTATCCCATCTCCGATTCTAAATGGGTGGCCCCGATCCATGTGGTCCCGAAAAAGTCGGGCATTCAGACGATCACCAACGAGGATGGAGAGGAGATCGTGATGTGATACCCACGTTGTGGCGCATCTGTGTGGATTACAGACGCCTGAATGCCGCGACGAAGAAGGATCATTTCCCCCTACCGTTCATTGATCAAATTCTAGAGAGACTAGCGGGGGAAAGAGTTCTTCTGTTTCTTAGATGGGTTCTCGGGCTACAATCAAGTATCCATAGTTCCAGAGGAGCAGGAAAAGACCACGTTCACATGCCCCTTTGGTACCTATGCTTTCAGGTACATGCCCTTTGGGTTATGCAATGCTCCAGGTACTTTTCAAAGGTGCATAATTGTTGTATTCGCCGAAATGGTCGGCGAATTCCTGAAAGTCTTCATGGACGTCCTCTCAGTCCACGACGATTCCTTCGATTCTTGTATTAGGAATCTGGACCGAGTCCTCAAACATTGTTGTGAGGTTAATCTGGTGCTCTCCTGGGAGAAAAGTCACTTCATGGTGACGGAGGGCATTGTGTTGGGGCACGTCATCTCCAAGAGAGGAATGGAGGTTGACCCTGCCAAGGTTGATTTGATCAGACGACTTCAACCACCAACCAACATCAAGCAGTTGCGGTCGTTCCTCAGGCATGTCGGATTCTATCGGAGATTTGTCGAGGAATTTTCTAAAATTGCTCGACTGCTAACTGAGCTTTTAGGCAAAGACATGGAGTTTGTTGTTGAACAAATGTCTTGAGGTCTTTAAGCTATTACAAGGAATGATCATGGACGCACCTATCCTACAAGCCCCAGATTGGTCTCTACCTTTTGAGATCATGACGGAAGCATCAGATTTCGATGTTGGGGTTGTGTTAGGACAAAGGAGAGATGGCGTCCCGTTTGCAATTCACTACGCAAGCAAAGTGCTTGGTACCGCTCAGCGTAACTATACAGTTACGGAAAAGGAGATGCTTGTGGTAGTATTTGCCTTGGACAAGTTCAGATCTCACTTAATTGGATCCAAGGTAATTATGTTCACTGACCATACGACTCTACGATACTTGATGGAAAAGAAGGACGTGAAGGAGCGTCTTCTTAGGTGGATTCTGCTTATCCAGGAATTTGATTTGGACATTCGTGATAAACCTGGGAAGAAGAACGTAGTAGCCGATCATCTCTCTCATCTCGAAGATATCAATACTTCAGAGGATTCACCAATTCGAGACTCCTTCCCTGACGAGTCTATTTTTGCTGTCGACTCACTCCCATGGTATGCCAACATCGTGAACTATCTTGTCTCCAAGAAGGTTCCCGAAGGCTGGCCCAAGAGCCACATCGACCGACTGAAGTCGGACGCTAGACACTACCATTGGGAGGATATGATCCTTTTCTTTGAAGGGCCGGATTGTGTCTGGAGACGGTGTATTCCTCAGGAGGAATACCAGAGTGTTCTTTCTTTATGCCACAGCTTGGAGGCAAGAGGACACCACTTCGGGAAGAGGACCGCATGGAAGGTACTTCAGTGTGGCTTTTACTGGCCGACTCTGTTTCGCGATGTCATCACCTTTACGAAGTCGTGTCCAGTATGCCAAAGAATGGGAGGAACCGTTGGTTCCAAGGATGAGATGCCGATGCAGCATGTCATCATTTGTGATGTCTTTGACGCCTGGGGCATCGATTTCATGGGTCCATTCCCTGTTAGCCATGGGTTCGAATACATCCTTCTTGCGGTAGACTACTTATCCAGGTGGGTGGAGGCTATCCCGACCCGAGCCGCAGACAGTAGGACTGTCTGTAAATTCATCAGAGAGCACATCATCTCTAGGTTCGGGATCCCCAAAATGATGATATCAGACGGGGGTAGCCACTTTGTAAATCAAGAGGTGAAGAAACTCCTGAAGGACTACGGCATCGAACACCGTGTCGCTAGTCCTTACCACCCACAGACTAATGGTATGGCTGAGGTGTCGAATCGGGAGGTGAAAACTATATTGCAAAAGCTTGTCTGCCCAGACAGGAAGGACTGGTCTCAGATCTTGGATCAGGTCCTATGGGCGTATAGGACAGCTTACAAGACACCGTTAGGAACCTCTCCATTCCGAATGGTATTCGGAAAGCCATGCCATTTGCCCGCAGAGTTAGGGCATAAATCAGAATGGGCAATCAAGAAGGTCAATTGGAATACACACCTTGGGCAGAAGCAAAGAGATATGGATCTGAATGAGCTTGTGGGAGTCAGAAACCGTGCATATGACAACAGTTTGGTGTACAAGGACAAGGTTAAGCGTTGGCACGATAGATATATCAGACAAAAGACCTTTGTTCCTAGACAGAAGGTATGGTTGTTTAATGCTAGGCTGAAGATCTTCCAAGGCAAGTTGAAGTCCAAGTGGCCATGCCCATTTGTCACCCGTACGGTGCACGATAGTGGATGTGTCAAGATCTCAAATCTCGCAGATAATGCACCAACATTCCTAGTGGATGGAAAACTATTGAAGCACTTCGTCGAATCCAATGAGAAGTTAGTCCATGTTGAGGATATTGTATTCATGCACGAGACAGATTCAGCAGATACACCTCGAGCCGTGCATGAGACCTTGCAGCAGTGAGCTCTAGCCATCAGCAACACCTTGAAAGATTCAGACCGACTCACTTGTATATACCATCATTCCTGTACATCCTGGCCTTTCTCCCCTGCGACTCTTGCAACTCATCCCAGCTTCATTAATCACCATCTTGGACTATACTTAGGATGATCAGATCCTAAGTATAGGGGGGATGAGCCACCTGAGTATGCTCTCTGTACATCCTCCGGATCACATTGGTCCTCATACTCACTTCCATCCTATACTTAAGCTGACCTGAGCCTAAGTATAGGGGGGACCGATGCCCGTATTGTATATTCATCCACTTCTCTTCTTGACCTCGTCCGCCCCATTTTTTGACCTTCTTATACACTTAGGCTGTCGGAGCCTAAGTATAGGGGGGCAGGATGACTTCTTTACATTTTCGTTCTCTTTGGCTCACTTACGCTTAGCACGAGCTATGCCTTTTTCCTCGCTTTCCGTTCTCTGAGGACATAACACACGCTAAGTATAGGGAGGTGTGTATATATTACATATATACTTTACCCATAGCTCGTACTTTCACGTATCTCTGTATATATTTTGTAGTAATTACAGGCTGGGTAAAATTTGGAGAAACGTTTTTGTAAAATACACTTGTATAATCTGTATAATACTCTTATAAATTGTTGTAACATAGGAGGTATACCAAATAATAAAAAAAATGTGAAAAATTCAAAGGCTTCTTATTTACTCTTGCATATCATCTCTACATCAGAAAAGAAAGAAAAAGAGTCTTGGATTTCATCCATAGCATGTCATCTGCATCTCATCCGCATATCTTGCATATGCAAGGTGAAAAGCTAGTGGGTTCTTAACCAAGTTATGAGTAGATATTGAGGATGAACCTGATTTGACCTTAATCCACCTAATTTCAGAGGAACCTTATAGGAACTGGAGTTAAGATTTCTCAGGTCAAGTGACTTAATTCTTTGAGTCCGCAAGTCTATGTTCACATGTCATCTTGATCAGTCTAAATAGAGTATCTCGTAGACACGCATGATTCTTATAGAGAGTGACCTAACTTGGATAAGCACAATGCACGTAGCTCTTCATTTATGAGGTGGTGAGGAAGTAGAATCCTTTAGCTTGGAGTAGCACACGGGTGGAAACATCCGTCCTCCTCTAGGGAGGGTAGTGCATCTCAACCTAGTTTGGTGGTTTTGACATCTAAGGACGGGATGCTGTGGGTTGCAATAATGCTTCAAAAGAGGGATAGTCTACTGGCTCAAGAGGAAAAACTCCTGATGTACATGCTGCACCCTGTATATAGTTTGAAACAAAAAATGCAAAAACTCCAAAAAAATCAGACAGGTCCAAGTGAAAATAAAATACCTGTCGGAGTATGTATAGTAGCAAAGAAATGCAGCTGGATGACTTGGCTACACTGGTCAGGCATTTCGGGATAGGTAGCTACACTGGCTACCGTCCATTCTTTTCTCTACCCCCTCCTCTTGAGTTGGTCGCACTTTAACTTAGAAGGGAATACCCGCTCCTCGAGGAAAGAGTTACTGGACCTGGTTATTTGAGTTACCTTGTTAGAGGAGGTTGTTTCTGATCCATTTCTGATGTGGAGAGTTACATTTCACTTACACAGTACTAGTAAGAATCATAGTCATCAGAAATTTGCGTTTGAGGATTTGTTCTGACCTGACTGTTGTGGCGTCTTGGATAGAAGACTTGTGGACTTTGAAGACTGTTAGGTCTTAAATTCAGATCCCAATAAGGTTCTGCCACATAATTAATCCAAAGGTCGAGTCAAGCTTCATTTTCAACTTTTGTTCATGACCTTGGTATGGAACCCAAAATCATTTCACTCTTGCATTTCATTTTAGTTGCTCAGGGACGAGCAAGGTTTAAGTATAGGGGGTTGATGAATATGTGATTCATCACTCTTAAAGTTGAAAATAGAGCTTTGCCCCCGAGTATTTAGCTTCATATTTCCCTTTATCTTGCATAAATAGCATTCATGCATCAATCCACAAAATATGCATTTTAGCATTCATCTTTGCATTCAAATAAGAAGCCATTCCTTGTGTAAAATCCACTATAAAATATCCACCTATTCATTTGTATTTTATCCCTTCAAAAATGAAATAACACCTTCCTTATAGTGTGTACACCATTAATTAATAATATAGGGAAGAAGACCAGAGTCCCTCTCTTGTAAAATACCCAATAACCCCAAAACCTCCTGGACCTTAGAATGCCCATATCTCTCTCTTACGAACTCCGAATTAGGTCTACTCACCTTCATATTGATACATAATTTCATTCAATTCGGAGCTCGTAGGCAAAAGTTGTGTTTTTGGGACTCCTTGTATACTAGACATATGTATATTTGTATTCTTGTATTTTTGTATCATATTGGACCTCATATCCATTTTTGGTCAACATGAAACTTGTAGATATCATCGCGATCTACAACTTTCATGTTTTGAGTTTTTCCAAATGCAGCCTCCTTTTCCCTCTAATCTTATTTTTCTCTTCAACCACTCACAGCTGGACACGTGGCTCCCTCTGATTGCGCCACGCGGTCCGCTCCCTTTGACCTTTCCGCCTGTGCCCTGGACTGTTGGATCTTCATCTAGATCCAACAACCCAGTGATTTCCATGTCCGCCTTAATTCCACACCGTTGGATCAATCCCATGATCGCATCTTCACCGCCCGCTAGCGCCTCATCAGGCTCGTGCCACATGGCATAGCCTCATCCATCTGATTCACTCCAGATCCAACGGCTTAAACACTTCGCTCTCTCAGCCATTCGATCAAACCCCTGAGTCCATCCTCACCGTACACTCGCGCTTTGCCCAGAGTCCCCCACATGGCACTCTGTGCCCTCCGATCTCACTCCAGGCGCCTTAATCTTCACCGTTCATCACCGCAATTAGTTTTAACCATTCGATCGAACCCCTGAGTCCATCTCAGCCGCCCGTTAGCGTTGCATCCTCAGCACGCCATGTTGTATGTTCAGAGCCCTCCAATATCGATCCTTAGATCTGATCTCAGGCATCGATCCACACCTTTGTCTGGACCGTAGGATCGCCTGATCCAACGGTCGAGACATCGTCGTCAACCTCTGCACGCCCGGCGCCCACGTTCTCCACCGTGCGTAAGGGGCCGCCCCCTTTCTATTTTGGGCTCCACGCCGACCACCTTCTCCGACTACAGACACCACCACGATGTCACCCACTCATCCCTCATCCTCGCCAGCCCCCTCGACCTCCATGACAACCCTCAATCTCGCTCCATGAAGACCACGAACTCCACCTCGTCGCCAGCTACTCCGTCAACTTCACCCTATAAATCAGTCACCTCCGGCCACTTTCACCCCCATCCGCCACCACGGAGAGTGACTCCGAGCTCCCACCTTAAGATTGGTGACAGTAATTTGATCCCAGGTCGAGCGACGACCGAGAACACCTCCGGCTAGATCCACGGCAGACCACCGCCATGTCGCAGCTCCTCCAAGGCGCTGCACGAGCTCAGGCCCCTCTACCGTCCTTCGAGCGAAGACCTGGAAGCTTCCCCGGAGCTTCTGACCCCAGGTAGACTCCTCCATCTCTCCCCCAATCTTCTTCTTCCTTTTCCTTCTCCTTCTCTGATTTAATTCGCCATTCACGAGAATCTTATTGCTCCGCAAATCATTCCCCGAGCTCCGCAAGGGAGCCCTGATCTTTGCGCTACCATTAGCTTCCTCCGACGACGCACTTCACCCTCTACCGACGCCAGCTCCTCCACCGTGGCGGAGCTCGATCACCGGTCACCCTCACTGCTCCACCGACGTCGCATTCCATTCCCAACAACTCCATGAACAGTTCGCGTGCTTCGGCTATCTTCTAACCCCCTACAGGTACCATCTCTTTTATTGGTCGGAGACTTCGAGTTCCATCGCTAGTGGCCTCCAGGTCGCTCCAGCCTCAGCCAACATTGCCGGACGCTTCGTCGCCCCTCCACGATCCTTCCGAGCTATGCCAGAGTCTCTAGCGTCCTTCACCGACAATGGGAGGACAAGGCGGAGCTAGGCCAGCCTCGCCGGAGCCCAGCCCTCTCCACCGCAGGAGGCGGAGGGCCGCTGGGACGACAGCCAGCAACCGTTCGATCCTCTTGATCGAATGGCCAGGAGCCCTCCACGTCGCCATGCCCCATAACCGTCAGATCAGGCGGATCCTACACCTTCAGATCGCGTCATGTCATCACCATCTCCATGCTCCAGGTACCGTTGGATCAATCTATATCCAACGGTCACTAATCGATGTCACCTCAGGAGCGAGCCCATCACCGTTGGATCGATCACTGATCAGACGGACCCAGACATGCCATGCGTCATCAGCCAGAGGCTGTTGGATCATCCTTGATCCCACGGTCCAGATCCGTCCACGTCGCCTGATCCGAGCCTCTTCCCCGACCACTAGGCTCGGATCTCCGAAGCTATTCCGAGCCAGATCCGAACCTCCAGAGCCACCCAAGCCTCGCTCCGAGCCTCCGAAGACCACCAAGCCTGGGACCCCAACGTGATCTGCACATGTGTCCTGGGTTATTTGCATCGAGGCCCCTGAAGGTTTCCAGAATTGCGTTTCAGTCCCTGCCATGAGACCCCACGTAAGAAGCATGTGCTCTGTGGAGAAATTGCATCCACCATCCCAGTATTATAGGTAATTGCATATTAGTCCCTATCAACACGTTTATTTTCAGCAATTTTAATTCCTGTAATTTCATTTACACCCCTGTCTTTGCACGCATATTTAGGCACTCATATTAATTCATTTTTCAGTTGGAAAAATTGCATTGTGTAGTATATATTGTTCTCTTCATTATGTGACACGTGGCATATTTTTGTAATATCAGTAGATTTTTCTATTAATTAATTGGTTCATTTTTGCTATATTTTGCCAATTTATGCCTTTTAATTGATAGCAATTTCTCTGTACTCCAAAAATCCCCAAAAAATTACATTAGATCAAGGATAATTAGCTTTACCTTGCATAAAAACTTCATTTCAATTGCACACATCCCGAGGCCTAAATAATTCATTTAGTGATTTCCTTAATTAATTTTTAATAGGTTCATTTCACATCAAAATTTAGGTTTGAAAATTTTCCTGGATTCCTAACCTTCAGATCTATCTAGGATAATTTTTATTCCCAAAAATAATTGTGATTTGATATTTATTAAAATTAATTTAGTTAAAATCACCTTGCATTCATATTTAATTCACAGTAATTTTATTTAGTGTCAGAAAAATCCAAAAAAATAGTGTAGTCTAATTTCATCCCATTTCATCATTTGGCCAAGTTTCGTAATTTTTGGACTTGAGTTGATCACCTTTCTAAATTAATTTGTAAACTAGCTGGATTTTGCATGTGTCTTACATAAAAAAACCGAAAAAGACCAAAAATTTATTCCCCGAAAATCAAACCTTGGACTTTGCTGAAAATTTACCTAAGGAGACAACTGCCTCCCTGAGTTCGACCTTGGGCTTGCCCAAGTAAAAAAAGTTTTATCGCTCGAGATTAACTTGTTTAATTTAAAGTGGTTTTTGATTCGCTCTCATTATCCGATTGCAACGAACATTCTTAATTAATTTGAGCATTAATTTGATCGAATTAACAAGGGTAGTGAGAGCCATTTTCAATGATCCTCTATATGTATAGGCTGATCAAATGTGTGATATTTCGGTTGGTCAATAGGGATTTGATCGTTGCGGTCAATCCAACGCTGATGATCATTAAGTGCGGGTCTTTCCACCTGGGTTTGGTTTCTCGGCTACTCATGAGACTCAAAGATATTTTGATCTTGAAATGGTTCATCAGCAAGAAACCAAGAATAAGACGGTTCAGTCCAAGATGGTAGGTGGTCATGTGCGGTCGGATGATTCGAGTAGGAATTCAATGAGGGGGCTGAATTCATCCGCGGGTGAAAGTCTCCTACAAATGTTGGAGGATTATTGAATGAAGAGGATGTATTTGATTTGGGCCTAACCGAGATAAATTCATTTTCATAGTATAACTCTGATGTATTTTTCGATAAATGTTCGGCCATTTTTAAAAGAGCTGAAAGGAATGATGGTTTGGGTTTGCAATGATTTTCATGATTTGGATGCGGAGAGTTTTTGGACAAAAGTTCCGTGATGAGGTTTAAATCAAGAAAGGAGAGAGATGATTGCACGGGATAGTCAAAAGAAATTTTATCAAATGTGCAGCTTTTGATCTTTGATATCGGTTCACGTACACCAATGCAAACACAAATTAAACCCCAGGTTCACCGACTCACACAATGAAGCCGTAAGAGTTTGGCTATTATCTTTTCAATTTTAATTGGTGACAAGACAATCTTGGAAAATAATTAAGCAAACTGTTAGGTGCCAGAAATTTTCGTAATGACTGGCCCGAATTCTTACGACTAGTTGCACCTAGCCAGTATGGGTGTAAGTACGGATTGTAAAATGGCTACCCGCATTACTTGAGGACGGAGCCTTATGTAGTGTCCTCTAAACCACCCACTCTGCTAAGGAAATCCTGACCGTTTACCGGCTACCCGTTAGATCCTTACTGAGAAGTAGCTAATCCCTTTTGGTAGAATCAGTAGTCAATATGAAAATCTACGTTTGGGCTCTAGCCTTAAGTGTCATCTCTCGCTCACTCAGAAAAATAAAAACATCCAATGTTGGGGTTGCTCTCCTGCAAAAACTCTTGATCTTATGAGTTATTTAAAATTTATCTATATTTAGCAGTCCTAATTTTTATTAGGCGATCACTGAAGGATTAAATGAGAATAAATGCACGTCTACTGTCTAGTCCCAATTTCTTTTTAAAATTTTGTGACAAAACAAGAGGGAGAAATTCAGGAAAAGCTTATGCATGCGGAAAACTATGATGTATGCTCAGTTAGAAGACTTACAGTGAATCCTCGCAATCTCCATGTGGGATGCTATACAGAAATTGAAATTTAATCTATATGGATGCAAGCCGATGAGAAACCACACCTAGTAGAAAGTTCTATTAGCGGGGAAGAATTGTGTTGAATTTGGCTAAGTTGAACGATCTATGTGTGTCTCGATTAATCATGAAGTGTGGCCTAATTCCTACGAGCACAATCAAAAATTGAAATGCTCTGAGAGTCGTATGTGCAGGTCTATTCTAATCGTCACTCAAGTCGGGCCCCACCCTCACCGGAGAGTGAAACAGGCCACGACACACCACAAGAATAGTTCAAGGTCTTTTTTACACACGCGAGAGTCCAAACAGACACTACTATAAATGAGCAATTAATTACAGAAATTAAAAGTTTGCATAAATTAAAATCTTAGACTCTACGCTCTCTGACGACTCGACTCGATCTTAAATTAATTGTGGCTTTTTTGGAAGTCGGTGAAGATGCGTTGGTTCTTGAAAAACTGCTCTACGTACGTCGGGTACCTCGCAAGAAAAATAAGAGAGAAAATGTAAAAGAGTGATTCAAAAATAAGTCAAAAATAAAATAAGAATAATAAATGTTGAAAATAAAATAAAATAGATTGCACGAAAAAAATGAAATTTACAATGAGAAATTCGGGGGTCAGACTACCCGAAAGAAGAAAACCGAACAAAAATTTTCAAAACACAAAACTAAGCCGTTTGCCTCCCCGACAACGGTGCTATCTGACGAATCCGAAATTACGCGTGTTAAATATATATTTTTGAGCGTGCGTAAAAATGATTTGTTGTTTCGTTGTAGGCGGCAATCAGAATCGATCAAGAAAATAACCACAAATATTTATTCAATATTTATCACGTGGTTTTATGTTTATTTTACTTAAGCAAGTCCCAAGATCGAACATAAGGAGGCAAAGGAACAACCTAGAATTATGTCTATCAAAATTCATGTGCGGTTTTCAAGGCGGTCTTTTTTTTATAATTTTTAATGCAATACAAGATGCAAAATGCAAATTCAGCCTATTTTAGGGACTAAAATGTAAATTACACACAAACGATGTTCGAAAAATATGAAACTTGACCACTATGTAAAATATGATGAAATGAATGCACTGTAAATTTTTTTGGAATTTTTGGATGCAATATGAAATTTTTATGAATTTTTAAATGCAAATAAAGTGAATTTCAATATTTAATTATAATAAATAGTAAACCTACTTATTTTCAATCAAATCTATCATATGTAATAGATCTCAGAAAAATCCTAAACCTCGAAAATGTGACATTTAATACCTATTAAAAATTAAACACTGAAAAATGCAAAATGATTTTTCCAAGGCAAACTATGCATGTAAATGCAATTATTTTTGGGCAAATGTTAAGCACAATTAATTCTACAATATGCGATTTTTCGGTAATTTTTAGAGTAAAAGTTAATCAATTATGAATTTCAGAGCACAAAATGGGAAAAGTTCGTAATTTTCCACAAAACAATTAATAATTAATTAACCATTTATCACAAAATATCCACAATATGTCAAAACATAGAGAATTAATTGACAAACAAAATGCTATTTTTGGATAATTAAACAATGCAATGTAGTGGTCTAGAACCACGGTGGAAGACAGGGGTATTACTGCAATTACAATAAATAAAAAGAAATATGAAAATGCAATAGAGGGCCAAAGTGTATTTACCGAGAAAGCTGAGGATATTTCTGCAAAATTGCCATCAGGTCACGTGGATAGCACGTGACCTCTGGTTAACTGGACCTCTGTGCGAATAGGAGATAAACCGGGGGTAATTATATAAAATACCCACCCAGCACGTGCTTCTTACGTGACAGGGGGTTCTTCTGAAATTCGATGAAGCTCTAGGGGCTCTTATGCAAGACGTCCCCTCTCCTCACGTGCTCCTCATGTGAGGGGAGGTCTCGGGCTCGAAGCCCGACGGCTGGCGATGTTGTCGAGGGGCGACGAGGCTCGACGGGTAGGGGACCGATGAGTTGTCCTCTGGCCGACACACGGCCAAGACGGTTGTGGAGAGGCATCAGCCGGAGAAGGCGAAGGCGGAGGCAGGCTCCTAACAAAGGTGGCTGCTAGTGATGTCGAAGCGTGGAATAAGTTGATGGTGGCTAGAGCGTTGTCGGAGAAGATGGTCGGAGCAACGACATCGGTGGCATTTGAAGGTGATGAAGATGAAGTCGAAGACGAACGAAGGGTAGGCTCGATGGCTGGTCGACCGGAGCGAAGGCAGGTGCAGCGAAGAAGCGCCGTAGGCTGTAACGAGGGTCGGGGGAGGTCCTCGGATCTCGCCGCTAGGGTGCCTCACTGGCGCTGTCACCACGGTGAGGGGCGACCAAGGTGCTATCGGCGGATGTCGGTTTAGGTTGCGTAGAATGGTTTAAATAGCATGAAGGATCTGTCGGCGATGGAAGGAGATCTGAGAGGTGGCACGTCACATGAATCAGGGGATCGGAGGTTGATTTGATTTGGCAATCTGGGGGGATTCGATCGAGGATGGCGTTGATTGAAGACGGAAGAGGGAGGAGATTAGAGTCAGTGAGATTGGCAATGATTTCGGAGGTGGATGGATTAGGTTAGGTGGCAACGGAGATGAAGGCTACGGGCCGTCTGATCAGTTGAGATCGGACGGCCCACGTTATGACACATGGCAGTAGGAGAGATGGGTCCAGGCGGTGCACGTGCACGGCACATGCACGGGCGGTACGTGCCTTGCACGTGCATGGGATTTTAATTTTTTATTTTTTTAATAAAAACTAATTCAAATAACCCCAAATATGGCTGACACGTGGCAGCTCTAGGAGCTGCCACATGTTAGTACCACAAAAATCGAAGATAAATACTTTGTAAAATCAAAAATAAATAGCAAATGACCTCGAATCGAAAACGTTTCTTCACAAAAATTGCTCATTTCGATGAGATCTACAACTTTCATGATGACATCAAAACCGGGATCAATTGCACAAAGTGATTTTTGGGGTATCCCATGTACAAAGAATACCTTGCTTTTTTGGGTTTCATAAATTTTATGTCATTTTAAACCAGATAAAAATCCGGAAAATTATGATAAAATCAAAGATAAATATTTATGCATTAGTCTAATTTTTTTATTTTTATTAATTAAGAAAAAGAATAAATAAAATAAAATATGAAAAAGAATAGTTTTGTAGAGATAGTTAGTGAAGACTCGGACTCAATTTGTTACTTTGATTTCAAGCTCAGTTTGGATTTGATTTTTTCGCATTTTAGTAAAACTTTTATCAAAGAAGACAAATGAAAAGGAAATAAACTAAAATAGGTTAATTATTTACATAAAGTACTTAGTCAAAATCAACTAAAATACAAAATGTACAAAAGAGGTCCAAAACCCAACTTTCACATATGAGCTCTGATTCACTTGAACTTGGTCTTGTTTTGAAGGTATTTGAATTTACATTAGTTCAAAAAGTGAGCTGGATTAAAATAGACACTGGGTGGGGAAGATATAAGGGTTTTAGTCCGGAAATCCTAAAACGAGGGTTTGGGTTTTTGGTCCTCTTATTTGGGTTAGTGATTTTTTTGTATTTTTTATTTATTCTTGTTAGTGATATGTACACAATGGAGGTGGTTTTGGGTCATTCGGAGTTAGCATGAATTAGTTAAAAATCAGGGAAGTTAGGCTATTTACATGTCAATTTTGGCTGTGATTTTTGTCTTCTTATTTTGTGCAGAAATTAGTGCTAAAATGCAATTTTTCTTAAAACATGCATGAATGCTAATTATGCTAAATAAATAAAGAAATGTTGATGATTTTGAGGGATTTGAGCTTAAGTAATGAGATTTATAGTGATGAATCTGAGATTCATCAGCAGCGTCGGTGGACCTGTTGTATTTTTTTGTTTTGTTTTTTTATATTTTTTTAACTGTAAGAAGAAATAAATAAAAGTTATATATATATATATATATTCAAAAACAGGAACTATACTCAGATACAACAATATTTTTTTATTTTTTATTTTTATTTTTTTAATTTTCCTGCAAAACAAAGATTAGAGAAAGAAGAAGAACAAAAAATATATATATATATTTATTTATTTATTTATTATGCACAAAAATGGGATGTGTGAACGGCTTTGGATGTTGGCGATATGGAAGATTGATCCGGATCTCAGACCATCATACGTGGTCGGAGGTGCGTGGTTGCGTGAGGTAGAAACGAACGCGGAGAGATCTAGAGAATGAGATGAAAACTTGAGTCGATGACGGATTAAATCATGATGGAGATGATTCTAAGATCTAGATAAAAAATGATAACAGACAGAAAATACGAGAAAATAAATCTACGATAAACCTTGGATAAAATAAAGGAAAATGGATCTCACCTTTGGAGCAGAAAAGACCTTGATCGCCTCGACAAAGGTCGACGTGCTGTCATCTGACGGTTCGGAGGCTAGGTACCCTTCTACACAAGAAGATTCTCGGAGATCGGGCCTCTCACCAAAGATTGATCAAGTTGGAATGATGGAGAAGGAGCCATATAAATAGAAAACATAGAGAATAAAATTTGAATTTTTGAATTTTTTGTTGAAGAGATAAGAGAGATGAAAATTGAAATGAGATAAAGAGAAGAGAGATAAAAATATTTACAAAAATTAACTTTTTTTATATTTTCATCACTTTATTTATTTGAATAAAAATGTTATTTTTTTATTTTTTATGGTGGTTAATTAATAATACACTATATACATAGTTAAATAAGGAAATTAGCTTTTTTGTTTAAAATTTTTTATTTAAAATAATTTGTAAAATATTTACAAATATTTATAAAATATAATATCCACAAAATACATTGGAAAATTGCATAAACCACCCCAGAAAACTAACTTTTCACCTGTAACTCCAAAAATTACGAAATCACAGCCATTTTAAAGATAATTTAATTTAGAATGCAATGGAAGTGACTTTTATTCAATTTGAGTTCATATGGAGCTGGAATTGGTCATTCAATTATTGCTTAGTGGCTTTTTCCAAGTGTGGTTGCTTTTATTCTACACATGATTTAATTGTGCAATTATTTTTATTATTTAGAACACATTTTTATTTTCAACTTTGATTTTGAAAGTTATTTGATTTGAGGTCAATTCAGGTACAAGTAAAATAGTGTAGTATACAAATATACACAACACACAGTTTTTTTGGATTTTCTGATTAAGGACCCTATCTCCCCCTACTTTATTCTTGGTCGATCAGGTCAAGTCTTGACCTTCTTTCGGGGTTAGGGTCAGCCTGTATATATTACATATATGCAGTCTTCCTTTTTTATTTTCTTTTTTTAATTTTTCCTTTCTTTCTTTATTAATTTATTTTAGGTTAAAATGGTAAGAAGTGTACAATATTTACACACAAATGCAAGCTAGTAAGAATATGGAGTTAGTGTTATATATCGGTGTTTTATAAGGGATTTTAAGCTGAAATAAATGAATAAAGATGACGAATCGTAGATTCATCAGCGACTATATTGTCAGGTCTAGGTCTTCATATGCAGATGCGATGTACAACACATAACGCATAATTGCAGAGATGCATGCAGAATGACAGATACACGGTGTATGCATTTTTATTTGGTTTTTAATGCAAAAAATCATATGCCAAATAATGCTATGTGACGCAATAGATGAATATGCAAACTAGTGTACAAATATGCCCTAAAATAATCAAATCAATGAGCAATCAAATAACTATTATTTCATAGACAAATTGAGCAATAAAATAGATTAATAACATTAAGGAAGTTAGATCAATTGACACAATAGATATCAAAATATATCATGTGTATTTAATGTAAAAACATCAAACAAATAGTGTCAATATGTAGATTATGAAACAAACATTAAAATGAAACTGAAATCAGCAGAATTGGAGTTCGTATGCTAACAATATTGAAGAAAAAGTGCAAGGGCTTAAATGCAGTAAAAATATGCAAAGTAAGTGAGATAAAATTTTCAATTGGATCCTTCGCTGGGGAATAAATGTAATCAAAAAAACCCGACTAGGCATTCTTGTAATTTTTCAGGCGCGCACATGTAAGGCACGCATGCTTGGAAGGACCTTCTCGCAAAAGAAGGAAGCTTGGAGGGTTTGTCTACAATTAACCCAGCCCGCACGTGCCTGGCACGTACGCGGGCTAGGCCCGGTGAATGACAGGTTCGGGAGTCCACGTGGGCGAGCCTCGGAGCTTAGGGAGGTGGTTTGATCCACCTAGGATGCAGGTTCAGGGGTTGCTTTGGAGATCATCTAAGCCATCTGATCTGAAGATGGGATGGTATCTACATCTTCTTACTCCACCTCTTCCGCCGAAGAGGATTATGCTCTAGCAACCTCCCCGAATGCCACCAGTGCTCTACTCGATGGTGAAGGATCGTAGCAGCTGAAGGAAGCTTTGGCGAGTGTCTGGTGGTGGTGCGAAGTAGAGTCGATGGCTGAGACAACGTAGTGTTGTACCTTCATCGGAGATGGCGGATGAGAACGAACCCAAGGTGTGAAGTTTGTCCATTGAAGCCCTGCAGATGTTAGCTCATAGCATAGGTGTGTGTACGTATGTTGTGAATGGAATGGGGGGTCCAATGGAGGCAGAGGCACGGGTACCTGGTTTTCATCTCTGACGAGCCAAAGAGGAGATGGGGTGGAGTGGTTGGGATCATGGAGAAGGGGAGGTAGTGGTCGGAATCATTTGTGAAGACGGAGGTGGTGTGGAGAAGCTTATGAGATGGTCAGGTGATGGTGAGGTGCCTCGTAGATGGCTTGAAAAATAAAGGAAAATAAAGAAAAAGGAGAGGAGAAGGGTACCTGGTCGGAGTAGTTAGTTGGCAAAGCTGGCGGCTTGGACTGAGGACCTGGGCGATGGTCAGTCGTCGCACGACGAGGCCAGTTGGTCCTCGATGATGGGGCAACCACCGGGGTGGTGGAGCTACATGGACGAAGCCATGGATCACACCTGGGTATGGGGTTGTCATCGCCTCGACGATTTGCCCCTCTGTTGTCACCGGAGGGGTAAGGGAAGCTGGGCCTCCGCCCATGTTATGGTGGATGAGGGAAAACTGTGGTGGAGGATGTAATTTATAGGGAGGACTTCTGGCATTACAGGTGATGGTGAGGGTGGTTGTAATGGTTGGGAGGAGATGTTGGTGAAGTATCTACATGCAATGAAGGTTGAGCGAAGGGTGCATGTGTGAGGGATATGTTGGCGATTGTTTGGCTGGTGGAGAGGCGTTGTGATGGCGATGCTAAAATGTAAAGGGGGAGCGGGGTATGCAAGGTGAAATGCCTGGATGGAGGAGGGAGATGAGCGGGGGCCTTTGGATCTCGTGATCCAACAACCATGAAGGAGGTCCAAGGCGATGGTTGGATCGGATCGGGGGATCTGATCCAATGGTGGAAAGTGAGGCACGGGTGTGTGGTTGAGTTGAAGCAAGGGGCTTTATCCTATGGTGGAGGGTTAGTGGGTAACGTGGTAAGCGTAGGACCATAGGATCAATAGTAATCCTACAGTCAAGACGAGGGTGGAAGGGAGTGCTTAGGATGGTATCTGAGGATGTAATCTGATGGCTATGAGTGAAGCGAAGAGGGACCACCAGGATGGAGGCAGGGAAATGGTGATATGACGGTCGAGGGTGTGGCCATGTGGTAGAAGGGGAAGCGACCATGTGGGTGGCCCAGAGGGTGCCACATGGCCCAATCCTATATTTCAAAAAACAGAAAATAAGACAAAAGTAAGAAATAATTAAAAGGAAGCAAAATTACAAAAAGTCAAAACAAAGTTGCAGATCTTGATGGGATCTACATGTTTCATGTTGATCACAAAGTCAAAAGAGGTCAGAAAAATAAAGAAGTATTTTGGAAATATTTTTAAGGAATTAAAAACACTTATTTTAATGGTTTTGTTATTTTTTGTATTTTTAATTTCTTTTAGACACCAAAATAAATATCTACAATAATTACTCTAATTTTTAGGGGGGGTTAATAGGGAATAAAATTAAGAAAACTAAAGAAAATAAAAGAGTTAATTTTATAGACAGAAATTAGGGTTAATTACAAGGGGGGATTATTGCTACAGATGTAGAATTAATGAAGATTTGCAAAAAGTTCTTATTCTTCGAGGATAAAAAGAGAGTATAGTGATGATTAATCAGATATTCATCACACCGCTATACTTAAACTATGCCCATCCTTGAGCATCTAAAGAATGAAGGAGCTTGATTAATTCCTTACAGTGCATGTGAATTTTTAAGGCTCAATTCGCTGAAGACCCTTAATTTTGGTGATCCTTAAATTCTAAGCTCAACCGCTCAACCATGCTTTAATCAAAAGGAATCTAATTTCTCTAATTATCATACTCTCTATTTGTTTATATAATATAAGGATATGATATTTAGTGTACTGCAATCATGAGAGTCAAGTAGAGATGTCACCCAAGGTTCTAGTCCAGGAGACTCTCCTCTAGACCTAATCCTGGACACTAGGGAAGAAGTCAATTATTGCATTCAATCCATCGTCTCATTAATTTGTCAGACTTTAAAGTATAGATGAAAGGCCAGATAGTGGAGGGCTTAGGATTGTATATTTTCTTACCTCCCTCACATTGGAACATGGGTCCTCTCGAGTGCCTTATTACCCTACACATGTATATTTTTGTTTGTTGATCAATGTGTCTGTCGAGAGAGCTCGGAGTTGTCTGCAGTTGTTTTCCTGGGAGTACACCAGGGTGTGCCTCTTTTGAGTATCTAATATACCTTCAACTCCCAGACTTGTATCACTATATGATGTAGAGCTCTTTTTGGGTGCTAGCCTGACTCCTTGATCCTAATAGCTTTGGTCCAAGTGGACACTTTGAAATGTTTGGGAGCGCTCGCCGTTGGTGGAAGCTCTTTGAATTTGTATTTGTAATGAGAGAGCTTTCCTTATATGAGAGAACTTCTCTCGAATTTTATTTCATTGATGGTTGGCTAGTTTTACTACTTTTACAAGAGTTGGCATGCACTGATCAACAATTATTTAATTTTATTACACCCTGACACATATATAAATGTCAAACGATAACATGTGAACTTGTTCGTAGACTGGCTAGGGTTTGCTGACAATTAGGTTTCTTGTAGCCTTCACTAACTTTATCCCATACTCGAGCATCATCAAATCGGGTCGAAACTTAAATCTCCAGTCTTAGTCCTTCAAGTGATAACTCAACTCATCTCATCAATCATGCGGCTCTGGAAGTGATCTGCTAATCATATTCTTTAGAAAGTAGAGATGAAGAGTGAAATATAGCGCTCAAATCTTTCAAACTAGGAAAATATGGATTATTAAGTTTCAAACCCTAATGACTAAGGTTGTTTAACTCAGACTCTCAAGATCTCAAAAATCAAGTTTTCTTAATTACTCAAGCCTTGAGTAAGAGTGAATGCTGTCAGGAATACACCAACTCCAGAGTTAGTGAATTTTTGTTATTTTCGAATTTTGCAATTTTTATGGGATTTTTTAATCTCAACAGAAATAATGACTGACCCATGCTCATATGAATAGTTGCATCCATTTCCAGCAAGTATAGATGTAAGTATGAACCATTAGATGACTACTCGTGTTACTTCAAAACGATGCCAATCGCATTGTCTTTCAAGCACCTACTGTGCTAACAGAGACCGTAGTTCCCTCAATGAGAAATGGCTACTCATTTATAAGCTCAGTAGTTAGAATCACTGCTCAAGAAAAGATTTTAATTTTTCATATTTTTATGGCATTTTGAATAAGTTTAATTGTATTTACGAATAAGAAGTTAGTCCCTCATTTTTGAAAAGATTTTTCAAACCATGTTACCCAATATATATAGATTTTCAAAACATTTTTCAAACGATTTTCAAAACGAGTAAAACCCCAATTTTCAAACCAATGTAAAATATTTTTTAAAAAATAGTATAATATAGTTAGAAATTTTTCCAAAGCATTTGCAAATATTTTTACAAAAATCATTCACAATATACTTATACCCTAGCCCCAAAAAAAGTTTCGAAAATTTCAAAATACATGCTATGGCTAAAGTATATATACAATATATATGGTATACCCTCCCTATACTTAACTTTTGTTATGTCCTCATAGCATAAAGTGATATGAAGCTATAGCTCAGGTCAAATACATGTTGATATAGTAGAAGTGACTCAGATAACCCCCTATACCTCGGTTAAAATGACCTAAGTATAAGAAGAAGAAGATGGAAGAATAATGAATGACTCGGGTCCCCCTATACTTAAACTACGAATAACCTAAGTATTGGATTTTGAATAAGTATGGAGGGACCCGTTGAAACGACAAGGTGATCCCATAAGGTCTTATCATCCACAACGCAGATTGATAATCATTGAGGAGACCACTATAGAAAATCGTCGATTTCAACAATCAACCCACATAATATATTAATCACTGAAAAGCATGTGTGAATCAAAATTTATTATAAAACTACAAAAATGGTCGTATAGTGACAAGCAGAGTAGGGTGTCGAACATAGGAAACACACGATGCAACACTCAATATTATTTATAAATAAATAATATATGAATAAATATAACTATGCGCACTATTAGCCAAATAATGTGGCTTTTTTAACTTATATTATATTATTAAATTTTTTATTTTATATTGTATATTTTGTTTTTGATTTTATATATTTTCTTTTTATATTTTAGATTTTTATATTCTTTTTCTTTTAAATATATAATATAAGATATATAAGAGTATATATATACAATGATAGATAAAAGAGATATAAATATAACTAAAAATAAAGGAAAATTGCAAAAATAAATATTTTAGGGGTTAAAATAATTTTTTACTATATTTGTGATTTTTAGTAAATTTTGCTTATATATATTTAAAGTAAAAAATAACCCAAATTAGGGATTAAATAAAAATCTGAAATTGAAAAAAAGAAGAAAAATAGGAACATAGGCCTAAAATTATTCAAATTAATTTTAATAGATAAATAATAATATAAATAAATTATAAAACAACAAAATATATTTTTGGAATTTTTCAGAATTTTATATATTTTTAACAATGTTTTAGGGGTTTCTGAATTTTTAACGGTTTTCTTTTTCTATTTTTAGTGATTTTTGGTCCAAAGGCTAAAAATACATAAATAAACAAAACATATTTTTTTGGGAATTTTTGAACACTTATATTTTTTGAGTTTTTTAAGTCAAACAGGGGCTTTTTGAGATCTAATTTTTTTTAATAAATAATAAAAGCTAAAACGATAAAATAAATATATGGTGTGAAAATACAAACATCTAGGAACTTAATGCTATTTTTGGTAATTTTGTTTGGAGCAAAATTGATATTTTAATAAATAGAGGCAATGCACAAAAATTGCTAAAATAGTAGGGCATAATTGCAAATATAATTAAAGGTGAGGGTCACAGTGCAATTTCACCCAAATTTTTAACATTAGTATTCCAACTTTATATATTAAAAGATAATTACAATAACGTGTGAGGCTTACATGCAATTTTCACAAGATAAAACATGCGCATGCACGTAACTCTAGCATGGACTAAATTGTAATACACAAAAAGTTCAGAAGGGCTACGTGCAATTTGTCCACAATTTTTTAAACTACATAAAATATTTATAGGACTTTAAAGAAATTACAAAAAGTACAGAAAGGGTCTATGAAAATTTACCCACTTATGCTTGGAATCCAATCGTTCTTGTATCGCCATATGTTAGATCTTGCGGCTGTAAAGTGGGCGACATTTCGTTTGATACGACAACTGAGATTAAACATGGTGATGGTTCTTGATCCAACAGTAATCTGGGGTGTTGGAAAAACATCCAAGAACACTGCCTGGGAATTGCTTTGTTCAACGAATACGGGCGGTCCCAGGCTCCATTCTCCTCGCCGGCTGTTGGAATATGTTGCAAGCATATCTCCGTGTGTTTTGATGGTTTCAGGAGTATCGAAGGAGGCTCATAGATACCACGTGGCTCCAGACGCCCTGGAGCTTCATCCAGGTGCTTTGACAACTCCAGAAGGCGCGTTTGTTTCCTTGACTTGCACCAAACACTGGGGTGGCTCGAGGCAAAGACCCTCAGCCCAAAAAGGGAGGCAGAAACCTCGTAAATGAAGCGGCAGGTGCAGCTCCGATGAAGCGTAGGAATGGAGCCTCGATTCCATGATTCAATGACTAAATCAAAGCGGAAACTGGGGGATCAAACAGAGAAAGTGCAGAGGATCGAAATAGGGAAAGCGAGTGGGTCGATTACGGTGAGATTACAGTGAAATCAACCTGGAGTCTGAGCTCCAGGCTTACACACAAAATGAAATTCAACCTAGATTACTTACCGAAAGCAAAATCTGAATGCTGGAAATTAACGCTAAGCCTATGATTTACCTATAAATGATAGAAAAAGCCTCCAATTGGCATGGGGGCCAAAGAGACAGAACCTCGCGCTGGAGCTCGCTGGAAGTGGTGGATTAGCTCCGCCTGGACTCCTCCTCATTGCAGAACCTCGGCTCCACTTCCTATCACCAAGAGGAACACAATGCAATGGTTTTGATGGGCTAAGAACCAATTAAGAGCGATCAAAGATCAAAATGGGGGTGATGGGGTATATTTATAGGCGAGGTTTCGAAGCTTTCCAAGGCGAGATAGCGTGCAATGACGAAGGAGTTGGTGAAGATTCGATGTTGGATGTGGATCTAGGATGTAGATGTTACAGGAAGGTGGTGGTCACGAGGGCAATGGATGAAGAACGAGGCATGGAGAAAATGGAGAAACGACGCCCTTGTGATGTTATGAAAGAAGTCAAAGGGGGTGAGGTACAGTTGACCGCGATCAATAAAAAGAGACGCCTGGTTGGTCCACGTGGACCAACCAGGAAATTCCAAGGCAAAAATGCCTTGGAAAATGAATAATAAATCGTATTTGATTTTATTTTTTAAGTTATAAAATAAAAAAAGTTTCTAGTTTTATGTAATATTTTATTCATATTTTTATTTATTGTTTTGAAGCTAGTAACTACAAGTTTATTTCTAGGGTTTTATTTATAGGTATATTTACCTATGGCTTGAGTAATTTCATTTTTATTTCATAATTTTTATTTTATTATTTTACTTTCTTATTTTATATGTTTACAACTTATTTTTATATACGTAAATATATTTTTATGATTTTTTATGGTATAATATGTATACTTTAAATAAATGTCGGTGTATATTATATAAGTATATATTTTGTATATTCTTATATGTATTTTTGTATTTTATTTTATTATTTTATTTATGTTTTTATTTTAATTTTAACATGTACATACGCTATAAATAATATTTACAAATTTGTAAAAATATTAAATTAATAAAATAATGAAGAATAAATAAAATGAATATTTATTCAGGTATATTGTACAATAGGGGTCCAAAACCTAACTTTCACACCTTGACTCTAAAAATATGAAACCACCTTCATTAAATAGCTTATTAAAAGTTATATAAAATTATAGGTGATTTTGATACATTTTGATTTTTTATTTGGGAGATATGGGTATGTGAAGTTTAGATTTTAGGATTTTATTCTGTGCATAAAAAGGACACTGTATGTTATTTTTGCATGCAATAACTTTTGTATTTTTCTATAAATTTTTATCTATTCTTTATTTGAGGTATAAATAATAAAGAATAAAATAGGTCCCAAGAAGTAATTATTAACCTATATTGTAGAGTAATCTGTTTGTGTTTTTTTATACAATTAGCCACCCTGTCTCCCCCTACTTCATTCCTTATCGACTAAATCATCATGATGATAGAGTCTTAGGGAATAGGGTCACTTTAGTACCCTTGACACTTTGCTCTTTTTCTCTTCTTTCCTTTATTCTTTTATTTTGGCAATAAATACAATAAACTTACATTATTGTACATAATATTTAATATGAATTAATGATTGTTTATTTTGATAAATCAATGATGTAATCAGGCATTCAGCTAGGGTTTAAAGGCCAAAATGAAAGAATATGGGCAATGAAATGGAGATTCATCACACCCCTATACTTGCCTTTGTTAGTCCCTAGCAAACACTCATGCATATAAGTACAGAGAAGAAAAGAAAAAGAAATAACTTGGAATAATTTTTGACCTTTAAACTTGTCTTAATAATGTCAAAGTTTGGAACTCAGAGAAGACCTTTGGATTAATGGTGTGTTCAGAACCTCTTAGGGGTTAGGATTTGTGACACGACATCCCTTAGGTTCCATACTCCTATTATTCAGTGCAATTCATAGCCAGGTCAAAACCATCCTCTCAGTCGCATACTCTTGCTACCTTGAAATGATAGAACCATGTATGTGAAATTGTTTAGCCCTCCCCAAACAAAACCATTAAACTACCAAAGTGTCTGCTCTTCTGATAACTCGTCCTCGTGGAGTCAGATATTTCCTTCTAAGGTTGGGTGCTTTTGGTCTTTACAATCGAATGGGATAAGAAGTTAGAAGAATGGGAAGAGAAGTGGGAATATACCAGTGTAGTCTTCATTCTCGTGTGATGTCGGTCAGTGTAACCGGATCTTCACCAAGAAGCAGGCTTTTTCTGAAGCTCATATTTGTGGAATTTTTGGTTGAAGGTTTCTTTGGATATTTTCTTTGACCTTGCATAGCATCTGCATTCTTGTTTGTGCCCTGGTGGATATAGCATCTTCTGTTCCACCCACTTTTTTGGGGTCCTGGAAAAGGTTGTGCCAGTAGACCATCCCCAAGAATGGTTCCTGAGCCACACTTGATGAAGCAGCCTTGCATTGTCTAGACTTAGACCACAAGATTTCTCAATAGTCCATCTAGGTTGAGCTAAGTGTTGGGTGCGAGGTTTCCAGTCAAGTCACTTTCTCAAGAGTCATATGGATGATACGAAGGGTTATATTTAGTCACATTGAATTGACTCATGAACATAGTCCTATGGAATCTAAAGAATTAAGTCAAGGTGAACTGAAGTATCTCCAATTACAATCCTCAATGGGTTCCTCTGAAATTACGTGTATTAAGGTCTATTTTAAGCTCCAATCTTCAGACTTTATTTGGACTTGTTCTCTAGATTACTCTGAAAAATTCTCATGCTGTGTACAATGTAGGAAAATATTTTGTAATACAGATTTCAAACTTTTGATGATTTTTAAAAAAGGGTTTTGCAAACTTTTATGCAGTTTTTTAGAAGTATTTTGCAAATGTTTTGGATTATTGGTTTGTTTTTGTGATTTTCGAGAACAAAAGATCTTGGATAGGTACAAATATTTTCATGAGGATGCATCTTATAATTACAAGAGTTTGGTTTTTAAGAATTTACAAGGGATATGTGATTTGATTTTTTTAGAAATGTTTATACAATAAAGAATTTTGGTGTAATGTATATATTCCTCAAACTTATTTGAAAAATGATTTTTCAAACACTTTTGAAGACTAGAGTTCAACATAATTTTTACAAATAATTTTTACAAACATTTATAATAATTTGCAAATCATTTTGCAGAGGTTTTTCAAATAGTATATATAGATTTTTCAACATATTTTTGCAACCATTTTCAAAACCCTTTGCAAATAGGTTTTCAAAACATTTTATTTCACACAAAGAAAATTTTTACAATCAAACAATTTTACAAAGGTTGAAAATAATTTACAAACTATTTTTCAAATAGTTTTCAAAAGTTTTTGCAAATAGAATTTCAAACTTCTTTCCAAACATTTTGTAAAACATTTTTACCTGATTTATTAATAAGTAAATAAAAAGAATTTGAGGAAATATACACATCTTTTTATTAAATAATTTAATGAATTTTTATATATATTTACAACATTTTAGCCCCGTTTATTGAAAATACGATCGAAGAGAAAGGAAGACATAATTCGTACTAAGTATAGAAAAGTCTATACTACAACGAATAAAGAATAGGTAGTCAGTCGCCCCCTCTATACTTATGATCAATTGATCTTAAGTCTAGCAATTTGTATACAAATGCATGGAGAATCAAGGGTGGGAAATGACTAAATGAATAACTCAATGGCTTGGTATATCTCCCCCTATACTTAGAGTAAAGTATCCCTAAGTATAGAAAGAATGTCAAAAGTTGAGGAGACGGGCGAGAGATCAAAGAATGAACAATGCACTCAACCCCCCTATGCTTAAGATGAGCATGTCCTAAGTATAATAATGATGTATGGGATGAATGCGACTTTACGGAAGAATAGAGAATGAAAAGAAGAAAAGAAGAAAATGATCAACTATTAAAAAATGTTTTGGATGGCCTCATCTGGTTGAGTAGATGCTATGGTAATGAGTTCTTCATAGTGGACCACCTGAATTGAATCAACCACGGACAAAAATGTATCATGTTCAAGATACGACTTCAGGAGTTGTCCATTAATCATGAATAGTTGCGCGTCCGTGAGGAATGCATCTTCTTCAGATGCAGTCAGCTCCTTCTCGAAAGAGAAATGGATCCTCCCACTGATAGAAATTGACTTCTGACAAGAACTTGTCTCTCTTTAGCGTAGGCCAATCTTGTGGAGTCTTCTTGGATACAAGAAATATCGGCAAACTAGGAGAGTGAGGTAACTGACAAAGCAGATTCATCTAGGAAAGTCTCTGTGATTGGTAATAAATTCTGCTTATGAGTGTCTAGATCTGGAAATCTTGACAAGTGATCGTCCACCACATTTTGGACTCCAGTTTTATCACGAATTTCAAGGTCAAATTCCTGTAGTAGAAGGAATCATCGGATCAACCGTGGTTTGGCATACTTCTTGGCTTGTAGATACTTGATAACTGAGTGATTTGTATACACAATAACCTTGGATCCAAGCAGATGGGATCTGAATTTCTACAGGGCAAAGACCATCGCCAGCAACACCTTTTCAGTGATATTGTAGTTTATTTGAGCTTCATATAGAGTTCTGCTGGCATAGTAGATGGGAAATGGAATACGATCTCTCTTCTGTCCTAAAACCACCCCAATAGCATAACAAAAGCATCTGTCATGATCTCAAATGATAGAGACCAATTTGGCAGTTGAAGGACATGGGCATGAGTGATTATTTCTTTTAACTGAGTAAAGGATTGGCGGACTCTGTCATCTACAATAAAGTCTGCCTACTTGATTAGGAGCTCGGTCAGGGGTCAAACGATTTTGCTAAAATCCTTGATGAATCGTTGGTAAAAACCGACGTGCCCAAAGAATGAACTGGTCTGCTTCAAATTTGTAGGTGCCTCTAGCTTTGAAATCACCTCCACCTTCGCCGGATCTACCTCCATGCCATGCTTAGAGTGACATGATCGAGCACAATACCTTCGGTCACAATAAAATGGCTCTTCTCCCACGAGAGCACAAGATTCACTTCACAACATGTTTTCAGAACTTGGTCTAAATAAGATAAACACTGATTAGAGATGTCTTCTTAGACCAAGAAATCATCCATAAAGTTCTTGAGAAAACTTCCAACCATATCTGCAAATACTGCCAACATACATTGCTGGAACATTGCTGGAGCGTTGCACAACCGGAATACATTCTGCGGAAGGCATATGTCCCGAATGGACAGGTAAAGGTTGTCTTCTATTGATCTTCAAGAGCAATGGCGATTCGATTATAACCAAAAATGGAAATATTCCTTCGCAGCCAGTCTTTCGACTATCTAGTCGATGAATGGGAGTGGAAATTGATGTTTCTTGGATGCTAAATTCAGACATCTGTAATCCGCAGACGTGTCAGGATGTTGGAACTCTAGTTGTGATCGCCTCTCGCTTGTCATTCTTGGCCATGGTGATCCATGAATTCTTTGGCACAATATACATGGGACTCACCCTTTTTGAGATGGAGATGGGATATATGAATCCCTCATCACGCCATTTCGTGATCTCATTCATCACAACCTCCTGAAGGTTTGTATTCAATTGGCGCTGGAATTCGCGGGAGGGCTTGATATCTTCTTCAAGATATATGTGATGCGAGCACAGTGAAGGGTTTATCCCATGGAGATCTGCAATTTTCCAGCTATGTCTTTACAGTTTCTTTCTAGAACCTCGAGAAGATGAGATTCTTGTTCCTCATTTAGTTGTGAATTGATGATTACAGGGAACATGTTTGGTGCACCCGCAAGGAAGGCATACTTCATGTTTGCTAGAAGCGGTTTGAGCTAAGGTGGTGATTGATTCTGCTCAGTGGTGACTTCGGCTATTGTGCAGGGTGATGGTGTTGGGTCTTTCATCTGTAGTGTGTCCACCATTGGCACTGTAGGCTCTGAGTGCAGTGCTGCACTGAATTCTTCAACGATCGAATCTTGTTCATGAAAATTTGCAATGATGTCCTCATCTTCAAGGATATCTGGGAATTCGACCGTGCTATCCAAGCCTTCCTTTGTGGAGAGAAAAACTTGGATTTCAATGTCAGCCATAAATTGGTTTGTATCACGGATTTCAACCAAAAAGTCACAGTCTTCTATCCGCTGTTCTGCCGGCTTACTTTCATCTGATGCAGATGCTGAAGGTTTAGGCACTTGAATCGTCTCAATCGACACTTTATTGTTGTTCGAATAGATTTTATCTGCCCGGTGCCATAGTTCACTATTGCTTTGGTTGTTCGAAGGAACGACCATCCAAGGATTATCGGTGTATGCAGAAGAGGAACTTAAATGTCCATATCCAGAACTATGAAGTCCACAGAGAACTGCATTCCCTGAACGGTGACGCCGACATCTTCCAGGATTCCTCGGGACCGCTTAATGGATGTGTCTGCGAATTGCAAAATCAATCATGTGGATTTGAGTGGTCCCAATAAAAATTGTTTGAGAAGTGAAGTGGTCATCAGGTAGATTGAGATCCGTTGTCAAGTAGAGTTCAATCAACCTCTTGATCAAGCATCTGACATATTACTAAAGGAGCTCCTATATCCTTCTTCTTTGATGGGAGATTGTTGATTGAATTTACTGTAGCCATGGTGAGAATTTGCTTCACATTTCTTTCACGTGCTTTACACAACTGTCTCTTTGAGGTGCATGCCTCCTTTAGACCTTTCTTGATGTTAGGCATGTACTTGATGGTTTAAGAAGATGCATTTCAAGAATAAGATTCTGAATGATTTCCACCACATCATGGTCAGACAAGGCAATTTTCACGACCCCGATTCCCGGGTCATCGGATCCTCCCATATCCGGATCTGGTTACTCAACAATAATTTATACAGCAATCACAACTAACATTCAGAAACAAACTGCAAATAAAAATACTCAAAAGCTAGTATCTAGTAATTTTCCATTCACAAAATAAAGTTTACATGATCCATTATCCGACTACAACCCTTTACATGTACATCAGCTGGAAGGAAATACAAAGAAATATTACTAACTACCTTATGGAGTAAAGCTATTGTGGCTAACTAGATGACTAAAGTCCTTACGATGGCTCACCGACACCTGTTGGGTTTTCCAAGAAATCATAGTATAACAATTAGCAAGTGCTAAGTAACGAAGAAGAGAAAAGTAAACAATTGTGTAATTTTGCAAAACTTGTTGTCATTAAAAGTTACCTTCCTTCTCATTAATTTAAGTCCTATTCCTTTCTATTCCACATCAGGGGTTAGTCCAGGGGAACCCCACCATTCTTGGACTCCGAAGCTGTGGATACTTCGGGATTGGAGATTGCGTTGATCTGGTGAGCTTATGCTGCCGCACATCGCCTCAACCAATCCTCCAATACTACCCTAATAATTTTCCTTTTTTTATTAATCAGGGTTTCAAACCCTCAGCCTGGAACACAAAGGAACACACCATCCTCGAGGACCTGGTTGCTTAAAACATCAGGTTAACCTTTAATCACATAACCTAGCGGCTTTAAATACATGTTATCGTGACCTAGCCGCTATTAAACCACCCGTGCCTCCACATGGAATGACCACATCTTCTGTCGTTCAACCTGAATATATTGGTACCTGGTACCACGCATTGCAAATCATTCATTTCGTGTGCACTTATCAAAACAAGGCAACCGTGTACCACCTAGGTAGGGTCACACAAATATGGGTTCCTTCCGACAAACCTACAGGTTGCATGCCCGACCTGTAGTTCTACTTGTAGTCATTTCTTAACATAACACATGATCTTTTTCACGATCCAAACCAATAAATATCAATTCCCATGTTATAATTCCTCAATTCAACCTTATATTTGCGTAACCATAAAATACTGAATATAGACTTACACATATATTAATTCATAAATTTGTATACTCATAATTATGCTTATTTTAACTTCCAAACCCTAACTTTCCAATCCACTGCATCAAATCGATGCTTAGATCTTATTTTAATTGAAATCACAAAGCAACTTTCATAATTTCTCAAAATAGCCTAATTAGGGTTCTTTGTAGCAAAGAACATAAAATCAAAAATTTCAACGATCTCATATGAAAACCCAACAAGAAAAGGAAGGATTCCGTTACCTAATTGAGCTCTCTCTCGCGTATGCAATGCTTTATCGTGTTTCATTTTCAGAAAGGATGTTTTAAGGCTCCTGAAAAGACCGAATTTTATTTTCGTATCAAAAATGCTAAGAACGTGTCAGGAACGCGAAGAACGAACAAGGAACACGAAGAACACGAAGAACGCCAAGAACATATTTTCTCTTAAAATTTCAGCAGATCTTTCCCCTATATGGGGTGATATTTCTAGGAAAATTTTGGCAGAGTTTCCCCTTATATCGGGACATATTTCTCAGAAAATTTTGGCAGAGTTTCCCCTTATATAGGGACATATTTCTCGGAAAATTTCGGCAGAGTTTCCCCATATATCAGCAATATTTCAAAATAAAAATGAAAAGAGTTTCCTCCATAAAATCAATCGAGAGGAAAATAACAACGAAACTGAAAGAATATAATCAAACTGCAAGCGATGGAGAATCGGTACACACCACGCGTCTTAGGTGAGTGAATGTGTGACGAATAATAGGGTTCACTGACGTGCACAGCTGTTGGCACCGAAGTAGGGTATTACACAGATTTCTCCATCAAAATAACTATAAAAGCGGAAAAGAAAGAACAATAAGCAATGGAGAATCGGTAGACACCATGCATCTTAGGTGAGTGAAAGTGTGACGAATCATAGGGTTAACTGACGTGCATAGCCGCCTACACCTAAGTAGGGTGTTGCACAGATTTCTCCTCGAACCACAATAGAAAGCGGACCGGAAAGAAAGATGAATCAAGAACAAAACTAGGAAGAAAAGAGGATGAATTGAAATCCTAGCTTACGAAGCAAACTAAGAGAGGATCATACCTTCCTCCTCCTCATTCTCCCAGCAGCGCTTCGCTAGCGCTCTTTCTCTGCCTCCCACTCCTCCTCCCGACCTCTCAACCCTTGTCCTTTGGTCGTGGTGGTAGTGGAAATCGTAAAGAATGAATGTGTAGGGGGTATTTATAGGCTCCAGAAAACGACTAACCATGGTTAGAAAACCATGGTTTAGCCCTTAACCGTGGTTAGCGGCCCATGATTTTGGCCCATGATTTTGGTCAAAACTTATCCGAAACTTAGGGCTTAAGTTAGAACATTCTAGAGGATTCTAGATTCACTAATGATGCTTAATTAACGTTAATCGTTATTAACTTTCACTAATCACGATTCAACTTTAGTGTCTTATGCTTATCTTTTGCTAACTATTGATTAGTGTTTGCTAATGATCACTAGTTGTTTTCAATACATCATTAGTTTCTTTAATCATACTTAATTAGTCTTAATGACAGTCATTATGGGTTAATGATGTCTTAACCCTCCTTACTTCTCTTTATTCTGAAAATCATAACAAATCGAAATGAAGTCCGATTCATACAAAACAAATTCTGTTGGTTTTCTCTTGATGAGTCGGATCTTATGATATAGGATCCGAGAGATGCCAAGTTCATGGATTTACATCAATTTTCAAAAATTTTAATTTTTTTATTTTCTCATTGCATCAGGAAATGGAATATGTACAGAATCAAAAGCAAAAGTAGGAATAGTGTTCTTATTTACAACAAAATATGTGCCCACGTCAGGCTATATAAATGGATGACTAAATTGAGTTGAGTCATCCAGGAAAGTTGGGCATCCAAAATCTTCAGGCGAGGCTCCATCGGTTGATATTGGATCAACTACAGGTGTAGTCTCCTCCATTGTTGGTCGGCTGGTGCTTCGACTACTACTGCCGTTAGTGCTGTCTTTTTGGCATTTTTAATTTTGCTATTTTTTTTGCATTTTTGATAGTGCTTCTCTTCTTCTTCCTCACCCGACCTGGCTGATTGTCCAGTTGACGCAGAAGAAGATGACGACTCACCCATGATTGCTTTATTCTTCCCTTGCAAGTGATTGACGGCTGCAAGGTCCTACCGCTCCCGAGAGTGACAACATTAGATAAAAAGAATTCATTTGTATCTGACTCTGTATGACCGGAGGGAACTTCACAGTCTACCTTCTCTTTCTTCTTAAAATTATTGGGGTTTTCCTCCACCTGTGCGGGAATGGAGATCTTGGCTTCGGTGAAATCATCCAACTTCTGCTCTGCAAGGCCCTCGACAAGACGAGCCAAGAAGTCCAAGGTTGGGTTCACAGGAGCTGTAACCTCAGATATTTTAGCGTGCTTTCCACGCTAGTATTGTTGGTTGTGTTGAGACTGCTGATTGGGGAACTGAGAATGATATTGAGGAGGAAGGTGCAGTTGTTGATATTGTTGAGGAGGGTGCTGCTAATAGGGTACAACTGCATACTACTGGTTTTTCTGATATTGTCAGTACTACGATTGCAGGTATTGGTTAGTCTCCAATTACCATGGAATTGTGGAGACAGTTGGTGTTGATGGTGTTGAGGCTGATTATTCTGGACAAACATCCTCCCTGCTATTTAGGGAACCAGTGGGAGTTAGTAGCCTGACCCTGCTGAAGTCCGCTTGGACGGGTCGGCTGCGCATCATTCGACCATATGACATTCACCTTTTGAATAAGAGATGGTGGAGGGGAGAAATGATCTAGAATGTATTGGGGCTCCGGCTAGTAGATGACCAGCTGCGGTTGTGACTACTGCAGAGTGCATGGCTATGAGGCTTGCATGTAGTAGACGTGCTAAACCGCTGGCTGGTGCTGACTAGGCTGAGGAGACTGTAGCGGTGCTTATTCCTTCATCTCAGGCTCTCAGCTGGAGTGGGAGTCGATGCAGACATGGAGTTGCAGGAACTAATTGTGCTCACCAGTAGCTCTAGCTACGTGGTGATTTTATCTAGATTGTTAAGGTGTTGTGTCTTATGTTCGATCACAGCAAGTTTGTTTAAGTCATGTGATCACTTTTTGATTATGTCCCCTTTAGACAGGTGGTTCCCAATATTGCTCAGATTGGAGCTCTCATCCCTATCTGGCTCGTGGGATGCTGCCATATGCATGGGCTTTTGATTATTCTATGGTTGGTGCTGATAGGCTCAGGACGATGATAAAGCAGCCTCTCCTTCGGCCTTTTCTTCAAAGATCTTCCAGATGACGTCCTCATATTTTTTGAAATACAAGCCCCTACACGCAGCATCCACAAGCTTTTAACTCTCTATTGCAAGTCCCTCGAAAAAAATTTGGACCAGGATGGTCCTAAGAATCTCATGATGGGGACACTTTTCTTACAACTCAGTAATCCTCTCCCAAGATTCATGGATGAATTCATGAGCGGTCTAGGTGAAATTTGCTATGCGGGCGCACATCTGATTAAGTCGCCCAAGATGAGTTGTGAAAAAAGGCTGACTTCAATTATTCCCAGGTAGTGACAATCTTCCACAAGTGGATGATCCAATGAAGGGCCTTATCTTGAAGGATGAAGGGGAATGTCATCATCTTGACTACCCCGAGAGGTATTCCAGGGTAGTGAGTTGTGCCACAGATGCACCCGAACTATTGTAGATGAATGTAAGGTTCTTCATTGGTGTTTCCTCATAAGGTGGGTAAGAGCACCTGTAGCTGAAGCTTCAATTCAAAATGGGCATGGATTGCAGGAATCTGGACCCATTCAGTGACTTGTCCCACCTCGGGATTGTATGTTTCTTTGAGAGTCGGTCTGGGTTGCTCTACTCCAGGCTCACCTGCTAAGCCTCCACCGCCTCAACCTTCGGGTTATGTTTCAAATCTTCCCTAGTTTTCTCTCCTTCTCCTCAAGTCAGTGAGCATGTCTTGGAAGGTGACTTGCGCTAAAGCCTGATCCATGAGTTGCTGCTGGATTGCCTGAATAGAGGTAAGGAGCTGGGCATTTACCACATTCTGATCTGACTGAGGACTCTGATCTGGTTCAGGTGGTGGTTGCGGTCCCTTCCCTATTCCTCCATGAGCCATCTCTCTCTCCGATCCTGAGTCTGATTCTATCATAATTTCTGGCTCCAGATTGGGCTTTTGATCTGCAAATGGAATAATGCCCCGGTAAGTCTGTACGGATGTACCATATTTAACAAATCGATCATTGTTAAGGTCAACACAGAACTTCATTAAGGATGGCGATGTGTAAGGAGTGAAATAAATAGCCATCCAAAATGGGTAGAGTTTGAGATGAGAGTGATCCCAGATTATTGGAGAAGGCAGGGAGTCTGGAGAGTAGTTCACGGAGTCTGAACCGCGTTCTTGGGAATCGCCCCAAATTATTGGAGGTGACGAGCATATGGAATCGATGTTAGTGTTGACGGATTCCCGACTAAGCCATCCATGTGTCACCATCTCAAAGGCCAAGAGGAGATTGAGAATGGAAGAATGATACAAAGGTCAAACAAGAAATAAAGGGAGTGTAAAATAGTAGAAGGCTCCCAACGAGCGAGGGGCCATGTAAGGAGTCAGAATAAAATGCAAAAAGGCACACAATGTGCATGACTGATCTTTGAACCTTAATATAATTCAATTTTATTGTTATTTTTAGGCAATCTTATAACAAGTCCTTAAGTTTGATAACCCTATAAGAGCGTATGTACAACAAGGAAAGTGCCCCGTACTTCTTCCACCTCCTTTGTAAACTGTGATCTGTGCACTGAAAGGTCCTTGATCTCGTGCTTGGGTGGCTACTTAGCATAAGAAATAGAGAAAGGAAGCCAATAGGTGAAATCAATACTTCAGATCTTGCTAACAACAGAATCACCCGTGACATGCATTGATCTACTCGAACGCAAACTGATGAGACAGACACACCCATGTGGGTGTGGCCTAAGCTCAGTAAATCAAACCAAGTCAAATGATCCACATAAGGTGGGAACACTGATCTTAACAAGGCCCTACTCGGTCATGTATGATAGAAGCACCAATACTTTACCAACCCAAGTGATAATCAAGGCGCCACAGATCGGAATTTGGGATCTTATCCTTAGCGGGTTGTGCCTCAATCAATCTGGATTGTACCTGAAAATAATGTGGGTTTTATGAACTTCAAACAATAAATGGTTCGTTACAAATTTTAATTAAGGTCTAAATTATTTAGCAGACCCTTTTTTAATTTTTGGGTTTTCAATTTTTTTGAGTATTTTTCAGAGCAAGCTGCCTAATGATTTTTTTTTATTTTTTCTATATGTCCTAAGTGATATAAAAACAATGGAGAGAGGACAAAAAAGCCATGCAAGTCATCACTAAGATGGAAATCTCGCCTAAGTGACTAATGATGCATGTAAAGAAAGAAATACCTATAGTGCTTCCCAACTCTCTCCATGCAGGATGCAAGGCAGAATTGAAACAATTACACTACATGGTGAAATGCAAAAACAAGAAAGCGTCCTAAACAATAGCTTCTATTATTAGGAGGAACCAAATGATGATTATTCAGAAATGAAATGCAAAAGTCTGGTCTCCGAAGTGCATCGATGTCTACCATAACGGATCCTACAAGCGTTGTATAGCACTTCTCTCGGCGCTCGATCTAAAGTCCAAATAACCAACAATCAATTTTGACTAAATCCAAGCACATATCACTATATGTTAATGCAATGTTATTAAGGCTTTGGACCTAGATACTGAGTCAAGCAACCTACTATCTAAGGGCTCACTCCCAGAAAACAAATATAAACAATGGCGGAAAGCTCAAATCACGGGAAACAAATAAAACAAGGGCGATAAAACATGAAAAATCTAGTACGAGGCCCCCAGGTGAACAAACACCCGGGCAATGGACCTCGTGTGGTGGAGAGAGTAATGTCCAATTTAATTACAAATTCTTTTGCAAAAATTAAATCTCTCTCACTAAGAAAATATAAAATGATATGCTAAGTCTGCTCATTTCCTCCTTCCATGTTCTTCTCTCATGCTCTCTCATGGCCGGCTCACAAAGAGAAGGCTGACCTCCGCTCGCCTTGGGTGTGCCCTCCTCCTAAGAGAGAGTTCTCGTCAAGTGGTCCCTCACGAGAAAAATTAACCAGAAAAAATGGATTAGAACAGTCAAATAATTATCAAAGAATAAATAGTAAAAAATGCAAATAAATAATAGACAACTATATATGTACACACAAAATGTCCTACAATCTATTGCTCCTAGCAACGACACCATTTGAAACAACAAGGGGATCCCAGAAGGTCTTGTCAATCCACAGGGCAGATCGACAGTCGTTGAGGAGACCGCTCAAGAAAACTGTCGATTTCAACAATCAACTCACACAATATATTAATCACTGAAAAGCAGGCGTGAATAAAAATTTAATATAAACCCTACAAAAATGGTCATAGTGACAAACAAAGTAGGGTGTCAAACACAGGGAACACACGATGTAGCACTCAATATTATTCATGAATAAATAATATAGGTATATGTATATATTTAATTATGCACAATATTAGCCAAATAATGTTGGCTTTTTTAACTTATATTTTTTTATTTCTTTTATTTTCTATTTTTATATTTTGTTTTTTATTTTATATTTTTATATTTTTTTATATTTTTACATTTTTGAATTCTTTTTCTGTTAAGTATATAATATAAGATATATAAGAGTATAAATATACAATGATTGATAAAAGAGATATAAATATAACTAAAAATAAAGGGAAAATAGAAAAAAAAAATTTTTATGTTTCAAATATTTTTTATTATTTTTGTCATTTTTAATGAATTTTGCTAATTTCTATATATTTTTAAAGTCAAAAATATCCCAAATCAAGGATTAAATAAATATCCAAAATTGAAATGAAGAAGAAAAATAACAAAATAGGTCGAAGATTATTAAAATCAATTTTAGTAGATAAAAAGTAATATAATGAAAAATATAAAATAGAAAAATATATTTTTGATTTTTTTAGAATTTTATATAATTTTATCAATGTTTTTCGAGTTTTCCAATGTTTAATAGTTTTCTTTTTCTATTTTTAGTGATTTTTGGTATAAAGACTAAAAACACTTAAATAAACAAAATATATTTTTTAGGAATTTTTTAACACATTTTTATATTTTTTGGAGTTTTTTAAGTCAAACATGGGTTTTTTAACCTATAAATGATTTTTAATAAATAATAAAAGCCCTAAAATGCTAAAATAAATATATGGCATGTAAATACAAGCATACAAGAACTTAATTCTATTTTGGTAATTGTTTTGTAGCACAATTTATATTTTAATAAATAGAGGCAAAGCACTAAAATTGCTAAACTGGTAGGGGCATAATTGTGAATATAATTAAAGGTGAGGGTCACAGTGCAATTTCACCCAAAATTTTAACACTAGTATTTAAACGTTATATATAAAAAGACAATTACAATAACCTGCGAGGGTGTACATGCAATTTCACAAGATAAAACGTGCACATGCACATGACCCTAGTTGGGGATAAATTGCAATATACAAAAAGTTCAGGAAGGATACGTGTAATTTGCCCACAAAATTTTAAACTACATAAAATATTTACAGGACTTTAAAGAAATTACAAAAAGTGTGGAGGGGGTCTATGAAATTTACCAACTTAAGCAGGGAATCCAGTCGTTCCTATAATGCCACGTGTCAGATCTTGCGGCAATATAGGGGGCGACTGTTCGTTTGATCCGACGGCTGAGATTAAACATGGCGATGGTTCTTGATCCAACGGTGTTCTGGGATGTTGGAAGAACACCCAAGAACACCGCCTACGCGTTACTTTGTTCAACGAATTCGGGCGATCCCGGGCTCCGTTCTCCTCACTCGCTGTTGGAATAGGTTGATGGCATGTCTCCATGTGTTTTGATGTCTTTAGGAGTGTCGAAGGAGGCTCATAGATGCCAGGTGGCTCTAGGCGACCTAGAGCTTTACCCAGGTGCTTCGACAACTCCATAAGGTGCGTTTGTTTCATTGACCTACACCAAACACTAGGGTGGCTCGAGGTAATGGCCCTCGACCCAAAAAGGGAGGCAGAAATCTCGTATATGAAGCGGCGGGTGCAACTCCAGTGAAGATTAGGAATGGAGCTTCAATTCCTTGATTCAACAAGTAAATCAAGGGGAAAACTGGGGGATCGGATGCAGAAAGCACAGAGGATCGAAATAGGGAAAGAGAGTGGGTTGATTACGGTGAGATTATAGTGAAATCGATCTGGAGTCTAAGCTCCAAGCTTACGCACAAAATGAAATTCAACCTAGACTACTTACCAAAAGCAAAATCTAAATGCTGGAAATGAATGGTAAGACTACGATTTACCTAGTAATGACAGAAAAAAAGCCTCGATTTGGCCCAGCGAGCAAAAAGACAGAACCTCACGGTCGAGCTTGCCGGAGGTGGTGGATCAGCTCTGCATGGACTCCTCCTTGCTGCAGAACCTCAGCTCTGCTTCCTGTCACCAAGAGCCACACTTGATGAAGCTACCTTGCATCGTCCTAACTTAGACCACAAGATTTTTCAATAGTCCATCTAGGTTGAGCTAAGTGTTGGGTGCGAGGTTTCCAGTAAAGTCATTGTATCAAGAGTCATACGGATGATACGAAGGGTTCTATTTAGGCACATTGAATTGACTCATGAACATGGTCTTATGGAATCTAAAGAATTAAGTCAAGGTGACCTGAATTATCTCCAATTATGATCCTCAATAGGTTCCTCTGAAATTACGTGCATTAAGGTCTACTTTAAGCTCCAATCTTCAGACATTATTTGGACTTGTTCAATTGTCTAGATTACTCCGAAAAGTTCTCATGTTATGTACAATGCAGGAAAATGTTTTTGTAATGCAGTTTTCAAACTTTTGAACTTATTATAATTTTTGAAAAAGGTTTTGCAAATTTTTATGCAGTTTTTCAGAAGGATTTTACCAATGTTTTGGATTTTTGGTTTTGTAAATGTTTTTGTGATTTTCGAGAACAAAAGATCTTGGATAGGTGCATATATTTACATAAGGATGCATCTTATAATTACAAGAGTTTGGTTTTTAAGAATTTACAAGGGATATGTGATTTATTTTTTTGATATGTTTATATAATAAATAAATTTGGTGTGATGTATATATTCCTCAAATTTATTTGAACAATGATTTTTCAAACACTTTTGAAGACTATAGTTCAACATAATTTTACAAATTATTTTTACAAATAATATTTACAAATACATTTTACAAACATTTATAATCATTTGAAAATCATTTTGCAGAGGTTTTGCAAAGAGTATATATAGATTTTTCAACATATTTTTTCAACCATTTTCAAAACCCTTTGCAAATAGGTTTTCAAAACATTTTATTTCACACAACGAAAATTTTTACAATCAAAATATTTTACAACAGTTGAAAATATTTTACAAACTATTTTTCAAACAATTTTCAAAAGATTTTGCTAAAAGAATTTCAAACTTCTTTCCAAACATTTTGTAAATCATTTTTACCTGATTTATTAATAAGAAAATAAAAAGAATTTGTGGAAATATACACATCGTTTTAATAAATATGTTAATGAATTTTTATATATATTTACAACATTTTAGCATGTTTATTGAAAATACGAAAGTACGAGTTATGGCTGAAATATATACAAAGTACATATTGACCAACCTATACTTAGCTTGAGCCATGTCCTCATAGGTCGAAGAGAAAGGAAGACGTAACTCATACTAAGTATAGAAAAGTCTATACTACAATGACTAAAGAATAGGTAGTCGGTCGTCCCCCCATACTTAGGATCAATTAATCCTAAGTATAACAATCTGTACACAAATGCAACGAGGGTCGTGGGTGGGAAACTATTAAATGAATAATTCAGCAACTCGGCCTGTCTCCCCCTATACTTAGGGTAAAATATCCCCAAGTATAGAAAGAATGTCAAAAGTTGAGGAGACAGACGAGGGATCAACTTATCCCCCATATACTTTGGATGAAGCATCTCCTAAGTATAGCAATGATGTATGGGATGAAGGGTACTTTATGGAAGAATAATGAATGAAAAAAGAAAAGAAGAAAAGAAGAAAATGACCAACTATTCAAAAATGTTTTTGTTGGCCTCATCTGATAGAGTAGATGTTGTGGTGATGAGTTCTTCATTGTGAACCACCTAAATTGAATCAACCACGGACAAAAATGTATCATGTTCAAGATACGACTTCAGGAGTTGTCCATTAATCACGAATTGTTTTGCGTCTGCTGACAAATCGGATATGATTATACTTCCATTGTCACACATCTGTTTTACTATGATTGGTCTTGTCCACTTGCTTTCCAATTTCCCTGGGAATAGTTTGAGATTTGCATTGAACAACCAAACTTTCCGTCCTGGTTCGAAGGTCTTGCGGTGGATATGCTTATCATACCCCTTCTTGACCTTTTCTTTGTACATCAAGTTGTTGTCATATGCATACACGCGAAATTGAAGGATCTGATTCAAATCAACCTTTCTGTCATGTTAAACTTTCTTTGAATCCAAGTTACATACATTAATTGCCCACGAAGATTTGTGAATGAGTTCCATGGCTAGATGGCATGGCTTGTCGTATACAAGGCAGTAAGGGAACATTCCCAATGGTAAATAGCACGCCGTCCGATAGGCCTAAAGTTATGAATCAAGCATTTGTGACCAATTTTTCCAATCACGGCATACGAGCTTCTACAAAATTGTGTTTATCTCCCTATTTGAACATTCAACTAGGCCATTGGATTGTAGGTGGTATGAAGAGGCGACACGATGTTCTATGCAGAATTCTTGTGTCAGCTTCTTCACCTCTTTGTTGATGAAGTGTCTACCCCCATCAAATATCAGTATTTTGGGGATCCCGAACCATGAAATTATGTAGTCCTTTAAAAAACCGATAGACTGTATGACTTTTGATAGTTCGGGTTGGGATAGACTCCACCCAACGGCTTACATAATCGACTGTGAGCAGAATATACTTAAATCCCTACCTGTTAGGGAACATTCCCATGAAATCCATGCCTCACATGTCAAACACGTCTAAAAATTAAATGTATTTCAAGGGCATTGTATCTCTCATTCCAACGGTACTGCCCAGTCTCTGACAGTTAGTGTAATCCTTGACAAAGTCTTCTACGTCTTTGAATAGAGTTGGCTACCAAAGACCGCATTGTAGAACTTTTGGAGTGGCAATGCTCGAGCACACTATCGACTTCCTCCTGAGGAATGCATCTTCTTCAGATGTAGTCAGCTCCTTCTCGAAAGAGAAATGGATCCTCCTACTGATAGAAATTGATTTCTGACAAGAACTTGTCTCACTTTCGCTTAGTCCAATCTTGTAGAGTCTTCTTGGATACAAGAAAGTTCACAATATCGACAATCCAGGGGAGCGAGGTAACTGACAAAATAGATTCATCTAGGAAAGTCTCTGTGATTGATAAAAAAATTATGCTTAGGAGTGTCATGCTCTAGAATTCTTGACAAGTGATCGGCCACCACATTTTTTACTATAGGTTTATTATGAATTTTAAGGTCAAATTCTTGAAGCAGAAGAAATCATATGATCAACCATGGTTTGTCTTTCTTGGCTTGTAGATACTTGATAGCCGAGGGGTCTGTATACACAATAACCTTGGAACTAAGCAGATGGGATTTGAATTTCTCCATGGCAAATACCATCGCCAGCTACTCTTTTTCAGTGACAGTGTAGTTTCTTTGAGCTTCATCTAGAGTTTTGCTGGCATAGTTGATGGCAAATGGAATATGATCTCTCCTCTATCCTAAAACTGCCCCAATAACATAATTAGAAGCATGTGTCAAGATCTCAAATGATAGAGACCAATCTGGTGGTTTAAGGACATGGGTATGAGTGATTATTTCTTTTAACTGAGTAAAGGATATGAGGACTCTGTCATCTACAATGAAGTATGGCTCCTTGCTTAGGAGCTCGATAAGGGGTCAAGCGATTTTGCTGAAATCCTTGATGAATCATCGATAGAAATCGACGTGCCCTAAGAATGATCTTACTTGCTTCGAATTTGTAGGTGTCTCTAGCTTCGAAATCACCTCCAACTTCGCTGGATCTACCTCCATGCCATGCTTCGAGATGACATGACCGAGCACAATACCTTCGGTCACCATAAAATGGATCTTCTCCCACGAGAGCACAAGATTCACGTCACAACATCTTTTCGAAACTCGGTCTAAATAAGATAAACACTGATAAAAGTTGTCTCCTTAGATCGAGAAATCATCCATAAATCCCTCGAGGAAACTTCCAACCATATCTACAAATGCTTCCAACATACATCGCTGGAACATTGCTGGAGTGTTGCACAACCGGTATACATTCTGCGGAAGGCATATGTCCCAAATGGACAGGTGAAGGTTATCTTTTCTTGATCTTCAGGAGCAATGGCGACTTGACTATAACCGTAGTATCCATCCAAGAAACAGAAATATTCCTTCGCGGCCAATCTTTCAACTATCTGGTTGATAAAGTGGAGTGGGAAATTGTCTTTCTTGGTTGCTAAATCCAGACGTCTGTATTCCACACAGACGTGTTAGGATGTTGGAACTCTGGTTGCGACCTCCTCTCCTTTGTCATTCTTGACCATGGTGATCCCTGACTTCTTGGGCACCACATGCAAGGGACTCACCCATTTTGAGTTGGAGATGGACATATGAATCATGCATCACACCATTTTGTGATCTCATTCATCACAACCTCCTGAAGGTTTGGATTTAATCGACGTTGGAATTCGCGGGAGGGCTTGCTATCTTGTTCAAGGTATATGTGATGCGAGCACAATGTAGGGTTTATCCCATGGAGATCTAAAATTTTTTAGCCTATGACCTTATGGTTTCTTTCTAGAGTCTCAAGAAGATGTGATTCTTGTTCCTTATTTAGCTGTGAATTGATGATCACCAGGAACATGTTCACCACATCTGCAAGGAAGGCATACTTCATATTTGTTAGAAGCAGTTTGATCTCAAGTGGGGATTGATTATGCTTAGTGGTGACTTCGGCTACTGTGCAGGGTGATGATGTTGGGTCTTTCATCTGTAGTGTGTCCGCCATTGGCATTGTCGGCTTTGAGTGTTGTACTGCACAGAATTCTTCGACGACCTAATCTTGTTTACAAAAATTTTCAATGATGCCCTCGTCTTCAATGATATCTGGGAATTCGACTGTGGTGTCCAAGCCTCCCTCTGTGGAGAGGAAAACTTGGATTTCAATGTCATCCATAAATTGGTTTCTATCACTGATTTCAGCCAAAAAGACTCAGTCTTCTGTCGACTACTCTGCCGGCTCACTTTCGTCTGATGTAGATGTTGAAGGTTTAGTAACGCAAATAGTTTCAATCGACACTTTATTGTTGTTCGAACGGAGGTTATCTGCCCGATGCCATAGTTCACTACTGCTTCGGTTGTTCGAAGGAGCGACCGTCCAAGGGTTATCAGGGTATGCAGAAGTGGAACTGAAGTGTGCATATCCAGAACTATGAAGTCCGCAGGGAAGTGGATTCCCTGAATGTTGGCGATGACATCTTCCAAGATTCCTCGGGGCCTCTTAATGGATGTGTCTACGAACAACAGGATCATTCTTGTGGATTTGAGTTGTCCCAACCCAAATTCTTTGAGAAGTGAAGTGGGCATCGGGTAGATTGAGGATCCACTGTCAAGTAGAGTTCGGTCAACCTTTTGATCAAACATCTGACATCTTACTAAAGGATATCCCATATCCTTCTTTTTTGTTGGGAGATTACTGATTGCATTTACTGTAGCCGTGGTGAGAATGTGCTTCACATTTCTTTCATGTTCTTTACACAGCTGTCTCTTCGAGGTACATGCCTCATTTAGACCATTCTTAATGTTAGGCACGTACTTGATGGCTTTAAGAAGAGGTATTTCAAGAACAAGATTCTGAATGATTTTCACCATATCATGGTCAGACATGGCAGTTTTCAAATTTTTAATTTTTTTGGATTTTCTCATTGCATCAGGAAATGAAATATGTACTGAATCAAAAGCAACAATAAGAATAGTGTTCTTATTTACAACCAAATCTGTGCCCACATCAAGCTGTACAAATGGATAACCACAATGAACTGAGTCATCTAGTAATGGTGGGCATCTAAAATCTTCAGGCAAGGCTCCATCGGCTGACGTTGGATAAACTGCAGGTGTGGTCTCCTCCATGGTTGGTCGGCTGGTGCTTCGACTGCTACTGTTGGTGCTGTCTTTTTGGCATTTTTGATTTTGCTGATTTTTTTTACATTTTTAATGGTGGTTCTCCTTCTTCCTCACTCGGCCTGGATGGTGGTCCGGCTGATGCACAAGAAGATGACGACTTGCCCACGATTACTTTATTCTTCCCCTTTCAAGTGACTAATGGATGCAAGGTCCTACCGCTCTTGAGAGTTAAGACATTAGATAAAAATAATTCATTCATATCTGACTCTGTAAGACCAGGGGGAACTTCACAGACTACATTCTCTTTCTTCTTTAAATAATTGGGGTTTGGCTACACCTATGCGGGAATGAAGATCTTGGCTACGGTGAAATAATCCAACTTCTGGCTAAGATCTGCAAGGCCCTTGACAAGCTGAGCCAGGCAGTCCAATGTTAGGTTCACAGGAGTTGCAGTCTATTTCAGTGTGCTGCCATGCTGATATTGTTGGTTGTTTGGGTCTATTGATTGGGGTACTACGAATGATACTGAGGAGAAAGGTGATGTTGTTGGTACTGTTGAGGAGGGTGCTGATGATAGGGTACAACTGCATATTGCTGGTTTTTCTGATACTGCTGGTACTACGGTTGCTGGTACTGGTTCTGTCTCCAATTACCATGGAATTGTGGAGACTACTTGTGTTGATGGTATTGAGGCTGACTATTCAGGACAAACATCCCTCCCTGCTATTGAGGGAACTAGCGGGAGTTAGCAGCATGGACCTGCTGAAGTTCGCTTGGACGGGTCGGTTGCGCATCATTCGACCATCGCCATTCACCTTCTGAATAAGAGGTGGTGGAGGGGAGAACTGATCTGGAAATGTACTGGGGCTCCAGCTGGTAGACGACCAGCTACTGGTGTGACTGTTGTAGAGTGGATGGCTCTGAGGCTTGCATGTAGTAGATGTTCTGAACCGCTAGCTCGTGTTTAATCGACTAAGGAGACTGTGGCGGTGCTTGTTCCTTCATCTCAGTTGGAGTGGGAGCCGATGCAGACATGGAGTTGCAGGAACTGATTTTGATCACCAGCAGCTCCAACTACTTGGTGATTTTATCCAGCTTGTGCAGGTGTTGTGTCCTATGTTCGATCACAACAAGTTCTTCCAGGTCTTGTGATCTCTTTTCAATTATGTCCAATTTGGACAGGTGGCTCCTAATAATGCTCAGATTGGAGCTCTCATCCCTATCTAGCTCGTGGGATGTTTCATATGCATGGGCTTTTCAATATTCTGTGGTCGACGCTGATAGGCTCGGGACAACGATAAAGTAGCCTCTCCTCCAGCCATTTCTTCAAAGATCTGCCAGATGACGTCCGCATCTTTATTGAAGTGTGAGCCCCCACATGTGGCATCCACAAGCTTCTAACTCTCTATTATAAGTCCCCTGAAAAAGTTTTAGACTAGGATGGTCCTTAGAATCTCATGATGGGACACTTTTCGTACAACTCAGTAAACCTCTCCCAAGCCTCATGGACTGGGTGAAGTTTTCTATGCGAGCACGCATCTGATTAAGTCGCCCAAGATGATGGTATTTGTGCAAAAAGGCTGACTTAAATTCTTCCCAGGTAGTGACGATCTTCCTTAAGTGGTTGATCCAATGAAGGGCCTTATCATGAAGGCTGAAGGGGAATGCTGTCATCTTGACTACCCCTAGAAGTATTCCAGGGTAGTGAGTTGTGCCATAAATGCACCTGAACTGTTGTAGATGAATGTAAGGTTCTTTGTTGGCGTTTGCTCGGAAGGTGGGTAAGAGAGCCAGTAGTTGAGGCTTCAATTCAAAATGGGCATTGATTGTAGGAATCTGGACCCATTCAGTGACTTATCTCGCCCCGAGATTGTATGTTTATTTGGGAGTCGGCTTGGGTCGCTCTACTCTAGGCTCGTCTGTTGGGCCTCCACTGCCTCCACCTTCGGGTTCCTCTTCAAATCCTCCTTGGTTTTCTCTCCTTATCCTCTAGTCAGTGAGCATGTCTTGGAGGTGACCTATGCTAAAGCTCGATCCGTGAGTTGCTGCTAGATTGCCTGAATAGAGGCAAGGATTTGGGCATTCACTACATTCTGATCTGGATGAGGACTCTGATTTGGTTGAGATTGTGGTTGTGGTCCCTTCCCTTTTCCTCCAGGAGCCATCTCTCTCCGATCCTGAATCTGATTCTATCATAATTTCTGGCTCCAGACTAAGCTCTTAATCTGCAAATAAAATAATGCTCCGATCAGTCTGTATGGTGGTACCATATGTAACAAATCGGTTTGTGTTGAGGTTAACATAGAACTTTATCAAGGATAACGATGTGTAAGGAGTGAAATCAATAACCATCCAAAATGGGAAGAGTTCGAGATGAGAGTGAACCCGGATTATTGGAGGAGATGGGGAGTCTGGAGAGCGGTTCACGGAGTCTAAACCGGGTTCTCAGGATTCTCCTTGAATTATTGGAGGTAACGAGCATATGGAATTGATGTTGGTGTTGGCGGCACCCTGACTAAGCCATCCATGTGTCTCCATCTCGATGATCAATAGGAGATCGAGAATGAATGAATGATACATAGGTCAAACAAGAAATAAAGGGTGTAAAACAATAGAAGGTTCCCAATGAGCGGGGGGTCAAGTAAGGAGTCAGAATAAAGTGCAAAAGGCACACAATATGCATGACTGATCTTTGAACATTAATCTAATTCAAACAAATACAAAACAAGGATAAGTTCACCCACTCAACACATGTGAAGCCGTAAAAGTTAAGCTATTTTATCTTTTCAATTTTATTGTTATTTTCAGGCAATCCTATAACAATTCCTTAAGTACACTAACCCTATAGGAGCGTTGTACTACAAGGCAAGTGATCTGTACTTCTTCCACCTCCTTTGTAACCTATGATCTGTGCACTGAAAGATCCTTGATCTTGTTCCTGCGCGGCTACTCAGCCAAAGAAATAGAGAAAGGAAGCCAATAGGAGAAATCAATACTTCAGACTTTTCTCACAACAGAAAGAGGGAACCTAATGAGAAGGTAGAGACCTTCAAAGCACGGCTTATATGCACAACATACACATGAAGAGAAGACATCTCTTGCGATGAGAGTTTCTCTTCAATGACCATGATTAAATCCATCAGAATATTGCTAACTATAGCTACACAACTTGACTATGACATCTATATACTGGAAGTCAAGATTGTATTCCTCTATGAATACCTCACCGAGGACATTCAAATGAAGTAGCTCCAAGGCTTCATAGTTGAGGAAGGCAAGGTGTGCAAGCTAAAGGAACTCCATCTATGGACTCGAATAAGCTTCTTATATTTGAACATTAGATTTGATGAAATTATAAATGTTATGATTTCAGATAGAATCTTGATGAAGCATGTGAAGCTTATTAGGAGTGCCATTGTGTTCATTATGCTAAATGTAGATAATGTCCTAATAATTTGGAATGCTATAAGGATGAGAATAAGTGTTCTATTATCTAGTTGTTGCATACCTTGGGATAATAGATCTCAAGGATACCTCTTAGATATTAGTTCTGAAGTTGTTCAGAAACAAAGAGAAGAGGGAATTTGAACCATCACATTAGTTGTACACCTTGGACATGTTCCATTTTTGAGAAAAATCCCAAGGAAGTCTTCCTTCCCTTAAGATATGATACTGACCTATCTGAAGGGATATCACCTCAATGAGTTGAGGAAGTGAATGCTAAATCTGCTTGCCGGGTGTATGGTAGATGTGTAAAAATTCCAGATGTCGGCCGTAAGTGGGAGTAATAAACCCTTACTAATCCTACTATGGAGACAAAAAACTTTGATTGTAGTAATAACAATATGTTCAAAGATGATAAGATTTTTGAGATTGTGATCTCAAAGTCTTATATTCAAGAACTTAAGACTTTATAGATAGTGATCCAAATGGTCTTAATTGTAGATGCCTTATAAGACTTAAGACTAAGTCTTAGGAGAAAGAGATCTCTGGGTACCATAGCATTCTGATAAGGATAATTGAAATTACATATATGTTATAACAATTATTGAATTGTAGTGTCAAATGCACTATGATTGCTTTAACAAGATTGATTGTTTATTGCAAAAGATGCAACATTCGCACTTCATGCGAGCACTGTTACTAGGAGATATGCAAGAACGTAAAAGGACTTGGTGTAGTCTCTCGGGGAACAGAGTGACTAGTCAGTTCAGCAAGCTATTTTTCTAAATAGCTTATGATTATATCATGAGTATAGGATCAAAGATTAGCACATTAATGGCTCTTTGGGCTACTGGGAGATTACTGGACGTGCGAGCTCACAGCAAGCCATTATGCAATAAATGTTATAGCAATTCATTCCCTGATTCGAAATGAAAAATAACTAATTTGCATAATAGATCCTTGAGTACAATTAGGGTTGTGTGGTCATCTTAATGATCATACAACTATTGATTCAAATGTTGAATCATAGAGGTTGGTGCTTGGATGATATCTAAAGAGTTAGATTGAGGACTCATCAACCACCACCAAGTGATTGTTGAGAGAGGATCTCTAGCCTGAGAAGAAGATGGTAATTCTTCTCTAACGATTGATATCTAACTGACCTCTTAATGCAGGTCTTATGCATAGGAATCGAGGTTCGGAGGTGTTAGATAAGTTATGTCAAACAGTTGACTTAACAAGATCGAGATAACCAAGTCCTATCTCATATAATGTCATGATATCGGCACGCATCCTCTAATGGAAGATAGATGTTTTACTATATGTTTGAGTATGTACATTTGGTAGACTGATAGGTTGATGATCTAATCAAGGTCTATACACCGGTGAGTTGATGTGCACACAATGGCATATGGGTAATACGATCACTCAAAGGGATCATATATGTTCAATTATTGAACCAGAAGACATGATCTCACTCATGAGATATTGGGATCAAATTCCATGCCGGTCATCTCGTTTTCGAAGCTTGACTGAATTTTTAGGTTTGATATATGCTTTTGGAAAGTATATGATCAATACCTAGTTATGATATATGCTTTTGGAAAGTATATGATTGATACCAACTTACAATGATCAAATGAGAAACATAATGATAAAACCCTGAAGAAGAGTCTAAATAAGATCTAAAACTTTAGGTTTATTCTAGGTCTTCGAGTATGCAAGATTTACAGGTATTACGATTACTTGAGGGTGATGTGATCGTAAACGATTGTATAATAATGATGCTTCCATTCCGAGGAGTGATGAAACAAATTTGGATTTTAGTGACTCCTCTTAGTAGAGAAGTGACCTAATCTTAATCCAAATGTTGGACACTGATCTGAATATGATTATGATGCAATGAGAAGATTAGATTTACGGCTTTGACTTAAATAAAGCATCTATGAGAGGTCCCAAAGATCTGGATTTGAGATATGATCTCAATATCCAAGTCACTATACATGGAACATACAATCGCCCAGTTTTTATCTCCAAATATCTGTAGAGAAAGCGTGTTATTCTTGAAAGAGTTCAAGAATAATTCCATTGTCGATAATATATTGAGCATTCAGCAAAATGAATAATTAAATGTGATTTAATTATTATCAATAATATGAATTTGATACATATTATTTGGCACATGAGAATGGACATCCAAGATAATTAAATATGATTTAATTATCAAGGATATGAATAATGAGGATATCAATATCCATATTATTCATGGTTATTTGATAACTAGGGTTTTTCGTGGGTCTAAAGTACGTCTCACACAGGGCGGAGACGCAGTCGCTGTGGCAATCTATAAGAAACCCTAATTAATCAACAATTAACCCATAATAATAATTAAGCAATAAAAAGCAATGTGGAGTTAAAATTTATTTTATTTAACTCTACAAAATGTGTGTATAGTGCAAGTATGTAGAGTATTGAACATAGGGAGAAAACGGCTAGATCGTGGCAATGAAGCACAAAATGATGATTGTGAGGTTATGTATCTATATTTTTATGTAGGTTTTAATTTTTAATTTTTTTATTTTATTTTTGATTTTATATTTTGTATTTTGATTTTTATTTTTTCTTATTTTATATTTTCTTTTTATCTTTTATATTTTTATATTTCCTTTTCTTTTGATTTATATGTAAAACTATATATAGGATATATATACAATATAGACTAATATAGACATATATACTAATAAAAAAATTCAAATAAAAGACATAAAATATTTTAGGGTCTTAAAATCGTTTTTACTGTTTTTGTGATTTTTTATTAATTTTTGATAAATTTTTATATTTTAGGACTAAATACCTTAAATTGGGGTTAAAGTTAATACCCAAAATTAAAATTTAGATTAAAAGTAGCAAACAGAATAAAAAATTCACCAAATTAATTTAAAATAAAGATAATATATAAATAAAATTCAAAAATAAAAAATAGATTTTTGGGGATTTTTAATAATTTTTTATATTTTATAAATATTTTAAGGATTTTCTTTTTTTAGAGTTTTCTTTTATATTGTTTAATGATTTTTGGTGGTAATTTTCAAAATGTTTTTTTATAAATGTTATGTATTTCTATTGTAAACAAGGACAAAAAGAGACGTTTTTTTATTTTTAATAAATAATAAAAGGGATCGAATTTCTAAATAAAAATAGGGAGTGAATGAACAATGCAACAGGAGCCTACATCTATTTTTGCAGATTTTTTAGAGCAATGTATCTATGCGAAATAAATACAAAAAACAAAGAGAAAATACATTGCTAGCAATGGCATTTTATAAATATAAATAAGTCCAGGGGCCTTGATGCAATTTTCCCAAAAAATATATATCTAAATAAAATAGTTTCTGGACTAAATGGAAATAAACAAAACCCCAAGGGGTCTGCTGCAAAATGTCACCTCATATGATGTGTCACGTGAGGTGACGTGGCTTGGACCGGAAGGTAAATACGAGAAATGTAGGGGGCTAATTGAAAATGTCCTAAAATATAATACACGGTAGAGGAAAGTTTATGGTTTAAATATTGAATGCAAAAATCGGCTAGGCAGATATGTAAATTACCCAAAGCCTTTGTGCAAATGAACTGTTAATGTGCGCCACTTATGCCACATGTCACGTCGAGGATGCACGATGACGGTTTTGATCGTGTGGCTCAGAATAGATGGCACTTGACGATCGGAAAGTTGGAGGACGATCAGTTCCAACGGTATCTACTGCATCTGGCAGAATAATGAGGATTGGATGGCGGAGAAGCCTATGGATGAACTGGGAAGAACAGGCGCGGGGACGATATTCTATGAGCACACTCCTCCTCCTTCAAAGCTCCCCGAGGCCCAAAAATAGTCCCCGACGTCCCCGGAAAGGTCCCGACCCGACGGTAGCACCAATATGGTCTGAGGAGCTCCTGTGCACCACCGCAAGGTCAAGAGAAGAGGGCGGCCCCAGGCACCTTAGTTCAGCAAAAATCGACCCCAACCTGGGGTCTAGAGCCTTTCGTTCCTGCAAGTTTAGTTAGATCAATAAAATTGGGGCATGTGGGTTCTTTTTGTGAGGGGGAGATGGCTGGTGGCATGGGCGTACTCCCTCCGGCGAGCGGAGGAGGAGGGAGTGGTTTCCTGATCCACGATTGATCAGGGGGGCTGGTGGTGCCTGGGGTGAAGGGAATCGAAAGGGGGACAAGGTGGAGGTGGTAAAGAGGCAAGACATAGGTGGAGCACGATGGAAGAAGGAGGTGCAAGTTCGCTGGAGAGGAGCTCCAGCGAACTACGAAGGGTGGCGAAATGAGCACAGAATGCAAAAAGAAAAAGCGAGAACTGATATAAGGATATATCTAAGCTAGAAATGCAAAAAAGGAGAAAATAACCTCCAGCGGCGCACGGCCTCTAGATGAAACCGCCAGGAGCGGAGTACCGACGATGGGTGGAATCCTCCTCTGCACCACTCCTCCGCGACTCCGAACGGCGAGGCGAGACTACTATCACCTCGATCGAGCCTCTACACGTGAAAAGGATGGAAGACCGGGAAAATGGGGTTCAAAAAGTCAAGGGAAGTCGGGGATGGTCTTATGTACAAGTGACGAGGCGACTGAAAGATCGAATGATCCATTGCTCGAGGTAATCCTTGGATGTGCATGAGGGATCCTCGAGGAGAAAAGGTGAAGAAGGTATCGACGTGAGAGGATGAAAGATTCAACCTCCAAAATGGGAGAAATCAAGGCGAAATGAGGTTTTGATAGGAGGCAGACCTCAGTTAGAGAGTTGATCGAGGCCAACGTACGGGAGAAGCTGGTTGGTCTACGTGGACCGACCAAAAAATCAATGTCAGAAATTACTAAAAATTCGACTAATAATATGAATTTACTAATTTTAAGTTAAAAATAAAAAATGTTTATTATTTTTTATATTATTTTATTATGATTTTTATTTTTTTAGAGGTTCAAAATTAGAAGTTAGCTTTTAGGGTTCTATTATAGGTATATTCATCTATGTATTTATGTATTTTATTTTTATTTTGTGTTTTTTATTTTATTATTTTAGTTTATTATTTTATATATTTATAACTTATTTCTATATACTCAAATACTTTTTTAATATATTTTTCTGATATAATATATATACTTAATAAATAGGTCTATTTATTATATAGGTATAGATATATGTATTTTACTGTGTATTTTATATACATAATTTATTTTAATGATTTCTTTATTGTTTTAATCCCATTTTAATATGTATATATATTATAAATAATATTTACAAAATTATAAAAATATAAAATTATAAAAATTATAAAAATAATAAATAAAATGATTTTTTTAGCGGGTAAACTATACAATAAGGATCCAAAACCTAACTTTCACACCTTAACTCCAAAAAATATGAAACTGCATTCATTAAACATCCTATGAAAATTTATATACAATTAAAGTGGTTTTGATATATTTTGAGTTTTTATTTGAGAGATATGGGTCTTGGAAGTTGGGGTTTTGGATTTTATTCATATCATAACTTTTATTCTGTATAATATTTTTGTAGAAAATTAATTTTGTATTTTTTATATTTTATTATCTATAACTTTCATGTTCAAAGTTTCTTTATTTGAAGTATAAAAAGTGGAACTAAAATTAGGTCCTAAAATGAATAAAAAATGAATAAATAAAAAGGGATTTTTATTCTTTTCTTGGCCCTTGTCTCCCCCTACTTTATTCCTTGATGACATAGTCATCAAGATGCCTAGGTTTACAGTTTAGGGTGATAAAATATCTTCAATATTTTATTATTTTTCTTTTCTTTTCTTTATTCTATAATTTCAGCTTTAAAAATAGTATTTTATACACATTTTGTACACTAATGCGTGAATGTTAAAATGCATGAATTAAGGGTATTTACACGCATTTACTAGGAGTTTTAAGGCCAAAATGATAGAATAAAGGTGATGAAATGGAGATTCATCACTCCCTTATACTTGCCTTTGCTAGTCCCTAGCAAACACTTATGCAATAAGTGCAGAAAATAAAAACAAAAGAAAAGAATTAGAAAGAAATTGGATTAAGTTTATTTATCAACTTGTCTTCACTAAATCAAAGTGTGCAGCTTAAGTCAGACCTTTGAAATTTTAGTGCGGGAGGAACCTTAATGAGAATCAGATTTGAAATCCAACAGCCCTAGAGAATCCCAAAACTCTGCTCAAGTCTCCTCAATAGCCAAGTCAGAATACCTCAACTCATGCACAAACCAACGACTATGAATCGGAATCATACAGTGTAAGTGATAGTGTCTCCCCTCAACTAAAATGACAAAGAGACCGTCCAACATGACAACTTAGTGATTCCCCAATCTATCAACTCCTTCCTCGAGGAACGGGATATTTCCTTCTATGTTCAAGTGACAACCAGCTCAAGAGGAGGGGGTGAAGAGAATAATGGACGGTAATTAGTGTAGCTACCTATCCTAGGATGCAAGACCAGTGTAGTCAAGTCATCCAGCTGCAGGCTCACATGTTTTGACTTTGAAGCTCAAGCTTTCTTATTGACTATACAAATATACACACACTCCGGCAGGCATTTTATTTTCAATCAGGCCTATCCACTTTTTTTGAGTTTTTTTCTTTTTTTCTTTTTTTTCTTTTTTGAAATACTATATACAATAGCATTTACATAAGGAGTATTTCCTCTAGAGCTAGTAGACTATCCCTCTTTTGAAGTATTATTGCAACTCACACTCTCCTGTCTTTAGATATCAATGCCACTAGACGGGTTGGGGTGCACTTCCCTCCCCAGAGGAGGATAAATGTTTCCACTTGTATGCGTCTCATACCAGCAAATCCAATCCCCTCACCACTCCAACTGAGTTGAGCCAAGTGAAAGGTGCAGGTGTCCAATTTAGGTCATTATCACCAAGAGTCATGCATGTGCTCCAAGATACTCAACTTAGGCAATCAAGAATCCCTTGAACCAAGTCTATGTTGGACATGTGAGCCCATGGCTAGCCATTATGCAATAAATGTTATTGCAAATATCATTCCTTGATCTGAAATGAAGAATAACTAATTTACATAATAGGTCCCTTAGTACAATTAGGGTTATGTACCATGGCCATCTTAATGATCATACAGTTGTTGATTCAATTAATGAATCATAGAGGTTGGTGCTTGTTGAATATCTAAAGAGTTAGATTGAGGACTCATCAAGTACCATCAAATGATTGTTTAGAGATGACCTCCAGCCTGAGTAGGAGAAGGCAATCCTTTCTCATTTAGGTCGATATATGACTTATCTCTTGATGTGGGTCCTCTGCATGGGAATAGAGATTCGGAGGGGTCAGATTAGTTAGGTCAAAGAGTTGACTTAACGAGGTCGAGATAACCAAAGACCTATGTCGTATGCTGTCACAATATAGGCACGCATCCTTGACCAGAGACAGATGTGTTACTATATGTTTGAGTATGTACATTTGGCATACTAATAAGTTGATGACCTAACCAAGGTCTATACACCGGCATGCTGGTGTGCTTGCAAGGGTGTATGAGTAATACGATCTCTCAAAGGGATCATACAGGTTCATTATTGAACCGGAAGACATGAGCTCACTCATGAGATATTGAGAAGAATCAAATTCCACGTGTGATCATCTCGCTTTAGAAGCTTGACTGAATTTGTAAGGCTTGATATATGCTTTTGGAAAGTATATGATCAACACCTAGGTATGATATATGCTTTTGGAAAGTATATGATCGATATTGACTCCCATTGACCGAATGAGAACCTTAATGACAAAACCCTGAAGGAGACGGTCTAAATAACATCTAAAACTTCGGATTTATTATGGGTCTTCTAGTATGCAAGATGTACAGGTATTAGGAATGCCTGAGGGTGATATGATCATAAACGATTGTATAACCATGATGCTTCCCTTCTGAGGGACTGATGAAACAGGTCTGGATTTTAGTGACTCCTCTCATAGAGAAGTAATATGATCTTAGTCCAACTGGTGGACATTAATCTAAATATGATTCAGATGCAATGAAAAGATTAGATTTTCGGTCTTGATTTAATAAAGCATCTATGGGAGCTCCGTAAATTCTGTATTTGAGATTTTATCTCAATATCCAAGTCACTATACGTGGAATAATACAATCGCCCCGGCCTTATATCCAAGTATCCACGAAGAAAGTGTATTATTCTTGAAAGAGTTCAAGAATAATTTCATTGTTGATATATGTATTCGAGCATTGACAAAATAGATAATTAAACGTGATTTAATTATCATAAATAATATGAATTTGATTCATATTATAAGGAGAGTTATTTGAGATAATTAAATGTGATTTAGTTATCAAAAGATGTGAATAATGTAAATGTGATTCATGTTATTTGGGCACATGAGGATAGAGATCCAAGATGATTAAATGTGATTTAGTTATCATGGATATGAATAATGTGGATAACACTATCCATATTAATCATGTATCTTATAAATGTGATTTATAATATATTAACGAGAGCATATTGTGATTTATATTTGTTGATTAATTATTAATGTGAATTGGATTCACATTGGATAATTAATTGAAAATATAATTTACATTTTGTTTTGTGAAGTGAATGTGATTCACATTTTTCCATTGGCATGATTGCAATGTTCACAAGATAATTACGAATATTTTTATGAAATAATTTACAACAAGTGTTGTTGAAAACCTTATCGATATCATGAGATGATGAGATCTCATGAGATAATGAGATCTCATGAGATATTGAGGAGATAGACCCATTCTCCCCTTTGTTTAGGGGATATTGTCAATCTTCTCATTTTCTTCAAGATTAATTAATTGATTTGATTTGACATTAATTATATTGATCTATCGATTTATATTAATTTTAATTTAATTAATTGTTGTTTTGTTTTTACAACAAGATCAGGTCCATTGAAAGAAACAAAAATCAATCTCAACCATTGATTGTGTGTTATCCATGGATTGAGATCCATGGATTCTCAAAACCCTATATAAGAAGAAGCACCCATTGCTCTTCGAGCTACACGATTACAAAATCAAGTAATGCTCTCTCTCTCTCCCTCTCTTCTACACTCCAAGACTCTCTCATTCTCTCTCATTGTGGTCGTCCACCATGGAGCCATTGAGAGAGTCGCCATCGTCGCAACATCGTCGTTATGCTACCAGAGTATTTGCTTGTGGATCTCTATCTCCTTTGGTGCACCTCGCTCGTGAAGAAGACGTCGGATCTCGTGTGACGAGATCAGGAGATTCGTCGCTTGGATCATCAACATGGATTGCGAGAAGGATGCGTCTCATCAACGCGCTCGCAAGTGTTTCCTCCGTCGGATCAGACTTGAGACAGGAGGTCTCTTCGTTTAGAGACTCGATTGCAACCACGCTTCAAGAGGTAACCTTAATACCTATTGTGTTTTAAATGAAATGATCCGAGAAAGGTTCTTGGATCATGTGGTTTCATCACATTATTTTTTTTTAAATTCAGATGCATCGAGCAACTAGTGTGACTATTCGCTCCCGATCGCCTACGATGTGATCATCACACTTCTGTGATACGCTTGAGGATTCACCCAATATCTTTCAAGTGGTATCAGAGCCAGGTTTGAGATTTTAGATACGATCCATGAACCTAGGAAAACTTGGGCTCATTAGGGATTGTGAAAATTTTATCGCATTTTATTTTCGTAGCCCTATGTTGTGACTACTTTCGGCCCAGCTTAAAAGGTTTAAACACGAAATTATCACTTGTATAATAGTCTCCATTAAATAAGGAAACCGTAGGATTTGAGTTTGCGTAATTTGGAATCCGATAACTCAAGATATGATCATTTTAATGAACCTATATCCATTGTTTCGGGGATGGCGAATTATGATGCAATTAAAGAGTTAGTTATAGTTTTGACCTCCTAAAAATGATTGATAATCACTTGAGTTCTATTTTAAATCAAATTACCAAACTTTATAAACTGATTTTGCATGATTTGGATTTAATATGAATTAGATATGCTACTGCTGGAAATTGCATACTTAATCAAGAACCTTGTGATTGTCATTTATGTTTTATAGAAATTAATGGTTAATTTCTTGAGATAATTATTGATAAATATTTGTGAAATGTTTAAGGATGAAAGTTATTTCATTAAATGACATTGCCTTAACCAATAATTGATTAGATATGATCTAGATCACAAATTGGTTAATCATACACTTTCCAACAAACAAGTTGCTTGAATAGGATTGGGGATTTGTTTAGCAAATCTCCTTATAATGTTAATTGAGATGGTTTCGATTATTATTATTATTATTACGGTATAACTTTGGTTGAAAAATCGATTATCATCTCAAGTACAAAGTGATTGACTTGGCATTATCTTTTCCCGAGGCAAATATGGTGTCTAGTCATGGAGCGTTGGGGTAGCAGGTTGCACCGTGTGCGGTCTGTCACACTTCCGTCGGTATTGGCCATGACAGCGGGTAGGGAACGGATAATGCTTGAAAGATCATGATGTATTTTTCTAATTATTAAAATTCGAAATAATACAGATAATACTATATTTTCAAGTAACAATAAAGAATGTTTGTTGGATTTTAATTGGATCACTAATTTAATATGATTATATTAATTGGAATCCAAATAAAACTAAAACAATCTATTATGAATTTAGTCGTAATTCCCTTGGAAGAATTAATAATAATGAATATGAATCATAATGATTAATTAGAATTTGAATATGAGGTGGAGGATCACATAAGTGACATTCATGGTCTTCCGTCAAGGCAAAGGGTATCATCTCCAGAGATTGTATGTCGGAGACGCATGTCCAAAGTGACTGCTCCTGCAGACAAGTCATTTGGATCGGGCTCTTTGCTTCTCGAAAGAGTAAGAACATATGCAAAGCGTCCCTAATATCAGGTCCTCATATTATTGGGTCGATAATTGATTGCGTAGAGCGAGTTGTATTCATGTTGATGGTTGGTTCAATTAATGACAGGCCAATATCACCTTAGAAGTGGTGGGCCCAGGTGTTAAAGATCGAATTGGGAGATGCAAGTAGGACTTGCAAGGCAGAATGTGTTCCCGCTTCTTTTTATCTGAGTTACAGGTTCTCATGTTATTGGGATGTGACAAAGATAAGGAAGGAGATCCCAGATCTTGCTTGAGATATAATGGTAAGTATATCTCTTACATTGAAAGTGATTAAGGGAATGAACTTTCAGTGTTGACAAGGCAAGACAACTTTGATATAAAATTACTAAATCAAAGTAAAATGTGTGAATATTTATTTTAATATATATATATGTGCAAATTCCTTTTTCAGATAATCCTTTATTAAACCCACTCAGTACTATACTCAATAATAACCAGTAAAATATCATGGATTTGATCCCTGATCAAGATATTGTGCTTGCAGTTGGACATATATTGTATGTGGTTGCAATGTGCAAGTTTCCTCATAATAATGAGGAATGACAATTAAATAGACAATAAGACAACAACCTAGGGTTTGTATGTCTCTATAGTCTTGATCTCTCATCGAATGTACTTTGGAAGTGGCATGTCGATGATGATCGTAATTGTCAAAATAGTCCATATAAAGTCTAAGAAGATGTTCCTGGCATACATATGTGTTCTCAACATTTAATCATGAATGACATGATTCACTGCATCATGCAGAATGGTATCTCTATAAGAGATGATGCATTCAAAATATTTAGTACCTACATGAACCTAAGTCTTTAAGAGTTAAGATGTATGTAGATATGATGAGTGTCATCATCCTACTATCTATACTCTAGTCATTCATGAAGCTTCAAAATATTCATATTGTATGAACTAAATGAAGCATGTATAAATGTTGAAATACTCTTATATTGAAATATTTTGAATTCAACATAAGAGATCCTTTGTCTTAAACAATGGTTGTTTAGAGCTGAAAGGAGCGCAGTGGAAGCATGGGTCGGACCCAAGTTAGCAAGAAAATCAAAGAGTTGGTTGTACTTCTATGGTTTACACACACATATGACATCCAAAGGGTCGGATAAATGCCAATACTGCAATGAGCTGATGTGCTGATAGTATAACAATCAAGTCTATCTAGGATACTTAGAGGACTCGGATAGTGCATTAGAATAATCTACATTTAATCATAGAAATTGACTTTCTTATTGGATTAGATTAAAAATCTAATCATTGTATATCATTCTTCTAATAACACTTGCAATTGGTTGCATATATTTTACAAGACTAGAAAATTTGATCTTAAGGTTTAATAGTCATCCACATGGATGTTGATGCAATTGTTGCAACAACCTCTATTGGATAAATAGACCATATTTTTAGTGGGAGAGCCCCTAGTCTTAGAGAATGTCTCTGGATATTAGAATACACTCATTGTGTATTTCTAAATATTGGAAATAAATAAGAATTCTAGAATAGACCTATCATAAAGAGTTATAATGGATATATTTCATATAATAATATGACATCTGGAGGACTCTACTAAATTAGAAAATTAATGAATGATTCATTATCATTTCTAATACTGAAATTAAACCTTAACAATATCAATAGGAGGACGGAGATCATTTGACAATGATCTGGCATCAAATCTCTGACATATGTCTGTTGATGAAATGAATAGACTAGTATGATATTGAACTTTAGGTTGTCTAAAGGCTCAAAACTTACATACTCATGAATAGAGATTCAAAGGAAAATGTTTAATACACCCTTCTCTGGGAATGGTGTTAGATGCCAAGGTATTCAATATCTCATACATATTGATGTATGTGGATCATCTATATCATAATAAACATTGATGATATGTGATATCATTTGATGATTATTAGTGATATGAGATTTCTTCCCTTCACCTTAGAAAGCTTTGAAATATTCAAAGATTTCACAATTTTTGGTTTTTAACCCAAGTTTGAAAGAAGATGAAAATGAATTTGATCTAACCAAGGTAGCATGTACCTATTAGATGAATTCAAGGAATACCTTATGGAGAAAGGAATATCATTCCTATCTCAGTCCTCCTAATGCAACTAAACTCAATAGAGTTGTAGGGAGATACAATTGGAACATGTATGACATGATTGATCAATGATGAATCTTAGCATAATTACCTCTTATATTCCAAAGTATATATGACTACAATATATATCCTTAATAGGATTCCATGTGAATGTAAACCTGAACATACTTATAAGATATGGTTTGGAACCTAGCCAGTGTTGGATACTTGAGGATTTAGGGTTCCTTGGTCCATAACTTTGTCATGGATGCAAGTAAGCTGGAATCTAGCACAAGAGAGTGTCACTTCATTAGGAAAATAAAGGATGGTATTGGATACCTACTTTATGACCTTGAGATTCTTAAAAGATTTCATCTCTAAGAATGTGATTTTATAGGATGACTCTCTTGAGAATCAAGATGAAAATGAAGTGAAGGAACTCATATAACCTTAAGAAGATAATGAGACTCCTAAAATTGGAAACCATAAAGGATATTTAAAGATAAAACACTCATACCTCTTCAAATGAGTTTGAGGATGGGTTTTATGTGTTAGAGAAATCTGACAATGATCGAACTTCATGTGATGAAGCTTCTGAAGATCATGACATGGAAAGATGGATGTTAGCAATATATTCTAAAGTAGAATTCATATACAAGTGTTGCATATGGACCCTCGAGGATCCACCTATAATGGTAGGACCTGTTAAGGTGTAAATAGATCTTCAAGAGAAAGAGGGAACCTGATGAGAAGGTAGAGACCTTCAAAGCACAGTTCATATCCACAAGATACACACCGAAGAGAAGACATTGCTTGCGATGAGACTTGCTCTTCAGTGACCAAGATTAAACCCATCAGAATATTGCTAACTATAGATACACAACTTGACTATGACATCTTCAAGATGTGAGTCAAGATTGCATTCCTCTATGAATACCTCTCTGAGGTTATTCATATGAAGTAGCCTCAAGGCTTCATAGTTGAGGAAAGCAAGGTGTGCAAGCTAAGGAATTCCATCTAAGAATCAAATAAGCTTCTTGTAGTTGGAACATTGGATTTGATGAAATCATAAATGTTATGATTTCTGATAGAATTTTGATGAACCATGTGAAGCTTAGTGGGAGTGCCTTTGTGTTCATCGTGCTAAATGTAGATGATATACTAATCATTTGGAATGATAGAAGGATAATAATAAGTGTTTTATAGTTTGGCTATTCCATACCTTGAGATATGATCTCAAGGATACCTTTTAGATCTTAGTTCTGAAATGTTCAAAAGCAAAGAAAAGAGGGTATTGGGATCGTCACATTAGTGGTACACCTTGGACGTTTCCATTTTCTGTAGAATTCCAATAAAGGCTTCCTTCCCTTAAGATATGGTACTGACCTATCTAAAGGGATAGCACCTCAAAGAGTTGAGGAAGTGAATGCTAAAACTGCTTGCCCTTGTGCATCAGTTACGAGAAGCCAGGTGTATTCTATATATGTACAAAAGCCAGATGTCTGCCATACAGTGGGAGTAGTATACTGTTGCTAATCCTACTAAGGAGATAAACACTTGATTGCAGTAATAACATAGTCTTCTAAGATGACAAGACTTTAGATATAGTGATCTCTAAGTCTTATCTTCAAGAGCTTAAGACTTTATAGATAGAGATCCAAAAGGTCTTAACTGTGGATACCTTAGGAGATAAAGATCTCCAGGAATAAGAGTTTCTGATAAGGATAATGGAAATTACATACTGGGTATAATAATTATTGAGTTGTAGTGTCAAGGACACTCTAACTGACAAAATTGAGCATTGGTTGCATAAAATGCAACATTCGCATCGAATGCGAGCACTGATACTGGGAGATATGAAAGTGTAGTAAAAGGACTTGGCGTAGTCTCTTGGGAACATAGTGATTGATCATCTTACCTAGCTATTTTCCTAAATGGCCTATGATTGTCACATGAGTGAGTTAAATGATTAGCCCATTAATGGCTCTTTTGGCTAGTGGGAGATTATTGGACATGTGAGCCCACAGCGAGCCATTATGTAATAAATGTTATTGCAAATATTATTCCCTTATCTGAAATGAAGAATAACTAATTTTCATAATAGGTCCCTTAGTACAATTAGGGTTATGTACCATGGCCATCTTAATGATCATACAATTGTTGATTCAATTAATGAATCATAGAGGCTCGTGCTTGGATGAATATCTAAAGAGTTAGATTGAGGACTCATCAAGTACCATCAAATGATTATTAAGAGATGACCTCCAGCCTGAGTAGGAGATGGCAATCCTTTCTCATTTAGGCTGATATCTGACCGACCTCTTGACGCAGGTTCTCTACATGGGAATAGAGGTTTGAAGGGGTCAGATTAGTTAGGTCAAAGAGTTGACTTAACGAGGTCGAGATAACCAAAGACCTATGTCGTATACTGTCACGATATAGGCATGCATCCTCTGACCAGAGACAGATGTGTTACTATATGTTTGAGTATGTACATTTGGCAAACCAATAGGTTGATGAACTAACCAAGGTCTATACACCGGCATGCTGGTATGCATGCAAGGGTATAACGATCTCTCAAAGGGATCATACAGGTTCATTGTTGAACCGGAAGACACGATCTCACTCATGAGATATTAGGAAGAATCAAATTCCATGCATGGTCATCTCGCTTTGGAAGCTTGACTGAATTTGTAAGGTGTGATATATGCTTTTGGAAAGTATATGATCAACACCTAGGTATGATATATGCTTTTGGAAAGTATATGATCGATACTGACTCTCAATGATCGAATGAGAACCTTAATGATAAAATCTTAAAGGAGACAGTCTAAAAGAGATCTAAAACTTCGGATTTATTATGGGTCTTCCAGTATGCAGGATGTACAAGTATTAGGAATGCCTGAGGGCGATATGATCATAAACGATTGTATAACCATGACGCTTCCCTTCCAAGGGAGTGATGAAACGGGTCTGGATTTTAGTGACCGCTCTCATAGAGAAGTAATCTGATCTTAATCCAACTGATGGACATTGATATGAATGTGAGTCAGATGTAATGAGAAGATTAGATTTGCGGTCTTGATTTAATCAAGCATCTATGGGAGGTCCGCAAGATCTAGATTTGAGATTTCATCTCAATATCCAAGTCACTATACGTGGAACAATACAATTGTCTCGGCCTTATCTCCAAGTATCCGCGAAGAAAGCGCATTATTCGTGAAAGAGTTCAAGAATAATTTCATTGTTGATATATGTATCCGAGCACTGACAAAATAGATAATTAAATGTGATTTAATTATCATAAATAATATGAATTTGATTCATATTATACGGAGAGTTATTTGAGATAATTAAATATGATTTAATTATCAAAAGATGTGAATAATTTGAATGTGATTCATGTTATTTGGGCACATGAGAATAGAGATCTAAGATGATTAAATGTAATCTAATTATCATGGATATGAATAATGTGGATAGCACTATCCATATTAATCATGTATATTATAAATGTAATTTATAATATATTGAAGAGATCATATTGTGATTTATATTTGTTGATTAATTATTAATGTGAATTGGATCCACATTGGATAATTAATTGAAAATATAATTTACATTTTATTTTGGGATAAGAATGTGATTGACATTTTTCCAATGGCATGATTGCAATGTTCACAAGTTAATTATGAATTATTTTGTTAAATAATTTACAATAAATGTTTTTGTAAATCTTGGAGATATCATGAGATGATGAGATCTCATGAGATATTGAGGAGATAGACCCATTCTCCCCTTTGTTTAGGAGATAAGGTCAATCTTCTCATTATCTTCAAGATTAATTAATTAATTCGATTTGAAATTAATTATATTGATTTATCGATATATATTAATTTTAAATAAATTAATTGTTGTTGTGTTTTTACAACAAAATCATGGCCATTGAAAGAAACACAAATCAATCTCAACCAAGGATTGTGTGTTGTCCAGGACTGATCCATGGATTCCCAAAACCTTATATAAGAAGAGGAACCCCTTGCTCTTCGAGTTACATGATTACAAAATCAAGTGATGCTCTCTCTCCCTCTCTTATACACACTAAGACTCTCTCCCTCTCTTTCATTGTGGCCGTCCACCATGGAGCCATTGAGAGAGTCGCCATCACCGCAGCATCGTCATTATGGTGCCAGAGTATTTGCTCGTGGATCTCCGTCTCCTTTGGTGCACCTCGCTTGTGAAGAAGACATCACAAATCGTGTGACGAGATCAGGAGATTTGTCGCTTGGATCATCAACATGGATTACGAGAAGGACACGTCTCATCAACGCGCTCGCAAACGTCTCCTCCATTGGATCGGACTTGAGACAGGAGTTCTCTTCGTTTAGAGACTCGATCGCAACCACACTTCAAGAGGTAAACTTAATACATATTGTGGTTTAGATGAAACGATCCAAGAAAGGTTCTTGGATCACGTGGTTTCATCACATTTTTTTAAATTCTGCTACATCAAGCCACTAGTACGACTAGTCGCTTTCGATCGCATACGATGCGATTCTCACGCTTCCGTGATGCGCTTGAGGATTCTCCCAATATCCTTTAGTCTTGTGATCCGCAAAAAATTAAGTCAACTAGACCTGAAGTACCTCAATTCCAGCTCCTATAAGGTTCCTGTTATTAGGTAGATTTAATGTCCAACCAAGCTCTATTCTTCGGATTATATTTAGACTTGTTCAATTACCAAATTCAATCCGAAGAAATGCGAATGATATGTAAATGCTATGCAATAAATATTGTTATGATGTAATTTTCAAAGATTTTAAACTTTTTATGGATTTTTGAAAAAAGATGATGCATATGCATTTTTTTGTATTTTTCAAAAAGATTTTTCAAATGTTTTTGGTATTTTAGTTTTGCAAATGTTTTTGTGATTCTTGAAAACAAAAGATTTTGGCAAAAAACTAGTTACAAATATTTACATGCGGATGCATCTTATATTTATAAGAATTAGGGTTTTTAAGAATTTACAAGGGGTAAGTGGTCAATTTTATAGGTATATAGGTACAGTTTAATAAAGAATTTTAATATGATGTATATATTCCTCAAACTAATTTGAAAAATGTTTTTCAAATAATTTTGGAAAACTATAGTCCAAACTAATTTTTACAACCATTTACACACATTTGAAAATCATTTTGCAAAGGTTTTTCAAACAGTATATATAGATTTTTCAAACCTTTTTTGCAATCATTTTCAAACCATTTGCAAATCATTCTTAAACATTTTTATTTCACATAAGAAAATAATTTTACAAACAAAAATATTTTACAAAGGTTGAAAATATTGAACAAAATAAGCGTGGGTCAAAAACGATCTTTTTTCTACTATATTAATCAGGAGAGGAAGACGATCCACCGGGCCGGGAGAAAGTCTAGACGCGATAGTAGCGGGGAATGAGTCAACTTCCCCGATCCCCTGAGGCAAGGGGAACTCACTATCTATCTATTTCTCATCAGCTGAGCAGTATCACTGACGACCAAGCCAGCCGGCCTTATAATGAGGTTGGCGGGGAGTCTCGCTGACGGCCATAAAAGACTGATTTTTTCATGAAAGACAAATGCGGGATGATAATCGCTTTCGCCATCCTCATAGCCGGAAGCCTGATCTACTCTCTCTGGCCCTTACTAGATATATAGGCCTCAGTCAGCTTCTACTCTGTCTATTGAATGAGCCCAGATATATAGGACATGATTCTAGGGGCAAAAAAATAGCGAGGATTTGGATGATGGTACTACACTGGTTGAACTTTCTCATGAGTTCGTGGGATTTCCAAATAATTTTCAAAAGGTTTTTTAAAAAGGTTTTCAAACTATTTTTCAAACATTTTGTAAAAAAATATTTTTACCTATTTTATTAATCAGTAAATACAAAAAGAATTTGAGGAATGATAAACATTTTTTTATTAAGTGATTTTAATGAATTTAATTACATATTTAGCCATAATTACTATTAAAAATACGAAAGTATAAGTTATGTCTAAAGTATATACAGAGTATGTACGACCCCCCTATACTTAGCTTGAGTTATGTCCTCATAGATCAGAGAGAAAAAGAGAAGACATAACTCGTACTAAGTATAGAAAGTCTAAAGAATAATTGAATGAAGGAATAAATGAATGAATGAGAAGTCAACCATCCCCTTTATACTTAGGATCAAATAATCCTAAGTATAGCAGATTGTACACAAAGCAGGGAGGGTCAAGGGTGGGAATGAACAGATAGTACTCAGATTGTCTCCCCCTATACTTAGGGTAAGTTATCCCTAAGTGTATACAAGAAGAGGATACAATGGAGAGTATCGAAAAATGAACTCGGGGTGCACACCTCCCTATACTTAGGATAAAGTACGTCCTATGTATAGAAGACTGACAAAAAAGGGCGACACCTTTTCGGTAGAAAAAGAAAAATGAAAAGGAAAAGAAGAAAAGAAGAAAAGAGATCTGAAGACGGAAGAAGATAGAAGAGGATGTACACATCATGCCCTCTATACTTAGGGTAAAAGAGGCCCAAAGTTTAGGCAACAACAAGAGAGATGAGACTGAACGAAGAAAGAACATTCGGCTCGTCCACCCCCCCCCCCATACTTAGGTCAAAGTACGTCCTAAGCTAGGCACACACAAGAATGGGGTGGAGGAGCAAAACGAGAGATGGACAGAGATAAACGAAAGCGAATATACAACATAGATGGATGTACAGAGATCAAGAAGGTCGGAAGTGAACCTACTTATGGGACTGCTGAGTAATAGATCTGACATGGTGTAGGTCGATATCGGGGTCCACAGTAGACGGAAGCCGATCATGATCGACCTGGTAAAGATCCTCAGCAGTCACAGAGTAAGAAGGCACAGACGGGTCAGTGGAAGGAGTGTGTCTAGGTATGTCCTTAGGTGTCTCGCTGATATCGAAGTGAAAAGGGACGAACTCATCATCATCAGAAGAAGTAGAGTCAATGTCATCCTGCAAGGTCTCTCCTAGGTCAAAACAAAAAGGAACAAACTCATCTGTGGAAGTAGTCAAATCATGTTCGTCCTCAAGAGTTTCAATAGGATCATCATTCTCATCAAAAGACCTGAATTCCTAAATAAAAGCAACCAAATCAAATTCGGCCTTAGTCTCATCAATTTCTGCCCTCCGCTCAAAAGTGTCAATCGTGTAAATCCCGCGGATGTCATCAACACATCGCCAAACACCAGAAGAAGGAACTCCGAGATCCATGATTTTCGAGTTTCCTCCACGGGGAGGAATTCTCAAGTCTCAATGGAATCCAACATACAACAAAAATCTCTTATCGTCTCATCAAGGTCATGATCCTCGAGGTTAGCTAAGATAGAAGTAGTCACATCAGGTGCATGTCTCTAATCGGCAGTGGGTGCAATGATGAGCACCTCACTCTCGTCAACAAGATGGAAGCAAATCTCTCTTGATCCATAATCAATAACGACCCTCGCAGAGGCGAGAAGTGGTCATCCCAGGATGATTGGAGAGTGCTCCCCAGTGGAGTTCTCCATGGTTAATACGAAAAAATCAATAGTGTAGCTCATGCCCTGAATCGAAAGAATGACATTTTCAAGGACACCCTTCAGCTTCTTAATAGATCCATCAGTAAATTGAACAATCATCCTGGTTTTCTGAAGGGGCCCTAAGTGAAGAGACTGTACCAGCGAGAAGGGTGTGATGCTAATCAAAGCACCACCGTCCAGGAGAGTGTGATCACATGTATGGTCAGAGATGGTGTAACTAATGAATGGTGTAGCAATGTTCCTTTTCCTAGGGATGGGATGGTGTGTGATGGCGTGGGCAGTGGCCATGGTCAAAATATGATGCTCAGATATGCTCCTCCACTTTCTCTTCTTATGATGAGGAGCAGATAATTGGGTCATGGCCTGGCAAAGTGGGACATCAATGATCTCATGAATAGCGGCCACCACCTCAAGTTCAGTCAGATTTTTTTTGAATTTTTGATCTCCTCCAAAGAATGGAGGAGATCGGAATCATCATATACACAAGGACAGCCAAGAGCAGTCTGTACAGTGGCATCCTTGGGGTCAAAGGTGGGACAAGATGTGAGTGAGTGTGTGGGCGAAGGGTCTAGCAGATGGGCCCTCTCCTCACAGTCTGGATCAACCAAAGGTCTCCTGGATTCTTTTTGGATTTTTAAATTTTGCTCATTTTTTGTATTTTTGGCGATTGCAAGCTCTCATGAAAATCCTTAAGTGAATCATATCGTCAGATCGTGAAGCATCCATGTGGTCGTTAATTAGGCATGTGAGGTCGTCAATCCTCTGTCTCATATGCTCCATCATCTGGGTCACGTGCTCAAGGGTGGACTCCATGAGAATTGACTTTAACATGTCAGTCTCGGGTGGATGTGAAGGTGGAAAATGTGAAGGTGGGTGTGATGGTGGATGTGGATAAAAGTTCGAGTCCTGATACTGTGGCTGAGGCGGATATATACAAAAGTCAGGAGCAAAGTTCACCTGAAAAAGGGTGGTGGACTGGCTGGAGTGAACGAGGGATCCACAAAATATGGACAAAAATAACTCTAGTCAACCATCTCAAAACAAATGGAAAATATTCGGGAGAGCACGAAGGTCAAATCAAAAGATGAGAAAAAGGCACAAATGCGCAGAGGCGATCTAGGATACACACAAACAAACACATACAAAACAAACCCTCAATCACTTACTCAACTCGGTGAAGATCACGAAAATGTGATCTTTTTATCTTGTATGTTTTAGAGTTAAGTGAGAAGTCAAAAAGTTGTACAATCACTTAGGAGACTGAATAGGATTTTGGCACTACCCCTTAGTGTGTACGTGAGCAATTAAAAGTGAAGACAATGAGAGGATTACTTGTCCCAAAATAAATATTTTTTTCTTTTTGGTTGATTTTAGGATCGAGTAATATTAGCAGTCCCAATTTTATTGATTATCACTTTTTTGGATTTTTAATGAGAAATGCATGCGCCTAATGAGGAATCAATTCAGTTTAGCACCTAAGTGATCAAATGCAGAGGGAGAGAGTTGGAAAAGCAATTCAAGCGGCAAATCAATGATGCATGCTAAAGTGTAAATGCTCACCTTGCCTCCCACTCTCTTCGTGCAGGGATGCTAAGAAGAATTGAAACCTATCTATATGCAATGCAGCCGATGAAATTGACGTAGATGATTAACTGCTATTAACATGAAGAACTAGATGCTAGATACCTAGAAGAGAGATCTAAAAGTCCGGTCTTGGAAGTGCGTCGATGTATGCCACAATGGATCCTGCCAGCACTGTATAGCACTTCTCTCAGCGCTCGATCTCAAATCCAATTAAATAGCAGTTTATCTTTGACTAAGTCCAAACATGAATCTATAGGTACATGCAATGGTGATTAATGTGTTTAGCCTTAATCTATCGTCAAGCAACTCCTACAATTAGGGCTCAATCACATAAAAGAAAGAAAACAAAATCATAAAACAAATGAAAAAGAAAATGCGAAGAAAACCTTGAAAAATCTGACGAGGCCCCCAAGGGAACAATCCCCAGGGTACTGGACCTCGTGAAGTGGCAGAGTGTCCTGGATAGTTCTGTTTATTACAATTAAAGTATCTCTCTCTCACTTAAAATTACACAAATAAACAAATGAAACAAAAAGTTGCAAATAGAGCTTTGTCTTCAAAATTTCTCTCGGCCTCCTTTGGTGCTAGGTCAAGAGTCCGAACCCGGCTTCACATGGGTGTGCAGGCACCTTGAGTAGAGTGCCTCCTTCGATCCGCGGTACCTCGCACAAATTCAACAAAGAGAGGGGTTAGATAGCTCAAACAATTATATCAAATAAATGTAAAAATAAATAAAGCACAAAAATAGATAAATAATCACAATCAATCAAGGACCAATCTAAGCAGCGTTGCTCTCCGACAATAGCGCCATTTGATAACTAGGGTTTTTTGTGGGTCTAAAATACGTCTCACATAGGGCGGAGACGCAGTCGTTGTGGCGACCTACAAGAAATCTTAATTAATCAACAATTAATCCACAATGATAATTAAGCAATAAAAAGTAATGTAGAGTTAAAATTTATTTTATGTAACTCTACAAAATATGTGTATAGTACAAGTATATAGAGTGTCGAACACAGGGAGCAAACGGCTAGATCGGGGCAATGAAGCATAAAATGATGATTGTGAGGTTACGTGTCTATATTTTTTATGTGGGTTTTTAATTCTATTTCTTATTTTATTTTTGATTTTATTTTTTGTATTTTGATTTTTAATTTTCTGATTTTATAATTTCTTTTTATCTTTTATATTTTTATATTTTCTTTTTCTTTTAATTTATATATAAAACTATACATAGGATATATATTCAATATAAACCAATATAGATATATATATACTAAAAAATAATCAAAATAAAAAATAAAATATTTTTGGGTTTTTAAAATATTTTTAATGTTTTTGTGATTTTTTAGGATTTTTTGCTAATTTTTATATATTTTTAAAGTAAAAAATACCCTAAATCAGAGTTAAAATTACTACCCGAATTTAAAATGGAGATTAAAAAAACAAACAGAATAGAAAATTCTCCAAATTAATTTTAAAATAAAGATAATAATATAAATAAAATTTAGAAATAGAAAATAGATTTTTTTAGGATTTTTTAATAATTTTTTATGAAGGTTTTAGTGGGTTTTTCAATTTTTTAGAGCTTTCTTTTGTATTTTTTAATGATTTTTGGTCTGAATGTCAAAAATACTTAAATACACAAAATATATTTTTTGTTAATTTTTCAAAACTTTTTATATTTTTTATATATTTTCCAATGCAAACATGGAAAAAAGAGATGTTTTTTTTATTTTTAATAAATAATAAAAGGGATACAAATTGCAAAATAAAAATAGAGCATGAATAAGCAAGCAACAGGAGTCTACAACTATTTTTATGGATTTTTTGGAGAGATGTATCTATGTAAAATAAATACAAACAACAAAGAGAAAATACATTGCTGGCGGGGGCATTTTTGTAAGTATATAACTAAATATATAACTAAATAACTAAATAAAATAGTTTCTGGACTAAATGGAAATAAACAAAACCCTAGGGGGTCTGGTGCAAAATGTCACCTCACATTATGTGTCGCGTGAGGTGATGTGGCTTAGACCGAAATGTAAATACGAGAAATACAGGGGGGCTAAATGCAAATGTCCCAAAATATAATACACAACAGAGAAAAGTTTGTGGTTTAAATACTAAATACAAAAATTGGCTGGGCAGATCTGCAAATTACCCAAAGTCTTTACGCGAATGAACGGTTGATGTGCGCCACTTAAGCCACGTGTCACGTCGAGGATGCACGATGATGGTTCAGATCGTACGACCCAGATTAGATGGCACTAGACGATCGGATGGTTGGAGGACGATCAGATCCAATGTTATCTGCGACCTAAGGAAGAACAACGAGGATCGGACGGTGGAGAAGCATGGTGGATGAACTAGGAAGAACAGGCGCGGGGGCGATCTTCTCCAAGCATACTCCTCCTCCGAAGCTCCCCGAGGCCCAAAAATGGTCCCCGACGTCCCTGGAAAGGCCCCCGACCAGATGGCGGTGCCAAAATAGCCTTATGAGCTCCGAAGCGTCGCCACAAGGTCAAGAGAAGGGGCAGCTCCATGTGCCTTAGTCCAGCAAAAATCGACCCCAAACAAAGGTCTAGATCCTTTCGTACCTACAAGTTTAGTTAGAGCAAGAAATCGGGGGTATGGGGGCTCTTTTGGTGAGGGGGAGATTGTCGGTGGCGTGGGCGTACTCCCTCTGGCAAGCGGTAGAGGAGGAGGGAGTGGTCTCCCGATCCACGATGGATTAGGGGGGATGGAGGTGCTTGGGGTGAAGGGAATCGAAAAGGGGAGAAGGTGGACATGGTAGCGAGGCAAGATATGGGCGGAGCACAGTGGAAGAAGGAGGTGGATGTTTGCCGGAGCACGAAGGGTGGCGAAACGGGCACGAAATGCAAAAAGAAAAAGTGGGAACTGATCTAGGGATATATCTAAGCTTGAAATGCAAAAAAAGGAGAAAATAACCTCGAGCTGCGCATCATCGTGAGATGAAACTTCTAGGAGCAGAGCTTCGACGATGGGTGGAATCCTCCTCCGTGCTACTTCTCCACGACTCCAAACGACGAGGCAAGACCGTTGTCACCTCGCTCGAGCCTAACCTGCAAAAAAGAGATGGAAGACCGGGCAAACGGGGTTCAAAAGGTCGATGGAAGTCGGGGATGGTCTTATGTAAAAGTGACGAGGCGACTCAAAGATCGAAAGATATTAGATGATTCAGTGATCCATTCCTCGAGGCATTCCTTAGGCATCCATGAGGGATCCTCGAGGAGAAAAAGTGAAGAAGGGATCGACACGAGATGATGAAAAACTCAGCCTCCAAAAATGGGAGAAATCGAGGCGAAACGAGGTTCTAATAGGAGGCAGACCTCTGTCAGAGAGTTGACTGAGGTCAACGCGTGGGAGAAGCTGGTTGGTCCACGTGGACCAACCAGAAAAATCACTGTTAACAACTATTAGAAATTTGATTAAAAATAATACATGAATTTTAATAATTTTAAGCTATAAAAATAAAAAAATGATATTTTTTATATTATTTTATTATGGTTTTTATTTATTTTTTAGAGGTTTAAAATTATAAGTTAAATTTTAGGGTTCTATTATAGGTATATTCAACTATGCATTTATGTATTTTATTTTTATTTTGTATTTTTGATTTTATTATTTTATTTTATTATTTTATATATTTATAACTTATTTTTATATACTCAAATATATTTTTATTATATTTTTCTGATATAATATATACACTTAAATAAATAAGTCTATTTATTATATATGTATTTTACTTGTGTATTTTATATGCATATTTTATTTTAATGGTTTCTTTATTATTTTATTCTTGTTTTAATATGTACATATATTGTAAATAATATTTAAAAAAATTATAAAATTATAAAAATAATAAATAATAAATAAAATGAATATTTTAATTGGGCAAATGTTATGCAACGATGCTTCGGGATCGAAAATTAATGATAAATAAGTCATTTCTATCCCCAAAAATCCCATGACAAACAAACAAAAAATTTTTAAATTTTTGCTACTTATTAACCTGTATAGCGGACATGGTCAAACTCATGGAGGCCACAAATCCCGAGGGTTATTCTATTAATCGAAAATCAATTAAGAGAAAAATAGGAATCTCAAAGGATAACTATCTTTGGTTTTTTGTGATTTTTTATCTTTTTAATTTTTTTATTATTTTTTTATTTCCATTTTTTTGAATTTTCTGATTTTCAAATTTTTAGTGATTTTGATTTTGCATTTTTTTATTTTCAAAAATAATATGGAGCAATATTCACAAGACCATAAATACGCACACAAACTCTTTTTGAAAATTTTCAATTTAACAAAAATGCTCAGAAAAATTCAGAGAAAATATTTTTGGGTTTTAAAAGTTTTGAAATATTTTTGGGAATTTTTGTGAAATTTTCAGATGTTTATGTATTTTTCTAAAAATCAAACAGTGATAAAAATGACAAACAATGCACAGCCTGGAGTAATTTGCAACTTGAAAATATTTTAAATACCCAAAAGTCCTAGTACTTATTTTTATGACAAACTATGTGCAAATATCCACAAACAGGAACTGGAATCACAATTTTTTTATTTTAATATTTTTTATGATTTTTATAAGATTTTTAGTATTTTTCAATTTTTTCAGTTTTATAAAGAATTAATGCATGAAATTTGCATAGAAATTAAAAGACAATGAAATAAAACTACCCTGATTTTTTGGGAATTTTTGGAGTTATTTTTTTGAATTTTTATGAATTTTTGAATTTCAGGCAGCGAAAAATGATATTTCTTTTATTTTTTAATAATAATAAATGAAATTAAAATGCAATGAAATTTTTATACTAGGAAGATCATCACATCTGAAGTGTAGTATGCTTTTCTCACAATTTTTAAGCATAGCCAATAATTATTTCAATGAGAAAAACATAGGGAAATACTAGTACGAACCACGGGGACTTTAACACAATTATTCAATGTTTTTACATCAGAAAATAATAAGAAAGTAAAAGCAAGATGAAAAATGCAATTTACCCAAGAAAAACGTGCAAAGCACATGCTTTGTATTGGAGGCAGGGGCTTCTTTGGAAAATCAGGAATCTTCAGGGGAGCATATGTAATTTACCCATTTTTTAATCAACCCTAGGTTCTATCCTTTTTGTTCTTCACCAAAAAGGAATCCAAGATGGGGAAATAAGGCCACTGCCCCTCCCTTCCTTCTTCCACGTGGGCAACGGTTAGGGCTTCCAGTGAGCGCAGGCGACAGCGGACACGCGCCGTGCGTTGGCCGGTGCGACCGGCGATGGGTTGGCCGCGATAGTGAGCTGCCTCACGTGGCGGAGCAGGCGGACGAAGGAGGGGGCTCGGAGATCGGAGGCTGGAGTGAAGTTGAGGGCGCTGCGGGGAAGAGCAGCGTTGGAGTCGACACGCGTCGTGCGCTGGGGATCGGGCTGACGGCGCACGTGGAGTGGGGGGGAGCAGCCGCGAGCGACCTTGGTGGTTTGGAGATGGAGGGGACCCACGCAGGAGGTTGTCGATGGCGGCGGCTCCTGGCTCCAGCCAGGAGATGTTGAAGAAGAAGAAGAAGAAGAAGAAGAAGGTCGTGGCCGAGGGGATGGTGGTGCTGCGGCCGAGGTTGGAGATGGTCGAGGACGGTGGTGGTGGCAGGGGGGCGACCATGCTGCCGTTCTTATTCTCTTTTCTTATTATTTTTTTGTTTTTTTTGTAATTTTTTTAATATGATAATAGTCATAAAATAAACTCTTTATTTATTTATTTTTTTTGTAAATCTGAAAGATAGGAACAGAAAATAAGAAATGTGTTTTTTATTTTATTATTTTTTGTTTTTATTTTTTTAATGATCCTGCAAAACAAACATTCGAAAAAACAACTATATTTTTTGAATTATTTTTTATTTATTTACAAATCAAAAAATGAACGGAGATCCGGCAAAAATGAAAGTATCGAATCTGATTCTCCGACCACCGTGCGTGGTCGGAGTTGATAGATCGTGGAATATAGAAAAGAACGCGTGGAGATTGAGAAGTGAGATGAAAAAAATCGAGTTGGTGGTGGATCAAATCGTGATGAAATATTTTTTTTAAGATTTAGAAAACAAGATGACGATGAAATGAAGTTGCAGGATTAAAACTACGATTAACCTAGATAGAAAATGAAGATATAACAATGGATCTCACCTTAGGAGCGAAAACATGACCGTGATCGCCTCGACGAGGCCGACGCGCAGAATTAAAACTACGATTAACCTAGATAAAAAATGAAGAAATAACAATGGATCTCACCTTAGAAGCAAAAAAATGACCGTGATCGCCTCGACGAGGCCGACGCGCTGTCACCGGACGGCTCGGAGGCTAGGCACCTTTCTCAACGAAAATGTCTCTCGTAGATCGGACTCCTCTCTCGAAAATTGATCAAGTTGGAATGACGGAGGAGCCATATAAATAGAGAACATAATGGAGATGAAATTTGAATTTTTGACTTTTTGGATAAAGAGATAAGAGAGATGAAAATTAAAATGAGATAAAGATAAAGAAAGATAAAATTATTTACAAAAGTAACTAATTTTTTTGAATTTTTGTCACTTTATTTATTTGAATAAAAATGTTATTTTTTATGGAAGTTAGTTAAGAAAATTAAATATATATACATATGTTATCTACAAATATGACATTGTCTACAGGGGTAAATGAGCAAATTAGATTTTTTTGTTTTAAAATTTTAAACTTTTATTTTTTTAAATTAATTACTAAAAAATATACAAATATATACAAATACAATATTTACAAAATACATGGCAAAATTGCACAAACCACCCTAGAAAACCAATTTTTTACCCGTAACTCCAAAAAATATGAAAATACAGTCATTTTAAAGATAATTTAATTTAGAATACAATGGAAGTGAGATTGGTTCAATTTGAGTTCATATGGAGCCGGAATTGATCTTTCAATTAGTGCTTAGTGGTTTTTTCCAAGTGTGGTTGCTTTTATTCTGTACATGATTTAATTGTGCAATTATTTTTATTAATTAGAACACATTTTTATTTACAACTTTGGTTTTGATAGTTATTTAATTTGTGGTCAATTAATGTACAGATAAATTAGTGTCAGGTTTATACATATATACACAAAATAAGTGAGAAGTATTTACAACAACACACACATATTTTTGGATTTTTTGCTTAAGGACCCTGTCTCCCCCTACTTTATTCTTGATCGATCAAGTCAAATCTTGACCTTCTCTCGAGGTTCGGGTCAGCATGTATCTATTACATATATACAGTCTTCCTTTTTTATTTTATTTTCTTTATTTTCTTTTATTTATTTTTCCTTTCTTTATTTATTTATTTTAGGTTAAAATAATATACAAATATATAATATTTATTTACAGATGCAAGTTAGTAATAATGTGGAGATAGTGTTATATACAGGTGTTTTATAAGGGATTTTAAGCTAAAATAAATGAATAAAGATGACGAATCGCAAATTCATCATCCTGCTATGCTTTACCTTTGCTAGTCCTTAGAAAACACTTATTTGAAAGAATAAGTGAAGAAAAAGAAAAAGAAAGGGAAAATAAAGAAAGTATGAAAATATTGAGTATTAAACTTATCTTCATAAAATTGTAGTTTGGAGCTCTGTCGGACCTTTGGATTATTAGTGTGTCGGAACCTTAATGGAAAATGGATTTAAAACCTAACAACCTCTAAGTTCCATAGGACTCTTATTCAGGTCTCCTCAATAGTCAAGTCAGAACAAGTCTACATACACTAATTCTTATGACTAAGAATCTTTACTTGTACGGTGTAAGTGAGGTATAACACCCCATCTCAAAAGTAGCAAAGAAACAGCCTCCCTCAACAAGTTAACTCTAGTTCCCTGGTCTATCAACTCTTTCCTCGAGGAGCGAAGATATTCCCTTCTAAGTTCAAGTACAACCAGCTCAAGAAGAGGGGATGGAGAAAAGAATGGACAGTAACCAGTGTAGATACCTATCCTTGGATGCATGACCGGTGTAGACAAGTCATCTGCTGCAAGCTTACAAAAATTTGTCTTTGAAGCTCTTATTGCTTCTTTTTATCCTTGTATATACACTCCGGCAGGCATTTTACTTTTCAATCAGGCCTGTCCACTTTTGAAGATTCTACATTTTTCCATACTTTTTTTAAAGCATATACAAGGTGCATCATGTACACAGGGAGTTTTTCCTCTTGAGCCAATAGACTATCCCTCTTTTGAAGCATTATTGCAACCCCACAACATCCTGTCTTTAGACCTCAACATCGTTAGACCAGGTTGAGACGCACTTCCTTTCCTAGAGGAAGATGAGAGGTTCTGCCTAGATGTACTACCCTCGTATGCTACCCCAAGCTACAAGATTTTGCCTCCTCACTGCCTCATCCACGAAGAGCTACGTGTAGAGTGCTTGTACAAGATGAGCCACGGACTGAATGAATCATGCGTATGTTGTTAAATGCTCTACTTAGACTAATCAAGATGACATGTGAACATAGTCTTATGGACTCAAAGAATTAAGTCACTAGGACCTTAAAAGTCTTAACTCCATTTCTTATAAGGTTCCTCTGGAATTAAGTGGATTAAGGCCCAACTAAGCTCCATTCTTCAATTTTATTCCAGACATAGTTTAAATGTCAATACTATACAGAAAAATGCACATGCAAATGCAAGAAAATATGAACAATGCAAAGAAAGTTTTTTTTTTTGAAAAAATGGTGCACATGTGAAAAGAACACATTTTTTTTGAAACAATTTTCTAATTTTGAACTTTTTATGGATTTTTGGAGAAAAATGCAGATGTAAAAGAAAGTTTTTTTTAATTATGCAAGTTTTATAGATTTTTTATTTTGTAGTTTTTTTTCAAAAAGGAAAAAAGGTTAGTAAAATATATACAAGTATATACAAGAATATTTTTGTTTTATTTTTGTTGTTTTTTTTATTTATTATTTTTTGTTGTTTGTTTGTTTTTATTTTTGGTTTTTTTACACACGTAGATTTTTCAAAATTACACACATATCCCCCCAAATAAACATATTTAAAAGTCTGAGTTATGTCTAAAGTATATATACAATATATACGACACCCCCTATACTTAGCTCGAACTATGTCCTCATAGTGATCAGAGAGCGAAAAAGGAAGACGTAACTCGTGCTAAGTATAGAAAAGTGAAAAGACTCCTATGCTACAACGACTCAAAGAAAAGATAAAAAGAAGAGAAGTTGGTGATCCCCCCCATACTTAGGATCAAGTAATCCTATGTACAGTAGACTGTACAAAAGGGGAAAACCGATGAAGAGAATGTACAGACTGAAAAATAAAAAGACACGATATGAACAACATCACCCCTCTATACTTAGGGTAGAGTATCCCTAAGTATAAGCAACAACAATGTGATGAAAAGGATGAATATGAACAACACAAATCATTCACCCCCTCTATACTTAGGATAAAGCACATCCTAAATATAGCATATCTACACACAGAAAAGGGGCGAATGACAAAATGGGAGAAGAAAGAGTGAAATGAAAGGATATACAAGAGGAGTGGATGTACAAAGGTCAAGAAGGTCGAAAGCAAACCTTCTTGCGGGACCGCTGAGGTATGGATTTGACAAGGTGTAGGTCGATATTAGGATCATCATTAGACATAAACTGAGTAGGATCGACCAGGAATGTATCCTCAGCGGTTTGTGCAGGCCTAAACCGGTTATTGGAAGTAGTATGGTCATGTCCGGCCTGGGAAGTCTCGCAAACATCAAACTAAAATGGCTCGAAATCATTATCAGAAAAAGTAGGATCAATTTCAGCCTGGCGAGCCACTACTGGATCATCGTCTTTATCAAAAGGCCCAAATTCCTTTATAAAGGCAATCAAATCAAATTTGGCCTAGTCGGTCTCATCTGAATCAGGGTGAATAGGAACGGACTCATCAGTGAAAGTAGTCGAATCATGTCCGTCCTGTCTAGTCTCAGGGTCAGTCTTCTGCTCTAGGTTGTCTATCGTGTAAATTCCGTGGATATCATCAATGCATCGCCACATACCAGGAGGGGGAACTCCAAGGTCTATGCTTTCTGAGTCTTCCTTCTTGAAGAGGAATTCATGAGTTTCATTATCATCCATATAATAAGAATCTCTGATATTATCATCGAGGTCAAATTCCTTGGGGTTGGCTAACATGGGTGGGCTCTCATGGGATGCAGGTCTCTGGTCAGTACTGGGTGTAGTGATCAACACATCGCTCCCTACATCAGAACGGAAGCGAATCTCTCCTGAACCATAATCAATAACGGCTCCCGCAGAGGCGAGAAAAGGCCGTCCCAGGATGATTGGAGGGTGATACATAGGGGTGGAGGTCTCCATGGTCATTACAACAAAATCTGAAGTAAAATTCTTGCCCTGAATAAGAATGACAACATTTTCTAGAATACCCTTCAGCCTCTTGATAGATCCATCAGCAAATTGAACTATCATCCTGGTTTTCTTGAGAGGCCGAAGATGAAGAGATTGTACCATAGAGAAGGGTATTATATTGATTGAAGAACCGCCGTCAAGGAGAGTGTTATCACAAGAATAGTCAGATATGGAGCAAGTCACAAGAGGTATGGCAATGTTCCCTTTCTTAAAATACGGATGATGAGAGATAGCGTAGGCAGTGGCCATGGTCAAGATGTGACGCTCAGATCTTCTCCTTAGCTTTCTCTTCTTGTGTTGAGGAGTAGATAAATATGTCATGGCCTGTTGAAGTGGAGCTTTAATGATCTCATGAAGGGTGGCTATCACTTCAGGTTCAGTCAACATTTTTTTGAATTTTTGGACCTCCTCCATACAAGGGAGGAGATCGGAATCAGCATGTACATGAGGATGTCAAGAGCAGTCTGTATAGTGGAATCCTCGGGATCAAAGTTGGGACATGTGGTAGATAGATGTGTGGGTAAATGATCGGGTATTTGGGTCCTCTCCTCACAAAATGAATCAATAATGTGTCTCCCAGAATCTTTTTGGATTTTTAAAATTTTCTTATTTTTTGTATTTTGGGCGATTGCAAGCTCTCATGATTTTCCTCAAGTGAATCCATATTCTCAAATAGTGGAGCAGCATTTTGGCTCGTATTTATGTTAAATAGATTGCTAATCCTCATATTCATATGCTCCATCATCTGGTTCAGTGTCTCAAATGTGGAAATCATGAAAGGTGACTCCAAAATCTCAGGATTGGGTGGCTTGAATGAGGGTGGGTGAAAATCAAAGTCCTCTGATTCCTGAAATAATGGGTTAGGCGGATATGCACAAAAATCAGGAGGAAAGTCCTCTTGGAAAAAGGAAGCTGGATCGTCTGGAGAGTAAGAGGTATCCGCGAAGATCGGATTAAAATAACTCCAGTCGACCATCTCCGAAACAAAATACGGGGATCGTGAGAACACGAGGGTCAAGTCAAAAGATATGGAGAAAAAGACACAAATGCACAGAAGGATCGAGTATGCACACAAGCAATCAAAAATAATACAAGCCCCCAGTTGACCAACTCAACTCAAAGTGAAGACCATGACGGTTCAATCAATTATCTTGTCAATTTTAGAGTTTTGTGAGAATACAATCTATCAGAGCAGTTAGAGCGAGCTGTTAGGAACCCAATGCTCTCAGGAGACTAGCCCAATCCCAAAGTTGGATCTTTCCCAGCCAGTATGAGTTGCGGACCGTTTACCAGCTACCCGATCAATTCAATCTGTTAAGGACGTCACTGGCCGCTTTACCAGCTACCGGAGAGATCCTCACTGGAGAACGACTAACCCAAGATAGTAGTCTGAAAAGAATTCGGGCGTGGCTCTATCCTAGTGTGCGAATCGCTCTCTCGCTCAAGCAAACCAAACAATGAGGGGGTTACTCTCCCCAAAACAATGATTTTTCCTTGTATTTTTTTAGGGTCAAGTTTTCTATAGTAGCTCGGTTTTAGCAGTTATCACTTGGTTAAAATATTTCAACGAATCACCTACCGAGTGTCTAATTTCCTTTTTAACTTATGTGAGTGAAAACAAGGAAGGAGATCGGAAATGCCAATGCGAGATTTAAAACAATGATGCATGCAGGGGTTAGAGATGCGTACCTTATCGCCAGCACTCTACTTGCAAGTGATCCGTGCAGAATTTAAATAAACTATCCTATATGCAAATGCAAGTGAACCTTCCTAGATGATAGCTTCTATTAACGGGCCAGGATAAGTTAATTTGACTAAGTCTAGATTACGTTCTACTCTATAGGTATAGAAATTATTGTTTAGGGTGTTTGGACCTAATTAATTACCTGGATCAAGCAAATTAATTAAAGCAATCAAGAGGTAGCTCACGAAATCCACGTGAAACAAAGAAAAATAAAGGCGAAGAAAACAAAATCGATGAGGTCCCTCAAGTGCACTGGCACTTGGTGAAACAGAACCCGCAACAAATGAATGTATGTTTACAAGAGTTCAAATGCTAGAAAAGAAAAAGTCTCTCTCTATCTCTTTTAATTTTTTTCTTCTCATGCTATACTGCGGCTTGGTGAAGAATCAAGATGCCTCCATGTCGCTTGGGTGCTTCGGCTCTCCTAGGATCGCCTCTTTCGCTCCGTGGGCCCTCGTAAGAAAAAGAAAAGACAATGTGTAAGAAACACAATTATCAAATATGAGAAAAAATGAAATGAAACAATGAAGTGAATGGCAAAAATATAAACAGATATTTACAACCAAGAATAGCAGGTCAAAAGAGAAACCTAACTATCCTCGCCTTGCCTCACCGGCAATGGCGCCATTTTGTTGTTTGCAACAATGCTTCGAGGATCCGAAATTAATGATAAATAAGTCGTTGTTATCCCCAAAAATCTCACGACAAACAAATAAATAATTTTTTATTTTTGCTACTTATTAACCTGTATAGCAGATAGGGTCGAACTCAGGGAGGCTACAAATCCCGAGGGTTATTCAATTAATCAAAACTCAATTAAGAGAAAAACAGGAATCTCAAAGGATAACTATCCTTGGTTTTGTGATTTTTTATCTTTTTAATTTTTTATAATTTTTTTATTTCTATTTTTTTGAATTTTCTAATTTTCATTTTTTAGTAATTTTGATTTTGCAATTTTTTATTTTCAACAATAATACAGAGAAATATTCACAAGATCAAAAATACGTACACCTACTCTTTTTTGTAATTTTTCAATTTATCAAAAATGCTCAGAAAATTCAGAGAAAATATTTTTAGGTTTTAAAAGTTTTGAAATATTTTTAGGAATGTTTGGGAATTTTCATATATTTTTATGTTTTTCTAAAAATCAAACAGCGATAAAAATGATAAACAGTGCACAGCCTAGAGTAATTTGCAATTTAAAAATATTTTAATTGCCCAAAACTCTTGGTACTTATTTTTTATAACAAAATATATGCAAATATCTACAAACAGTAACTAGAATCACAATTTTGGATTTTTTTTACAATTTTTTATGATTTTTATAAGATTTTTAGTATTTTTCAATTTTTGAGTTTTATAAAGAATTAATATGTGAAATTTGCAAAGAAATTAAAAGATAATGAAATAAAACTACCCTAATTATTTTGGAATTTTTGGATTTATTTTCGAATTTTTACGAATTTTTGAATTTTAGGAAGTGAAAAATGACATTTTTTATTTTTTTTAATAATGATTAATGAATTTAAAATGCAATGAAATTTTTATACTAGGAAGATAATCACATCAGAAGTGTAGCATGATTTTCTCACAATTTTTAAGCATATCCAATAATTATTTCAATGAAAAAAACACAAGGAAATACTAGTCTGGATCAGAGGGACTGTAACGCAATTATTCAATGTTTTTGCATCAGAAAATAATAAGAAAGTAAAAGCAAGATGAAAAATACAATTTACCTAAGAAAAACGTGCATAGCACGTGCTTTGTACTGGAGGCAGGGGCTTCTTTTTAATCAAGCAACTTCAGGGGTGCATATGTAATTTGCCTATTTTTTTAATCAACCTTAGGTTCTGTCCTTTTTGTTCTTCACCAAAAAGGAATCCAAGATGGGGAAAGAGGGTCGTCGCCCCTCCCTTCCTTCTTCCAGGCGGGTAGCGGTTGGGGCTTCCAGTGAGCGCAGGCGACAACAGACATGCGCCGCACGCTGGTCGGTGCGGCGGGCGATGGGTTGGGCGCGGTAGTGAGCCACCTCACATGGCGGAGAAAACGGATGAAGGAGGGGGCTCGGAGATCGGAGGTCGGAGTGGCGTTGAGGGCTCTACGGGGAGGAGCTGTGTTGGAGCCGACACGCGCCGCGTGTTGGGGATCGGGCTGACGGCGCAGGCGGAGCGGGCTGCTGGAGTGGGGGGGCGAGCAGCCGCGCACGGCCTTGGTGGGTTGGCGATGGAGGGGACCCGCGCAGGAGGTTGTCGATGGCGGCGGCTCCTGGCTCCAGCCAGGAGATGTTAAAGAAGAAGAAAGTGGTGGCTGAGGGGACGGTGGTGCTGCAACCGAGGTTGGAGATGGCCGAGGACGGTGGTGGTGGTAGGGGTGGCAGCCCTACCACCGATCTTCTTCGTCTCTTTTTTATTATTTTTTTATATAATTTTTTTTTATGTAAACAGTCATAATAAAAAGAACTCTTTTTTATTTATTTTTTTGTAAATCCGAAAGATAGGAACAGAAAATAAGAAATGTGCTTTTTTATTTTATTATTATTTTTTTAATGATCCTGCAAAACAAATGTTAGAGAAAACAAATATATTTTTTGTATTATTTTTTATTTATTCATAAACCGGAAAATGAACAGGGATCCAGCGAAAATGAAAGGATCAAATCCGATTCTCCGACCACCGTGCATGGTCGGAGTTGATAGATCGTGGAAGATAGAAAAAATGCGTGCAGATCGAGAAGTGAGATGAAAAAAATCGAGTCGGTGGCGGATCAAATCGTGATGAAATGTTTTTTTGAGATTTAGAAAAAAGAGATGATGATGAAATGAAGTTACAGAATTTAAACTATGATTAACCTAGATAAAAAATGAAGAAATAACAATGGATCTCACCTTAGGAGCGAAAAAATGACTGTGATCGCCTCGACGAGGCCGATGCGCTGTCATTGGACGGCTCGGAGGCTAGGCACCTTTCTCAACGAAAATGTATCTTGGAGATCGGACTCCTCTCCTGAAGATTGATCAAGTTGGAATGAGGGAGAAGGAGCCATATAAATAGAGAACATAATGGAGATGAAATTTGAATTTTTGACTTTTTGGATAAAGAGATAAGAGAGATGAAAATCGAAATGAGATAAAGATAAAGAGAGATAAAATTATTTACAAAATTAACTATTTTTTTGAATTTTCGTCACTTTATTTATTTGAATAAAAAATGTTACTTTTTCCATTTTTTTATGGAAATTAGTTAAGAAAATTAAATATATACATATGCTATCTACAAATATGACATTATCTACAGGGGTAAACGAGCAAATTATATTTAAAAAAATAAATTTATTTTTATTTTAATTAATTAGTAAAAATTTACAAATATATACAATACACTATTTACAAAATATATGGGAAAATTGCACAAACCGCCCAAGAAAACCAATTTTTTACTCGTAACTCCAAAAAATATGAAAATACAGTCATTTTAAAATTAATTTAATTTAGAATACAATGGAAGTGAGATTGGTTCAATTTGAGTTCATATGGAACTGGAATTGATCTTTCAATTAGTGCTTAGTGGCTTTTTCCAAGTGTGGTTGCTTTCATTCTGTACATGTTTTAATTGTGCAATTATTTTTATTAATTAGAACACATTTTTATTTACAACCTTAGTTTTGAAAGTTATTTGATTTGAGGTCAATTAATGTACAAATAAATTAGTGTCAATTTTATATAGATATATACAAAATAAGTGAGAAGTATTTACAACAACACACACACTTTTTTTTGGATTTTCTGCTTAAAGACCCTATCTCCCCCTACTTTACTCCTGGTCGATCACGTCAAATCTTGACCTTCTCTCGGGGTTCGGGTCAGCATGTATCTATTACATATATACAGTCTTCCTTTTTTATTTTTCATTTATTTTCTTTTCTTTATTTTTCCTTTCTTTCTTTCTTTATTTATTTTTGGTTAAAATAATATACAAATATACAATGTTTACACACAGATGCAAGTTAGTAAGAATGTGGAGTTACTGTTATATACAGGTATTTTATAAAGGATTTTAAGCTAAAATAAATGAATAAAGATGGCGAATCACAGATTCATCATCAAACTATATAATAGGGGTCCAAAACCTAACGTTCACACTATAACTCCAAAAAATATGAAAACTACCTTTATTAAATAGCTTATTAAAAGTTATATACAATTAAAGGCGATTTTGATATATTTTGAGTTCTTATTTGATAGATATGGGTCTGGGAAGTTCGGGTTTTGAAATTTTATTCATACCATAACTTTTATTCTGTATAATATTTGTGTATGAAATCAATTTGTATTTTTCTATATTTTATTATCTACAATTTTCATGTTCAAAGATTTTATTTGAAGTATAAAAGGTGTATCTAAAAATAGGTCCCAAAATGGAAAAAAATGAATAAATAAAAAGGGATTTTTATTCTTTTCTTGGCCCTTATCTCCCCTACTTAATTCCTTGTCCACCTAGTCATCAAGATGCCTAGATCTTGGGGTTTAGGGTCATAAAATATCTTCAATATTTTCTTCTTTTCTTTTTCTTTTCTTTATTCTATAATTTTAGCTTTAAAAACGGTAATTTATACACATTTTGTACACTAATGCATGAATGTTAAAATGCATGAATTAAGGGTATTTACACGTATTTACTAGGGGTTTTAAGGTCAAAATGATAGAATAAAGGTGATGAAAAAAAGATTCATCAATATTATAAATATGATTTATAATATATTAGAGAGAGAATTGTACTTTGTATTTATGAATTAATAGTTGATGTGAATTGCATTCACATTGAACAATTAATTGAAAAGGCAATTACATTTTGTTTTGGAAATGTGAATATGATTCACGTTCTTTCAATGGCATGATTGAAATTGTCACAAAATAATTTGGAATTGTTTTGGTGAATAATTATGCAATACGATTATTGCATATGAGGGATATTTGTTGAGAAATAAGCTCTCAAAAAATTCGAATGATGGAGTATCATTACCATATAATGGAGGACGACCATGTTGAGCCCTCTCAACTTGGTGGTTGTCCAACCCCTTTATGGTATGTGGCTCCATCTTCTTCCAATCAATTCCTTCTTTGTTGGTTTAATTTGAATTGAAATATATTGATTGATTTCAATATATTTAATTTGATTTAAAGTCATCATATTTGTTGTTGGCAATTAAAACACAATAAAATCATGGCCATTGATTGAAAGCACAAATCAATGTCAACCATGGGATTTGTATGCACATGGATTAAGATCCATGGACATATACTTAGTATAAAATGAGGGCTATCCCTAGCCATTTGTGCTACACATTAATTCCCATAAGGAGCTCTCTTTACATGTCTACATTCTCTGTCTTTCTCTCTCACTTGTGGTCGTCCACATTATGTTGGAGAAAAAGTCGTTGTCATCGCTATGTTGTTGTGTCACAGTCTCAACAGCTCGTGGATCTCCGTCTTCTTCAATGCCTCTCGCTCGTGGAGAAGATGTCGGATTTCGTGAGATGAAATCAAGAGATCCATTGCTCGGATCATCAATGTGGATTGCTGGAAGCACACGATTCATCCTTGTGCCCGCAAGTGAGATCTACGTCGGATCAGACTTGAGACAGGAGCTCTTTGTTTAGAGATACTTTGACAAGCACGCTTCAAGAGGTAAACCTAATTCTCATTCGTGATCGTGATGAAACGATTCAAGAATTGTTCTTGGATGATGTGATTTCATCACATTTTTTTAAATTATGCTTCCTCGAGATACTAGTGTTACTAGTCGCTCTTGATCGCATATGATGTGATCTTCATGCTTCCATGATGCACTTAAGATTTTTTCCCATAACCTTTACATACTTGTGGTGGTGTGTGTGACCTTTTCTCTGCTCATCTTTGGCTATCTTCTTATGAAGCCAAGCTTTCTTCTAGGAAAGAGGAGGACTTGCGTACTGCTTCTTTTGAGGAGAGGACAGTCTTCCTTGGTGTCCTTTCTTCTTGCAGTTGAAGCATTCTTGATCGCTTCCTTTCTTTACATCATTTCTTTTGAAGAACTTCTTGAACTTCCTAGTTAACATGGCTAGTTCATCCTATGGGTCATCTTCTTAGGTTGACTATGTTTCCTGAAGTGCAATCCTTTTCCTTTTCTTTACTTCTACATATACTTTGGTTGTCTGAGTTGTCTCAACTTTGTAGGCTAGGAGTTTTCCTATCAGCTTATCAACTAGGAGAATGTTGATGTCGTTGGCTTCCTTGATGACCGCCGTGGGAGTGCTCTAGATAGGTGTGAGGGATATGAGAAACTTCTTCATTTGTGTTGCATCGATAATCTCAACTTTGAGATTCCTAAGATTGTTTATGATACATGCGGATCTTGTATATATATTTCTGATGGATTCTTCGCTTTACATTTTAAATAGCTCGTATCTCTGATTTACACTGACTGATATGATCAGACAACTCTAAGAGGTTCTCTAGATAGGGATATGAGATTGGATCTCATTATCCAAGTCGCTATACATGGCCTATACATTCTCCCTATCCTTATCTCCATGTGTCTGCAGAGGAGGCACACTATCCTTGTAAGACTTCAAGGATTGTTCCAAAAGAGACAAATCTAAACGAGCAATGAAGAAAAATGTAGGATGATTAAATTCAATTTAATGATCTTGGATAACATTATCTTGAATAGTGTTATCCATAGTATTCCCAGAATAATATGGATAAGATTCATATATTTTTGGGTACATACAGACATGATTATGAGATAATTAAATTTGATTTAATTATCCTAGATAAGATTAATATAGATAGTGCTGACTACAATAACCATGAATAGTGTGGATAAGATCCACAACATCTTATTGAGACTTGATTGTGAATAAGATTTGCAAAATTTAATATCTATGAGTCGAATTGACATTATATAATACATGTAAATAGGATTTACATTTAGTTTTGGACCTATGAATATGTTTTATATTTGTTGATGGATTAATATTTGTATTTATCATAAATAATTTAGATTTATTTGGTGATAATTAAATTTTAAAAATAATTAATGAATAAATATTAAGTTTTTAAAAGATTATAACCAAAATAAAAAGGAAAAAAAATAAAGAGATAATCCTAATAAGTGGGTGAAATACCGCAAACAATCCCAAGAGCAGTCTTGTGGTCCACACAAGGCGGGACCAACAGTCGTTGTACCAACCACTCTCAAAGACCAAATGCAATAAATCAACAATCAACCCACAAATATTAATGAAGTAATAAAAGCAAGGGATGTGGACCAAATTTTATTATACCCTACAATAAATGTATATAGTGGACAAGTAGGTAGGGGTCGAACTCAGGGAATGCACGTTTAGCACTGGTATTTTATTTATAAATAAACAGAATTGGTAATATATATATGTATATAGGTATGCACGCTATTTACTTAGGTTTTTGTGGGTTTTTAAAATATGTATTTTTAATTCATTTCTTAATTGTATATATAGATATATTAATTTTTTTAAAATAATTTTAATATATATAATATTATAACTTAGATATAACTATATATAGATATATAATATACTGTAGGGTAATATAATTATAAATATAGGTAAAAATAATGAAAATAGCCAATAAAATGTTTTTGCGATTCTTATAATTTTCTACTATTTTTTTATTTTTCAAGTAGTTTTGCTAATTTTTTGGTATTTTTAAAGTCCAATATCCCAAAATAGAGTTTAAATAAATAGGTCAAATAGATTTAGAGTTTAAAAATAGCAAAAAACCTCAAAATTTTTTCAAATCAATTTTAATATATACAAAAAAATACAAAACAAAGATAAATATTTGGGGGGTTGATGATTTTTTATATTTTTTATAGGATTTTCGAGATTTTTAATTTTTTTTCTCATTTTATTTTTCTATTTTAGGGATTTGTGGTCAGGGAGTACTAGATATTATAATAAACACATACTATTTTTGGGAAATATTTAAACATGATTTTATATTTTTTTGTATTTCCTAAAGCAAACAGGGAATATTTGTGCTCTATCTGATTATTAATAAATAGGAAATATGCGTGAAATGCAAAATAAAAACTATGGCGTAAAAGAACACTACATCAGGCACATGATCCTATTTTTTACAATTTTTATAGCACAAATGATATTTAAAAAATAAGGAAACATACAGAAAAATATTTGAACTAGCAGGGGTATATTTGTAATTAATAAAGTCAGATTTGTTGTGTAAAATACCCAAAACTTTTGAACTAATATTAAAACTTTTAATCGTAAATACTCCTTGGCACGAGGGTTATCTCTTTAAATGGGGGAAATGGAACGGAGGTGGAGCTCCGGCATTGGGCGGCGGAGGGAGCTATGATTCCCAGATCTGTGATGGATATGGGTTGGATGAGGCAAGTATTCAATGGAGAAGACAAGGGGGAGTGAGATGATGTGATGATCAAGGTGAGTTGACGGTCGGATGATGATGAATTAGGCATGAACTCTTCGCTCCAGGAATTGGGGATTTTCTATTTTACGAATGACGAAGCGATTAAACTAGAAATAGAATATGTTAGACGACAAGGGGACAAAAGAGTTACCTAGGAATGACAGGAAAGGGACTCGATTTGGTCGGATGGCCAAAGAATCAAGTCCACTGGGCCGAGCTCCGGTGATGGGTTGGATGCACATCCTCCTTCACACCTCCTCACTGCTATTCACCAGCTACACCTTGTTGTCACCAAGGCGAAGCTTCAGGGGCGAGTTGAGGGGCTAAGAGTGAATCAAGAGGGATCAAAAACTCAAAAGAAGATTTGAGGGTATATTTATAGGTGAATTTTTGGTGGTTTTCAATGGACGGTGGCATGAGTGGCAATGGTAGTAGGTGAAGATTCGAGGATAGGCGTGGGTGAGGGACGATGAGGCTACAACGTGGTGGGAAGATCGAGGAGAAAGGAGGAAGGAGGAAGCATAGAGAGTTAGGAGAAGTGGGTTGTCGAGAAGCTTCAAACAGAATTCAGAAGGGGGGTCGAACAATTGACCTAAAGTCAACAAACAGACGCACCTGGTTGGTCCCCATGGACCCACCAGAAATTCCAAGGTAAAAATGCCTTGGAAAATGGAAAAGAATTAGTAAATGAATTAATTATTTTTAGGTTATAAAATAAAAATTATTTCTATTTTTATGTAGAATTTAATTCCTATTTTTATATATTTTTTCGTGTGTTTCATTACATGTTACATTTTACAAGTATATTTATATGTATATTGATATAAGTTTTGTATATTTTATTTTTATTTTATGTTTTAAATTTTATTATTTTATATACCTAATTTATATATTTATAACTTATTTAAATATATCCAAATATATTTTTATTATATTTTTTTGATATAATATGTACACTTAAATAAATAGGGGTATTAATTACATAGGTATAAGTATAGTATATTCATCTATGTATTTTTATATGTTATTTTATTTTAATATTTTCTTTATGGTTTTATTGTATCCTAAATATGTACATATACTATAAAGAATATTTACAAAATTATAAAATATAAATAATAAAAATATAAGGAATGAATAAAATGGATATTTTATTCAGGTATATTGTACAATAGGGGTCTAAAACCTAACTTTTGCATATTAACTCCAAAATAAGTGAACCCATCTTCATTAAATAGCTAATAAAAAGTTATATAAATTAAAATGATTTTGATGCATTTTGAGTTCATATGGAGGAGATACATGTATGAGAAGTTTGGATTCTGGATTTTTATTCTGAGTGTAAAATGTACATTGTATATTACTTTAATGTGAAATAAATTTTGTATTTTTTTTACAAATTTTTACCTGCAACTTTCATATACGAAGTCTATTTATTTGATGCATAAGAAGTAAAGATAAAAATAGGTCACAAAAGATATTAATTGACTTATATTTTTAGGGTTTTTAGACTGTGCGGTCTGTACAATTGGAAGCCCTATCTCCCTCTCCTTTATTCCTTGTCGACTAAGGCATCATGGTGACTAAGTCTTGGGGGCTAGGGTCACTTAACACCTATGGTGTCCCCTTTTTTTTCTTCCTTTATTCTTTAATTTTGGACTTAAATACAAAAAATATATAGTATTTCATATAGTATTAGTACACATACATGCATTTAGCTAGGGATTTAAGGCCAAAATGAAAGAACAAAGGTGATGAAACAGAGATTCATCAGTAGGGACGCCCACGGTGTGCTCCACCACGGTGGACGTCTCCACCATATTAAGGATTATCCCCTTTATTATTATTATTTATTGATGACTTTGTTTGAATATTAATGGGATAAATAGGTTGATAATATTTTATCAACTTCTATCTTTAAAATAGTTGAGAATCACAATTAATCTTGGTTATCTATTAAACATAAGGAGTGCATCTTAATGATATGAAAATGAATAAGCGGAAAGGAAACCCCTGCCTTCCTTGTGCAATCGAAACACAACAAGTCTCTCTCTCTCTCTCTCTCTCTCTCTCTCTCTCTATTTATCTATCTATCTACATGCCAACCCCTCTCCTCACCTTGTGTCCCCCCCCCCCCCATATCACCAAGTTGTCCCCTCTCTGTGGTTGTTCCTATCATGGTGTTACTCAATTTGTTTCGACTGATCTCGTGTGGAGGATCTTCCTCTTCGATGCTTGCTTCTCTCGAAGGGGAAGACGATTTCCTTCAACGAAACTAGGAGCATAGAAATTCATGTCATCTTGTTGGATAGTAGGAATTGCGCGTCCTCATGCCTTTAAATGCTATCTTTATCGAATTGGACTTAAGAGGCCTCTTCGCTTAGTACTCAAGGATCACGTTCACCAGTTGAGGTATGTTCTAACCTTGTGTGAACTTGATGAAAGTGATTGAGAATGGTTTTCAATCCATGTGGTTTCATCTTCTTTTTTGTACATCCCTTTATTATCTCAACTTATGCGACGAGTCTATTTTTTGATCGAATATGATCCTATCCTCCCGCTTCCGTGATGCACAAGGCCTAACCATCTTTCTTCAAAGGATTCAACTATTGAGACATGGATTCAATCAATTATAAGATGAGGAATCAAGCATTGCCATAGGAGGAAATTATAGGTAGGTGGGCATAAACATTTTGAAGTGGATTTTCCTACTTTCGAGTTTGTGTCCTTCACTAGTTGTCACAAAAAATGCTGAAGTTATCATGCAATTTTCTATAGATAAACAACTTTTACCCTCCAAATTCCCATAAAAAAATCATACAAGTTTTCATACATATGTGATTCATATAAAATATTAGATCAGTCCCTCTGTATATAGATCAGATGTAAGTTTGTATCATCTCCCTCACTTCCTCGATGACAAGCCAGGCTTTGTGACCACCGATTATCTCTGCTTTCATTTCCCCATCTTTCCACAACTGCATATAAACAAAACAAACAAATTATTGTTGATTTCTTTTCCAAACAAAATAAATAAAGTAGGATCTAACACATTTCTTTTTTTTAAACAATAATATAATAAATTAGATATGATTTTTTAGTACTCATTTTGGAAAAAATACACTTCTACCTATCCACACGAATCGGATAATACTATGCTATTTCTGCTGCTTATATTGGAACTATTACTTTATTCATTTGATCCATTGGAATTCCTTTAATCAAGGAATAATGCATTTATATCTATTATCCAAATGGCTGACTCCAACGAAAACTTTTTCCATACGGATTTTCATCATTCTAAGAATTAGTATGAATTTATAAAATATACAATGTATTCCGTAGGTATACCATCTTTTGGAATATTCATAGCATCCATTCTTTATGGGTCTATTTATTCATCTTTCCAAAATTTTTATTTTAAAAATTCCTTCTACAATGTCTCAATTGGGTTATAACTTCTATTGATGGTTCAAATCATAACTAGCGATTACTTCACTATTATTTTGGGTTTTTTTACATTTATACTTCGCCGGGATTCTGCAGTTATAGTTACAGTTACATCCCTACCTTTTTGCAATAACACTTGTATCCCTATATTCTTACAAAATTTATGATTTTGTCCCTTTGTAATTGTATGCCTCTATGTTACCTTAACTAAGAAAAGAAGTGTGAATTTGTAAGAATATAGAGGTACAAATATTATTGCAAATAAGGTAAAGGTATAGTTGTAATTGCATAATCTCACACTACAAGAAATTGGACCTAAAACAACGAATAATTTGAATATTCGTTGCTATATCTTCCGATGTTAAAGATATAACGATGAATATTATTCGTTGCCAAATGATCTTTTGTACTTATAATTAACAACGAATATCATATTCATTGTTAAAGGTCCATATAACAACTATTTTTTCTTTGAATTATTCGTTAAAATTCACGCTAATCGTTGCCATATTTAGCAACGATTAGAAGAAAACGGCAACGAATAATCGTTGTTATATGATTCGTTGCGAGGAATATAGTAACAAATACCATTATTCGTTGAGAATATAAAAAAGTAAGCAACGAATAATATTCGGTGTTATATATTTAACTACGGAAGATATGACAACGAATATTAAATTATTCGTTGCCTTAGGTCAATTTTCTTGTAGTGTCACAAGGGCACAAGTGTAAAAAACCTTATAATTTTTATGTGAATATATAGAGAAAATTGGGCATCGTTATGTGTCAGTCTTAAGCATAGGCATACAAAACCCATATGCGATCTCTTGATGCATATGCCACCTGGTCTTCTCGGAGATTTGTGTTAAAAATTTAACAAAGATGGACTAAAGTTACAAAAATCATAGTTACATAAAAAGACATGTTGTTACGGTAGGTCAATAATCCTGCTCAACACAACTGAATGACACGGAAATTCAAATGGTTGAAAGTTCCAAGACTTTCTTTTTTAATGATAAGAAAGTAGGGATGTAAACGGACAGATGTATTACCGTATCCTTATTCATTTTTTAATACGAATACGGATGCGGATATGGATATTGACGGATATTAAAACCGTCTTACCATATCCTCAAAAAACGGATACGGATGTAAAACGGATACTGATCGCGTACGAGTAATGTTGGAAATACTCTATAAAATCGACTTAAATATATATAAATTGGATGAAAAACACATGATATAAATTTGCTAAATGTGTTTGTACCATAAAAATTATACAACTATGGTAAAAGAAGGTATAGAATTATGTATATGGTTAAAAATTAATTTATGACTATATTTATATATGAAAACGGATATACGGATACGAATACGGATGCTTGTGAATATCAAAATGATATCTATATCCGTATCCATTTTAAAACGGATATGGATAAGAATGTCAAAATCTATGTAAAATGGATACGATGACGAACCGGATACGGATATATCCATAACCGTTTGCATCCATGTAAGAAAGTATCAAGAAAATTAAAGCAGCAGGACAAGGTTCCTCTGAGAAAGGAAATAAGATTCTAGGAAGTCCGAACCTGGATAGTTGGCATTTTCTGCATTTGGATCCATGAATCGTCAAATCAGAACCAATATGCAAAGTAAACAAAATCACTTCATTGAGAAAACAAGGGAAATTTCAAGCGTAATCTTGTCTATCAGAAGAGGCATACATACAGAGATGTTTCCACGCTTAATCAGAGTCTGTGAGACCTTATTCACATCCACGGTGTAGAACTTTACTCTGCCAACGGGAGAGAAATGCTGTTGAATTTATTAAAAAATCCAAACTAAACCGAAATTGTATATTTTTCAGACAATCCTTATTTTTAAACATTGTTTCTATGATTAGAGCTCAGCGGATTTAGATATATTGTGAAGGGGAAATCTATAGCTTGGAGAAAACGTCCAACAGCTCACAAAACGATTATATCCCTGCATATATGTTAACAATATACGCACATTGTTACCAATGATTCACGATCATTGCCATAATTAACAAGTCATATTTTATTATTAGAATTCTTAAACATTGCTCGGATTCTATAGCAAAGAGTAATAAATGGCAAGGAACGGAGGGGAGGCAACCAAAGTTATTATACCTGGGATGGAACTCGCCGGCGAGATTCTCGAGCTTAGGTTTCAAATATTTGCATTTCCTACACCATTCTGCCATCCTACAAAGTACAAAATAGTGACAAAGTCACACTTTTGAGTTACGGAGTCAAAAAATGAAAAGATTTATCCTCCAGATTTAGCTAAATCTATCAATTGATATAGGAAATTTAATTTAAATAAGGAGAGCGGTGTTATATTAAAAGTAATGTAATTAGGTTTTAATTTTTTAAATTTATGAAATTACAATGAGTAATCAAATTGGCTTCAAGTACATACTTTAATAGTTTGGTAGTAGTGCAGCAGTGCACCTACCACCCAAAAGTTCATGGTTGAAATCCCTCTTCGTGAAGATTAGGTTAGGTTGTCGGCAACCAATGTAAAGAATAATCGGATCTTTCAACATTATGATTTGAGCAAGAATTCATGTAACCTAGCATACTTAAAGTAGGAAAATGATTCACCATTTTTTTAATTAAATTGATTTCAATTGGGAATCCAAACTGGATGGAGGATAAGTTGTGAATTCCGAAATTATTCGTAATTGGATTGTGAATCTGAAATGCATGGTCAATCCATAATACTATTAAAAAGATTCATGTTAATCCGAAAAATTATTGTCTTTTCTATGTCATGTTGATTCTCGTAACAACAGGCAAATGCACGGGCCAGGGGTGCATTCAAATTAATTATGTGAGTATCACCGCAGAAAAATGGGGCATAAAAAGTTAATTTGGTACGACAAATATATGGTTCGGAAAGTTCAACTTGGTTCTGGGTCCACTGTGGTACTCCCGAACCCATAGCAGAGTTTGAGTTTGTTTGTAAATCACAACTTAGTTGCATCTCTGTTATGTGTAGACCCTTACATTTGAATTATGAAAAAAGGGGAAAAATTACAAACAAACAGGAATTACAAGATCCAAGAACCATATCATGAGAACAGATATTAACTCTCTGTCCGAGCCTAATGCGAACAGTAGCACGTGTGCGGCCCCTGCAATCTTTCTCTTCTCTTTTTTCTACTAGAGTTCAGAAGACTTATCCAAAGCACACCAAAAGTTTATAATCAAGCACTATGTCACTTTCACTTTCTTCAGTCACCAATATGTAAAATTGAAATCCCAATTAACAAATTAATTTCTAAATTGATGCTAATCCCCTTAATTACGACCAAAAAACAACGGGAATTGAGCTCAGTCAATATGACAGTTATTTTGGTTATATGAAATTTTAAACTAGTTATCAGAATTATTTTTCTTAGAACGCTAAATCTAGTTTCTTTTTACCCGAGAGAGAGCATGCACTAAAGTTTTCAATGCGAAGTGATGTCAAAACTATGTTCTGGAATTTGTGTTCAAACGACCCACGCCATTGTTGCCACGGAGAAAGGTTGTTAGACGACTAGAGATTAGGTGGAAAACACACAACAAGGATGCGTAGATGGAGATAGGAACAGACCATTCGATGACGATGGAGCGATGTTCCTCCTGCAGCTGCCGGAGTATCTCGTCGAGCTGCTCAATACTGGTTATGGACTCCATCTCCACCTCCGTCGGCATCTCTTTCCGCCAGAACACCGCCGCCTTCACCGTGGCACTCCTCCTCCTCATCCCGTAGGATTTGTTACCGTCCTGAAGGCATAAGGACGAGCAGCTCACACCTCCATTGCCCCCACCTCCTCTAAACTGATCCCTCGGCAGGAAACTGGGAGGGGAGGCGTTGCCGAGGAGGACCACCATGTAGATCGTGCCTCACAGAAGCTCGATCGAGGAGGAAGGGAGAACGGGCGGCCTGGTGATATTTATTCTCAGGGGGATTGCTTGGGCCAATGATCTGTGTGTGTGGTGATGGGAGGGGGTCAGCGTTTATCCAAAGGGGTGACTGTGAGGCACTCTTTTTTAGGATGGCCTACAGCCAATGGACCCGCTATTTAATTCGTTGCCAGAGAGCAAAATATCTTGGAGCTGACCATGGGAGGGTTCCACCTTTTTTGTGGAGAGTGGACAAACAAAAATATCTTGAAGCCTTCTTTGAAACTCTCACCAGTTTGCTGATTTTCTATGGGACCTTTATTTTGTTTTGTTTTGCCTTCTATGTAAAGTTGGTAACTTGGGAGGGCGCAATGCCTACTTTAGAAATCAAAACACACTTACCCTTAAAGGAATATATCTTGAACTGAATTGGCACTTTGGAGATGGCTTGACCAATTTCATAATTACCCAACAAAGGAAAGACACCCCACTCTTCAAGGAAGAGCCGGACTTTACTCCTGTAGTTGAGACTAAGTCACATGTTCTCTGCACACTTCCTTCCCTTATCTCTTAGGGCTTGTTTGGTTATTGGATTGGGGTATCCTCCTGTGAATTGTAGCTATTTGGAGGGTTGGGAGGATTGGAATGATAATTGTGATGTGATGTGACATTGATTAGGTGTTGTATTAACTTTTTAAATGATTATAATATATTTTTATGTTAATAAGTTTATTTGAACATGGTTAAAAAATATTATACCAAAGATATTATAGGGTCAATACAAGCAATCCCAACCCAGGAATGCAGGGTTGGAGCTAAGGGTATGTCAGGGGTTCTCCGACGTACCCTGGCAACCAAACGGGCCCTTAGTACATGTTATCCATTAATTGTTGAATGTAACAAAAATTTAAGAAAGGAAACACAATAAAGTTAATATTTATGAAGACGAGGCTTACTTTTGATTTGGTAATATTGTCGAATTACAAGCTGTGACCAACACCATCGTAAGAAACCAGCCTTAGGAGTGGAGAGGACATCAGGACAGGGATGAGACGCCCAACTTGAAGCCCATCCCATGTAACCCAACCCGATCGAAACCCAAATAACAACTTTGGCCACTCTTGGGCCTCATCGAAGGCCCATTTGTAGTTTGGGTTAGGTTTGGGCTTAGGTCAACCCGCCCCATTTGGCCCGATAGCTCGGTCCGAATGATAGCCCAAATTTAGACCCGTTGGCCCAGCCGACTCCCTATGGTATCACCAAGTTTCCTTTAACAAAATATTCGAACATATTATGCTAATGATATGCTTCATTTCCAAGAGTTGTGTAGACATCATTCAAGTCCTATGTAACCACTTCCTATGATAGCAATCCATTCAGGAACCCACTCCAGCTTGAGTGCATTGATCACTGGTAAATACATTCTTGCCTGCATATCACAGGGATTTACTTCATAAATCTTGTTGATGCCATCTTGACATCATTTAATATAATGCACAAAGTTGGATTGGTGAGCTTGTAGTTCAACATTTTACGGATACAAGAATATTTCCATTAACTGTTGGATCACTACAAATATGTTTACTGATAATTGGGCATCTGAATGAGAAGGGCACTACAATTATGCTACACTTAAGGTAGAATTGCAAGATCGTGTACTTTAAAGTGATAACAGAGAAGGGTGTGTACATATGTGTGTGTAGGCGAGGACGGCAGGATGTGTTTTGATTTTCACAAAGCCTGCATGGTCCAAGCATTTTCCAAGTTTCAAATACTCTGAAACAGATTTTTGACTTTTATTTTGAAAAGTTTGATGAATCACGAGCCCTAGTGCCAAATTCGAGCGACGACTCTCAAGATCTTGAAAAGAAAATCATGACCAAAAAGATTAGAAATGATAATAGTTATAAGATTGTTATATACAAAAGCATTGGCCTTTTTCGGAATTTCTGGTTGTGGTATGTGAAGTAAGGGCTAAAGATAAAATGATTTCAGTGTAGTTATGTCATAAAGTCGAGTTAAGTATCTATATTATATTGGTCGTCCCGACCCAAGCGTGGCCTATAGGAATTGGGTGTGGCCTAGGCTTTGGTCGAACAAAAACTTTTTATGGGATTGAGCCCAACCCATGCTCATCTCTACATCAGAGAGACACCTAATTGACCATTTGAGATTATGATATTCAATCATTGAGCATCGAAGGTCTAAGGAAACGGATATTGCCCTTACGAACTCGTATGACAACTATTTTGACCTTTCATCCTCTTGATATTTTTCAGTTCTCTTGATTGACTATTTGATTCCTCCCTTATAAGATACCTCTGCTACATACCCCTAAGAAATTAGATTTGATGATGAGCTAGACAATGTTTGACTAATTACTCAATATTTTTAACTAGACTTATTTTAATATTCGCGAATATTATTACATCAAAATCACATACTCAAACTAAATATCTAGATGCTGACTCGATTATACATGTTTTCTTTAATTTCTTCGAATCTTTTGATATTATTGTTGGACTTTTGATGAATCTATGATTCATCACTCTAAAAGCTGAAAATAGAGCTTTGTTTCTAAGTAGTTAATTGCATTTAATCATGTAAATTGCATTATTAGCATCCATGTGTGTATAAATAATATCCATATTTTAGCATTCATAACACTATTAAAAAGAAGCTAGAAATTATATGTAAATAATCATTTGTATATTAACTAACATCTCATATTTTTATTTATTTTATACTAACTCCAAATCTAATAAAATCAATCCATTGCATACATAATGCTAACATTAATGAATCAAAAATACCAGAAAATTATTAAGCTATATATACATAAAATAAATCCAAACCTTAGTTTTAAGACAAAAAGCCACAAAGTCAAATATCACTCACATACAGTCCTCAATGAACCAGTACCCACTTTTGTATTAATGCACATTAAAATACCTACAAAACAAGATTAAATTCAAAGGAATCAAAGTTCATATGTGAAACTTGGTTTTTGGGTCCTCATTGTATATTGTATATATTGACTGATTTTGATCTTATCATTTTATGTACATAACTAATTCTTTTTAATTTATTTTTTTCATTTATTTTCTTCGATTTTTATTTTAGTAAAGTGTGTAAAAATCCAAATCATGAATAACTAAAAAATCAAAGAAAATGAATTATTCTAAGTATGTATATATGGTTTTTACATATGTCCCTTGTATTTTTTATTTTTTGCTCAATTATTAAAAATCACAATAAAAATAAATCTAATGTGTAAATATTTCTTTTATATTTAATTTGATTTTATTTTGAATTTAATCTTATTTAATAATGACAAAAAACTATAAAACATAAAATCTAGTGTTTTATAGTTATAAAAGACCACCAAAAATACCACTTTATATGGATGGTTTTTTTATTCTGGCCCCTTCACGAAAGTTGTAGATCTCATCAAGACGAACAACTTTTTTATGAATGATTTTTTTATTTGAGTCCATTTAGTATTTTATTTTGAGTTTTCTTTGAATTTATTTTCTGATTTTTTTGGGACGACATGTGGCAACTCCTGGAGCCATCACATGCCCCCCCACTTATCCTCATTAGGCCCCCCCTTATCTCGATTGTTGGATAAAGCACCATTGGATGAAGGGTACTTCATCCAATAGTCATGATTGAAAACCCTTTTCTTTCTATTTATCTTTTATTTTTTATTTTTATTTTGATTTTTTTCCTGGGCCATGTGTCCCCATCTTAGTTGATCGATCTTGGCTGATCGAACGGCCATGACTCTTTCTTCCACCTACGACTTTTTCGATCGGCGACTCCGCCCCTCCTCTACGCCTTTGCCTCTTCTTATGTTGAAGTCCCTCTGCACACCATGCTCTTCCTCAACCGATTCCCTAGCTTCCCATCTCGCTCCACATTTCCATCTCATCGATCTTCTCATGCAAACCCATCAAAAACCATCTCTTTGCCCCTTCCACTGATGTCCGCCACTTTTGTAACCACCACTACTAGCTTGGGAAGGAGTCCATGTGACAACTCGACCCAATTCCATCAGGAGAAATGGTTGTGAGTGACTAGCGTAATCGAAGGCTTCATAGAGCCTTACAATAGAGCATCAAGCTATTGTGAAGCTCTGCACCATCACTGTGTCGAGTCAAGATCGACAGGAGCCTCGACCTCCAGCCAAATTCCTAGGCATCCTTCCACCCATTTTCAGGTAGAATCCTTGATCTCTTCTTCAATCTTCGATTTCTTCTTCTTCCTCTTTGTGAATCTGTCTTCTTAAACCCCACTCAATCCCTTCCTCGATCTATCACCTCCGATCACACCATCATCTTCAAGAACCACCCCCTGCTTCTTTGCTTCTCTCAATGGAGCAAGTTGAGGACAAGATCCAGGAGTTGAAGCATGTGTGCTCCTCTCGACCAACCACTACGAGATTCCATCAGGTAAGCCCCTCCTTCATCTTCTTCCTTATACTTCTTATGATCTGTTTTTCTTTCCATCCTCTGCTACTATTTCCCCTTCTTCTTCAATGCTTTCTTGTGTTTATTGTTCTTTGTTACCCTCCTCTCCAATTCTATCTCCTATTGTGAAAACCAAACAAAAAACCCACCATGATCCCAACATCATCTAATCATCCACCTTCCCTTACTTGCTCACACCATCAGCCGAGCTTTTTGCTCGAGCTTAGAATTCTTCGCAGGAACCACCATCGAGCACTGATGAATCACCAATGCATCATATTTATTGATTCATTTTAGCTTAAAATCCCTTAAAATAACACTTGTAAATATCATTAATTCTCACTTTTTAATAATTTCATATCATTTTTAAATAATTTATATTTATCATGATTTTAATCAAAAATAAATAAATAAAAAATAAAGGAAAAAGAAAGAAACAAGAATATTGTATATATGAAATAAATACATGTTGATTCTAACCCCAAGAGTAGGTCAAGACTATACCTAATAGATAAGGAATAAAGTAAGGAGATATAGGGTTTTATCTATAAAAATCCAGAAAATTTAACTTCAAAGGTGTATATTCATAATTGGCATACTGTACATATCTTCTATTATATTATTTATCATCAAAACATCCTCAAATAAAAATATTTTCTTCTTGGAACTTGTACATACAAATAAGTTTAAATAATAAAAATAATTGAAAGAAGAAACCCTGTACAAAATAAGAGAAACAATACTATAAAAAGCCATAAAGCTAAATTTGATAAATCAATATCTACTCGATAAAAACTCAAAATAACCCAAACTCACTTTTGTTATAATTAAATAAGCTTTGAAATGAAAATGGTTTCATAAAAATCAGAGTTAAGATGTGAAAGTTGACTCTTTAGAGTGCTGGTGTACTGTTTGTATCTATATTGTACATAATATTCTTAGTCATTTATTTATTTATTTGTATTTTGTGCACATATTGTAGTTTTAATATTTTGTATATATTTTATATTATTTATATAAAATACAGATAAAATAACAAAATTAAAAAGAATGAAAAATTAATTAAGTATATTTCCACTACATGTATCACATACCTATATTGTATACAACCTTATTTAATTAACCTATTGATTTAATTTTAAAAATAAAATAAAAATATTTTTAAAATCTTTAAATTATTTTGAAAATTAATAAATATATTAAATTATGTAATTATTTGTACAAATAATTAATAAAAATTGAATTTGTTGTATATATATATATATGTATTTTTACTAATGATTAAAGGGTTTTATTTATTTTAACCTATTTATTTAATTTATTTAAATTATTATAAATTACCAAAACTAAGTTTATTTTTTATTAACATTATTTACTTAGAAAACTTTTTAATTTAAAATTGTTTTTTTATTTCCTACTTATTTCTATATTTTTCTTTCTTTTTGTCTTTTTAGTTTGTCTTTATTCGGATTAAAGCTTCTCATTGGTTGGACCCGAGTCCATTGATGGGTCAACTCTCCCCTTTGAATCTCTTGCCCAAAGAAATACTTGACTTCCCTTATTTCTTTGATTTTTCCCAGTTTGATTCTTCCTCATTTTCTCCTGATTTCTTCGCTACTATAACACTCAATTAACCGACTTCCATGCCCGAATAATTTTCATCCCCTTGGCCTCGATTCACGCACCCCGTTCCAATTTCAAAATCACCAAAACCTCTTGTCTATAAATAAAATCTAGTTGCCCGTTGATGACTCTACATTTCATCATCTTTATTCATTTATTTTAGCTTAAAATCCCTTATAAAATACTTGTATATATTAATAAATCCATATTCTTACTAACCTACATTTGTATGTAAATATTATACATTTATTGCTATTTTAACCTCAAATAAATAAAATAAATACATAAAAGAAAAATAAAGAAAATAAAAGACTGTATATATGTAATAGATAAAGGCTGACCCGAACCCTGAGAGAAGGTCAAGACTTGACCTGATCGACCTAAAATAAAGTAGGGGGAGATATGGTCTTTAATCAGAAAGTCAAAAAATAGTTTGTAAATAGTTTTCATGCTTTATTTTGAATTTATTTTGTGCATATTTGTATAAAACTTACACTATTTGATTTCCATGAATTGATCTCAAATTAAAGAATTTTCTTAACGAAAGTTGTAAATAAAAATATTTTCTAAATAATAAAAATAATTACAAAATAAAAGCATGTACATAATAAAAATAATCACATTCGGAAACAATCATAAAGCGATAATTGAAAGACCAATTCCGGCTCTATATGAACTCAAATTGAATCAAACTCACTTCCACCGTATTCTAAATTAAATTATCTTTAAAATGACAGTGGTTTCATAATTTTTGAAGTTACGGTTTGAAAGATGGGTTTTTGGGTGGTTTTTGTAATTTAACCATTTATTTGTTGTATTTATTTATTCATATTTATTTTTAAATATAATATATTTTTAAACAATTGTAAATATTTTCTAATAATTATTTTATATAAAAATAAAAATATAAAAAATATATAAAACATAAAACAACATAATTCCTTATTTAACTATGTGTATAGTATACCATATGTATGGTATATGTATATAATAAATCTCCTTAAATAACAACCACAAAAATTAAATAAGTAATATTTATTAATTAAATTAATAAAATGACAAAAATAATTTATTTATTTATTTATGTAAATAATATACCATATGTATATAATTTAATTAATTCCTTAATTAACCTACCATTAAGGTGGCTCTTTAAGTTTTTGATATTTTTATCATTTTTAATAATTTTGAAAATATCCATTAATTTAATTTAATTAATTCAATTCTACCATTAGCATCCTTCATTTTTTCCTCTCATTAATTCTTTTTTTTTAAATTCAAAATCTTTTTCTATTTATTTGGCTCATCCTCCCTCATTCCAACTTGATCAATCCTTTGGTGAGAGGAACCTAATCTCTAAGAGCAATCTTGTTGTAGAAAGGTGTCCAGCCTCTGAGCCGTCCGGTGACAGCGATGCGATCTTCGTCGAGGTCATCATGGCATTATCTGCTCCCATGGTGAGATCCACGTCCATTTTCTATCTTGTAATTAGAAAACTTTAGGATTAATTTTAGTTTTCATTTCATTGTCGATTTTTAATTTGTAGATCAAAGTTTCCCATTGTTAATCATTATCTTCATCGATTGGATTCGATCCGATTTCACATCCACCTCTTAATCCCTACAAGTTCACATTCTACCTCACGCGATCTATCTCCTCCAACCACGTACGGTTGCTGGAGACACGATTCCCTTCTATCACAACTGCCGGAACATCCTCGTCCACTAATTCTTGTTTAATTATTTGTTGAACAAGCCATTGTGCTCGAGTTGATTTTTGTATTTTATTTTATCGCAGGTATAAGAATTAAAAAAAAAGAGATTACAAAAAAATATCATCTCTCAAATTAATGCACAAAGGTGTTTTTGCAAGGTAAAAAATGAAATTGAATGAACTTAAACTTGCACAGGGGAGCTTTTACAATTAAAAAGACATGAATGAAACTGCACAAAAAAATAAAATAAAATAAAAAGTAAAGAGGACCTTCTCGTGAATCGAATCGTGGATTCTAAAAATGGAACCCACTTTCACTAGGGCTAACGGCAGGCAGCGACGCGAGGTGTGCGGGACGGCGACTACGAGGACCGCTGGCGGCCGTGGGGGAAGGTGAATGTGCGGCGATGTTCAGCGCTTGAGCAGCCAGGGGCAAGGTGCATGGAGGGCAGGTCACGGGTAGAATGCCACACTGGGGAACAGCTGATGGTGGAGGAAGAAGGGGCGTGACTAGGGTCGGAGTGCTGCACGCGCGGTGGAGGCGGTAGGAGAATGCGCACGACTGGAAGGCAGGGCTTGGAAGGTCGCGCACTCCTGGCGGGGATGCTGGAACGGGCGGAGGGATAGCGGCCGGCTCGATGGTGTGCACAAGGGTTGTAGGTGGCTGTGCAGGGACATCCTAGAACCATGCGGGAGGTAGCAGGTGGAGCCCTGCGTGCAGGCGGCTCCCACGCGAGGGACGGTGAGGATGCTGCACGTGGGTTGGAGGTTGGCGCTTGTGGCAGCGACTGGAGGGAGTCGGCGGGCTCGAGCAGCAGTGGAGGAAGGTGCGAGACGTCAAGTGAGACCGCGGGATGGAGTTGGGTTTTTATAATTTTTTTCTGAATCGAGGGTGCTCAAGACAACACGAATCCCAACAGCGGTTATCAGCTCCTCTTCCTCTACCATGGAGTTTCAACGATGAACGACCAACGGTGCGGTACAGGAGGGAGCGGAGTTGGAGCTGCTGTGCTCGGGAGCTGGAAAAACGTGTTTGATGGTAACAACTGATGTTATGTGAGCTTGGAGGTCCGGGGAGATTAATGGAACTGCTCAATGCATGCACAGTTGAAGATGGGGAACTGCTGTGTATACGGTCTTGATAAAGATGGTGGTGTGCCTCGCTTCCTCTGTTTTACTGCTCGAAGGTGGATTTCAGATCTAGGAAAGGTGGACGGGGCTCCCGTAGGGTGATGGAATGGGCGCTCAGTTCATTATAGGCTGCGAGAGAGAAGAAGAAAGAGTTATGGCTTTGTACGTGTAAGGGGGCATGAGCAACAATATGTTCGTGATGTTGGTTGTGATTTTGATGTGAATTTAGATGTATAATAGAATAAGAAAAGGAGAAGAAATGACTAAAAATGAAAAGAGGAGAAGATACTTAACTGTGCTCATCGGATTGTGGAGCATCTATGCCGAAACTCCGATTATCGCCTCTGGAAGGTTGGTGGATGGACCTTCGAAGCTGTGCAGTGGTGTGGAAGGGACAACAATGTGGGTGAAGATCCACGGATCTCGTCGTCTGGTGTCGTCGCTCAAAGTCTAAGGAGGAGCTGTCACCTCATGGCTTAAACGGGGCTCGAGCCTCTCTTATGGAATGACGGATGATGAGGAATGAAAAGGAGAAATGAATAAAAGGAGGAGAGGGAAGTTAGAAAAGAAGTGGAGAAAGTGGGAAGAATGGGGAGTTGATAACTTGGAGTGGGGAACAAGTAAAGGGAGAAGAAGTAAAAGGGGGAAAAAATAAAATAAAATAAGTAGGCTACTAATAATAATGAAGAGAAAGTAAAAGTAGAAGAAAAATGGAAAATAAATAAATGTAAATAAATAATTAATTAAAATAAATAATAAATGACTAAATGACTAAATAAAATACAATAAACTAAATTATGAAAAAAAATAAAAAATAGGGTGATACATGGCGGCTCCAGGAGCGACCACGTGTCACACTTAAAAAAATCAAAAATTAAATGTATAAAAATAAAAAAGAAATAATAAATGGGGTCAGATCAAAAAGTGGTCAACATGAAAGTTTCTTGTCTCGATGAGATCTATAACTTTTGTGAAGGACTGAAAATCAAAAGAACTCATATGTATAAGAGTTTAATAGGCTGCCCCTTGCGGGCAGCCAACAATGTTGCCCCCGCGCCATTTTCGATGCTTTTTTTATTTTAATTTTTTGAAAAATATCATCATGTATATTCATCTCTATATCCCTCCTATATGCCATTCGAATTTCGTCAGAAACAGAGACTCCTACGGCCTTCATCGAGAAGGTGTCGATTTAAAAAATCTTGTTACCGTTAAAAAATGACTGTCTCGATGGAGGTCGTAGGAGTCTCTGTTTCTGACGAAATTCGAGTGGCATATAGGAGGGATATAGGGATGAATATACATGGCGATATTTTTCAAAAAAAAATAAAAAAGCATCGAAAACGACGCGGGGGCAGCCATGTTGGCTGCCCACAAGGGGCAGCCCCATTAAACTCATCTTATAAATATAAAATACTGTATTTTTATCTTTTGTATTTTTTTGTCATTTTGAATAAGAGAAAAATCAAAATAAAAATACAGAAAATATGAAAGGGAATATTTACAAGTTAATATATTTTTTAAATTTTCAATAATTAAGAAAATAAAAAGATAAAATGAAGGGTATTTTGGTCAATATTTACAATACACAATAGGGGCCCAAAACCCAAATTCCACATACTATCTCCGATTTTTATGAAATTAGTCTTGTTTTGAAGATCTTTGAATGTATATTACTTTAAAAGTGAGTAGACCTAAATTGGACAATGTATGAGAGAGATACACCCATTTTAAGGTTCATAGTCTCAAACTTGGATTTGGGTTTTATTGGTCAATTTTACAAGTTAGTATTTTTTGATATTTTTCCTTTATTAGTGTTAGTAATATATACACTATATTTTTTAGATTTGGAGTTAGGGTAAAATAGATACAAATAGCTGAATTTAAATAATATACAAGTGAATATGTACAAGTGATTTCTTGCTCCTTATTTAACGCACAAATGAATGCTAAAATGCACATATTATGTACACATGCATGAATGCTAATTGTGCAATATAAGTGGAGATATGAAGCGAATTACTCGGGAACAAAGCTCTATTTCAACTTTTAAAGTGATGAATCACAGATTCATCAGCTGTTTTACAAAAAAATAAAAAAATAATCAGGGACGGCAGCAGTCGTCGCCACCACCGATGAACACCATTGGTCCACCAAGCCGTCATCGCCTAGAGCAAGTCCCACTGCCTAGAGCGACCTCCTCCATCGGGATCACTCCCACCGCCGACCGCAGCACCGCCGCTGCCCAATGATCGCACCTCTACCATTCGCCCCGCGCCACCATCCCGCTTAAAGCCCATGCCACCTTCCTTGGAGCCAAGTCTTCCACCGGAGGCATGTGTCGCCTCGCTGCCTGGAGTCGCCAGCCATCCGCCTGGAGCTCAGCCACCACCACTGTCGACCTCCGCCTGCACAGGAGGTCGCCGATCAACTCCTCTATCGTCTGGACCTCAGTCGGCCGCCCCGCCTTCCTCCTGGAGGAACAAAGAAGCCCAGACCATCACCATTCCGTCCCTGCTTCCTCGCTACTCAGCCCCAACTTCGCAGAACCTCCTCCGCCCCCTCGTCATCTCCACTGCCCCTGCTCCAACCAACCGCAACCCACTCCGCCGTGAGTCCCATGCCGCGCCACCGTCAATTTGGAGGGGGCGGTACCCTATTTGGCTTGGGCGAGAAAAAACAAACGAAGGAGCCCACGTGTTTAACCCTAAGCTATTTGTTTTTAGATAAATTGCAACTTTACCCCCGACATTTCTGAAAACTCAATAAAGTCCCCACCTCCATATTCATCACGTGTTGCGCACCATTTTGTGGGTAATTTGAGAATTTCGTCTCACAATTTATTTCTTGTTACTTTATGATGCAAAAAATATAGATTTTAGTCCCTCTCTTCCTGACATTTATTTTGCATGTTTTCATGTTAAATAAATATTTTTATCACTGAATAAATTCTCTAAAAATTATATTAAGTTCTTGTTTATTGTCTCTTCATGGTATAAATTTTTCATTGCATTTTTTACATTTAACATTATTAAAAAATAAAAAACTTCACAATTTTCATTGTTTGCAATTAGAAAATTCATAAAAATTCAAATATTGGTCAAAGATTCTAAAAAAACTAGAATAGTTTCCTTTTTGTATGTTGTATTTCTCGTGCAAATTTCATGCATTAATTATTTTTCAAATCCAACAAAAATAAAAATCTAAAAATCTTATAAAAATCATAGAAAATTATAGAAAATTCAAAAAATATGATTTTACGTCCTATTTTAGATAATTTCTATAATTTTAAGGGAAAATAAATCCAGTAATTTTTTGAGTTTATTTTACATTTTTAAATTGCAAAATATCCCTGGTCATTCACTATTTGACATTATTTTTAATTTCTGATTTTTATAAAATTCATGAAAACTTGAACAATCTTTGAAAATCACAAAAAATTAGAAAAAATATCAAACATAAAAACATTTTATTTTAACCTTTTTGATCATTTTTACTATTTCTTAAAAATAAAACAATAGACCTTCTTTATTTTTGGATATAAACTTTCTTTGGAAATTATATTCTTGTAAAAAATTTAAACATTTTCACAACTAAAAACCACTAAAAAATAAAAATCAAATAATATAAAAATTACAAAATAAAAAATTAAATTAAAAAGAAATCAAGCATAGTATACATTAAGATTCCTTATTCTTTTCGTTGATTTTTCAGTTATTAGAATAACCCTCGGGATTTGTAGCCTCCCTGAGTTTAACCATATTGCTATACAAGTAAATTAAATAACAAATTTCTCTTGCTACATTTTTTATATTTATTTCAACTTGAGAATAGAATAAATTTTTTGTTGACGCTTGATTGGATTGTGATGACACTTGTTCATAATACATCATGAATAAAAACCCAGGGAAATCACGTCCAACAAAATGGCGTTGTTGCCGAGGAGGCACAACAAGGGTAGTTCGGTTTTTCATATGACCTATTATTCTTAGTCGTAAAGTTATGTTTATATTTTTCTACATTCATTATTCATATTCACTGTGTCTAACTCATTTATTCCTGGTCATAATTTTTATACTTGTGTCTCTTATACATTCTTTCTATCCTTTTTCTTGTAAGGGTCCGATGAGCTAGAGTGGCTTATTTAGGAGCGCTGGTGCACTCTATTGACGCGAAGATGGCATGATTCTCCCCAAATTTGTAGGAGAGCGTAGGAGGAGGAGCAGAAAATTTATAAGAGAAATCATTTGGAGCGTAGATAGCTTAGATATATTTTACCCTTTATTTATTCATTCAAACTTTTGTAAAAGGACACTGTATACCTTATTTGCGGGGTATGTTTCACCAAGTGTCGGTGCACTTGGGAGACCTCACCGGTGTTTTCTCATTGTTTTTATCGCTTCATTTTTATTTGTTTCTCGCGGATTTGTCTTTTCTGACTTTATTTTATTTTATTTTCTATGAGTGAAGGCCCTAGCTTTAGGTTATATTTGGTTGATCCAGGTAGTTAATAGGTCCAAAGCCCTAAAAGAATATCTATTCCTACAGATCGTTTGGACTTATGCAAATAATAACTTGGTTCTTCCCGGATAGAAGTTACTGCTTAGGATGGTTCTCGATTACATTTGCATATAGTTTAGTTTTCTTTGTATGAGTAGATCACATTGCATGTAGAGTGCTAGAGTCAGGTACACACCTCTGTCTCTAGCATTTGTGTCTCATATTTTCTCGTGCATCAACTTTTTCATTTTCCTCCCTCTGTTTTGTGGATAAATGAAAGGAAATCGAAAAATACGTTATACATTTTGTATTCAAAAATATCAAAAAAATGAAAATTGAAAAATAAAAAATTGTGATTGATAATATCACTTGTACCCTTAAAATTAAACGTAATTGATTCATATCATTTTCATGGGAGAGCAATCCCCTCATTGTATTCATATTTTATTTGCCACGTACACACTAAGGATTAGTGCCCCAATCCCAGGCCTTCCTACGTGTTTGTACAACTTTGTGTTTGATCACCTAACTCTAAAATTGACAAGATAATTGAACAAACATTCACGATCTTCATATTACGTTGAGTTGGTGAATTGGGGGGTTGCATTGTAATTGTTTGTAGTTGGTGAGCTAGTTATGATCTTTTCTCTCTACATCATTAGTAGTCACATTCCCCTTAATCCCTCCCTCCCACGCTAATCTGATTTAATTCATTATCATGGTGGGAGCCTCGAGATCTCTTCTTTTAGAACGCATTAGTCCTTTGGATGCAGCTCAGATCTCTTCAATTTGGCAGAATGATGATCTCTTTGATCTTGACCTAGATTTTTATGAGCTTGCATCTCCTGATTCATTGGACGATTTTTTTTTACTTCGAGAGAGAACCCATTATTTAAGTATGATCATTCGTTCTCCTTGAATCATCATGATTTCTCACATCTTCCCAAGGGTTATCTGCGGGTGGTGTGTTTTAAGTACTCGATTTCACTTCCTGGTTGTGCATCCAAATCTGTCGGATCACGAGATCGAGTCTTCTTATTTTTCTGAGCTTGATCTTTCTTCTCTCCTTGATGACCCTCACAAGGATGAGCCAACCCTTGAGTTATTCGATGATGCTATACCTATCTCTCCATTACATGCATCAGACATTTGCTATCTTATTGAGTCTCTTGATCTTGATCTTCCAAACATTTTTGGGATGGTAATTGATGTGGAGGATTCCATGTCTGATCCTTCTTTCTCCACATTCCTTTTTTTCGGCACCACACATTCACTCCATTCTGACCTTGAGCCGAAGATCTCATTTGTGCTACCAGTACCTAACTTGACTTTCTCTTCTTTTTACCCGAAAGCAAATACCGACCTGATGGCTTATCTGGGTGTCACTGTTCACACTGTTGACCACGTTGTTGTTCTCATACCGAGACAATAATGACAATATGGTATTCGCATTACAGATGTCATCTTGAACCTTGATACTTCGTTGTCCTAGACTTTGTCCCTAGTTGGGGGCATAAACTCTAGCTCTTGTTGAGTGGCACCTCAACAATGTCTACCTTGTATATATATATGTGTGTGTGTGTGTGTGTGTGTGTGTGTTTCATCCTAATTTGTTCCTTCCTTCTTCCGTATTATCGTTCACCTCTTGTCTGTATATGTGTGCTATACTTAGGATGTACTCTATCCTAAGTATACGGGGGTGAATGATTCGAGTTGTTCATATTCATCTTGTTCATCACTCCAGTTGTTGCTCATACTTAGGGATACTTTACCCTAAGTATAGGGGGAGTGATATTGTTCATATCGTCTCTTTTGTGTTTTTTTTCTTCTGATCTCTCACTTGTCCCCCAACTTTTTGATATTCTATACTTATGTCTATTCTACCCTAAGCATAGGGGGCAAGACAAGCAGTTGAGTCCGTCAATTCTTTTCCTCGGTTTTTCCCTTTTGTACAGTCTTCTATACTTAGGATTAATTAATCCTAAGTATAGGGAGGATCACTGACTTCTATTCATTCTTTGGGTCGTTGTTGTATAGTTTTCTTTTTACTTTCTTATACTTAGCATGAGTTACCTTTATAGCTCTTTGATCACTATGAGGACATAGTTCGAGATAAGTATAGGGGGATGTCATATATATTGTATATATACTTTAGCCATAACTCATACTTTTAGATGGCTATTAGATGAGATGATTTCTTTTGTTTATTATTGGGATACATATATAAATACCTAAAATCCACATGTGTATATAGACCTTGGTCACCTTCCTTCTTTAAAAAGAGAATAAGAAAGAGGAAGAAGAGAAAAGAAAAAATGAGAAAAATGATGATGAAGAAAAAGAAATAGAAAAATTATAAAAATATTGCAAAGAGTGTATATACTTGTATATATTTTACTAACCCTTTTTCTCTTAAAGAACCTTTAAAAAAATTCTTTGTATATATTTATTACATTTGCATGTACATTTTTCATGATAATATTGACATTTAAACTAAGTTTGGAATAAAATTAAAGAATGGAGTTTAGTTGGACCTTAGTCCACTTAATTTCAGAGGAACTTTATAAGAAATGGAATTAAGACTTTTCATGTCCTAGCGACTTAATTCTTTGAGTCCACAAGACTATGTTCACATGTCATCTTGATTAGTCTAAGTAGAATATTTAACAACACACACATGATTCTTCTAGACCACGGCTTATCTTGGACAAGCACTCTACACGTAGTTCTTCATGGAGGAGTTAGTGAGGAGGCAGAATCTTTTGGCTTGGGGTAGCACACGGGTATGTAACAACTAGTGGGTATATCTATCTTCTTCTAGGGAGGGTAGCACATCTCAACATGATCTAGTAGCATTTAGGTCTAAAGACAGTATGTTGTGGGGTTGCAATAATGCTTCAAAAGAGGGGTAGTCTACTAACTCAAGAGGAAAAACTCCTTATGTATATGCTTGATGAATCTGCGATTCGTCGTCTTTATTCATTTATTTTAGCTTAAAATACCTTATAAAACGCATATATATAACACTAACTCCATATTCTTACTGACTTGCATCTGTGTATGAATATTGTATATTTGTATATTATTTTAACCTAATATAAACAAAAAAATAAAGAAAGAAAGGAAAAATAAAGAAAAGAAAATAAAAAAAAGAAAATTGTATATATGTAATAGATACAGGCTGACCCGAACCCCGAGAGAAGGTCAAGACTTGACCTGATCGACCAGGAATAAAGTAGGGGGAGATAGGGTCCTTAAGCAGAAAATCCAAAAACATGTGTGTGTGTTGTTGTAAATACTTCTCACTTATTTTGTGTATATCTGTATAAAACTTACACTAATTTATTTGTGCATTAATTGAACTCAAATCAAATAACTTTCAAAACCAAAATTGTAAATAAAAAAGTGTTCTAATTAGTAAAAATAATTGCACAATTAAATCATGTACAGAATAAAAGCAACCACACTTAAAAAAAGCCACTAAGCACTAATTGAAAGATCAATTCTGGTTCCATATGAACTTAAATTGAAACAATCTCACTTCCATTGGTTTCTAAATTAAATTATCTTTAAAATGGCTGTAATTTCATAATTTTTGGAGTTACAAGTAAAGGGGTGGTTTGTGCAATTTTCCCATGTATTTTGTAAATATCGTATTTGTATAAATTTGTAAATTATTTTTACTATTTTTAAAATAATAATAAAATAAAAAGTTTAAAACAAAAAAACTAAAAACTAATTTGCTTATTTACCCATGTAGATAATATCATATATGTATATAAGTATATGTATATAGTTGTTATTCTCAATTAACCGCCACAAAAAATAACATTTTTTATTTCAAATAAATAAAGTGATGAAAATTAAAAAAAAAAGATAATTTTGTAAAGAGTTTTATCTCTTTTTATCTTTATCTTATTTCAATTTTTCATCTCTCTTATATCTTTATCCAAATAGTCAAAAAATCAAATTTCATCTCCATTATCTTTTCTATTTATATGACTCCTTCTCCCTCATTCCAACTTGATCAATCTTTAGAGAGAGGAGCCCGATCTCCGAGAGAAAATTTCGTCGAGAAAAGTGCCTAGCCTCTGAGCTTTCCGATGACAGCGAGTCGGCCTTCGTCGAGGCGATCACGGTCCATTTCTGCTCCTAAAATGAGATCCATTATTATTTTTTATCTTAGGTGAATCTTAGTTTCATTTGTCACATTTTAATTCCATCGTATTTTGTTTTTCTAGATCTTAAAAAAATCCATCACGATTTGATCTGCTTCGACTCGATTTTTCATCTCGCGTTCTTGATCTCTCCGCTTTCAATTTCTATCTTTCACGATCTATCAACTTCTGACCACGTACGGTGGTCGGAGAATCGTATTTGATTCCTTTCATTTCCGTCAGATCCTCGTTCATTTTTCTATTTGCAAATAATAATAATACAAAAAAACTATTTGTTTTCTTGTTCTCTCTATCATTGTTTACGATTTCTTCAATAATAATAATAATAAAACATTTTTATATACATTTCTATTTATAATTTAGAAAATAAAAAAAAATAACAAAAAAAGAAAGGGGGCAACAGGCACGCCACCACCATCCATAGTGGTGGCAATCTACGCCAACGTCACGCGGCAGCGCGCGCCGACCGCGCCGCCCCGCCGAGGCTTCGTCAGTCGCCACAAGAGACCGCAACATCCTCCTCCGACCTCGAAACCTCCACCGATCTCCCTCCATCACCCGCAGGCGTGCCACCGTCGCCTTTCGCTCACGCCAGGCCGCAGCACGGCCCATCACCTCCAGATCGCCCGGCACGCTCCTCCTTCAGCCCAGCGTGCAACCCCACCACATCTCTACAACACAGCCCCACCGCTCACCCTCTACGCCACCGCGATGCACATCCGCCCTCCTGAAGGCAACCGCCCCACGTTCGTGCTGCAACCGCGCCTCCGCACGCGGGCCCTTCCGCGCTACCCTCCGTCATCCAACAACACCGCCCCGTCGACCTCTGAGCTCCTCCACAATCTGAAGGGGCGGCGGCCCCCATCGCCCCCTTTATTTTGAAGAACGAAGATACCTGAGAACCCTAAGCGGTTTGCATTAAAAATTGGAAAAAATTAAAATCAGCCCCTGGAAGTTTTTAAAATTACAAATACGCCCCTACACTTAGAGCTTAGCACGTGCGATGCACGTGCAACTTGGGTAATTTACAACTTCTCCCCTTTATTTATTTCTTCTTACTTATTTATGCGAGAATAGTAAATATTTGCAGACCAGTCCTAATTATCCAGACATTATCTCTGCATGTGTTTTTCATTGAAATAAATGTTATTTATGATCTTAAAATCTTGTAAAAATGATGCTATGCTCCTGATGTGGTTATCTTCCTAGAATAAATTTTTCATTGCATTTTCATTTCATTTATTATTTTTTAAAAAAATCAAAATAGTGTCATTTTATTTTCCTAAAATTCAAAATTCATAAAAATTTGAATATTGCCCAAAAATTTCTAGAAAAATTAGAGTAGCTTTATTTAACTGTCTTTTTATTTATGTGCAAATTTCACGCATTAATTCTTTAAAAAACCCAAAAAACTAAAAAATACTAAAAATCTTATAAAAATCACAGAAAATTCTACAAAAAATCCAAAGATAGTGATTTCAGTTCTTATTTGTAGATACTTGCATATAGTTCATCATAAAAATAATTGTCGAAGTTTTAGGCACTTAAAATATTTTTAAGTTGCAAATTACTCCAGGATGTGCACAATTTCGTATTTTCTCACTATTTGATTTTTAAAAAAATAGAAAAACATCTAAAAATTTCATAATAACTCCCAAAAATATTTCAAAACTTTCAAAACCCCAAAACATTTTCTCTGAATTTTTCTGAGCATTTTGGATAAACTGAAAAATTACAAAAAGAGTTGGTGTGTTATTTTTGATCTTGTGAATATTGCTCTGTATTATTTTTGAAAATAAAAAATTGCAAAATCAAAATCACTAAAAATTTGAAAATCAGAAAATTCAAAAAAAAACAAAAAAAATTATTAAAAAAATTAAAAAGATAAAAAATTCACAAAAACCAAGGATAATTATCCTTTGATATTCCTGTTTTTCTCTTAATTGATTTTCGATTAATTGAATAACCCTCGGAATTTCTAGCATCCCTAAGTTTGACCCTGTCCGCTATACAGGTTAATAAGTAGCAAAAATAAAAAAATATTTGTTTGTTTGTCACGAGATTTTTGGGGATAGCAACGACTTACATATCATCAATTTCCGATCCTCGAGAAAACTGCAACAACAAAATGGCGCCGTTGTTAGGGAGGCACGGCGAGGTTAGTTAGGTTTCTCTTTTGATCTGCTATTCTTGGTTGTAAATATTTGTTTACATTTTGTCATTCACTTCATTGTTCATATCCACTGCATTCATTTCATTTTTTCCTTTCTTTTCTCTTTCTCATATTTGATAATTGTATTTCTAACACATTCTCTTTCCTTTTTCTTGCGAGGGCCCACGGAGCGAAGGAGGCGATCCTAGGAGAGCCGAAACACCCAAGCGACATGTAGGCGGCTTGATTCTTCACCAAGTCACAGGATAACATGAGAATAGGAGAAGAAGAAGTGAATGAAACGAAAGAGAGAGAGAGAGAGAGTTTTTCTTTTCTAGTGTTTGAACTCTTGTAAACGAACATTCATTGATTGTGGGGTCTGTTTCGCCAAGTGCCGGTGCACTTGGGGGACCTCACCGGTTTTGTTTTCATCGCCTTATTTTTCTTTGTTTCCCGCGGATTTCGTGAGATACCTCTTGATTGCTTTAATTAATTTGCTTGAGCCAGGTAATTAGTTAGGTCCGCAAACCTAAACAAGAAATTTCTGTGCCTATAGAGTAGAGCGTAGTTTGGACTTAGTCAAATTAACTTGTTATTGCCCGTTAATATAAGTTATCAACTAGGACGGTTCACTTGCATCATATCGGATTGTTTATTTCAATTCTACGCGGATCACTTGCATGTAGAGTGTTGGAGACAAGGTATGCATCTCTACCCCCTGCATGCATCATTGTTTTTAATCACGTATTGGCATTTCCGATCTCCTTACTTGTTTTCACTCACATAAGTTAAAAAGGAAATTGGACACTCGGTAGGCGATTCATTGAAAATATTTTTACCAAGTGATAATGCCTAAAACTGGGACTGATAAAGAAAACTTGACCCTAAAATAAACACAAGGAAAAATCATTGTTTTGGGGAGAGTAACCCCCTCATTATTTGGTTTGTATGTAGCGAGAGAACGACCCACAAACTAGGATAGAACCACGCCTAAACTCTTTTCAGACTACTATCTTGGGTTAGTCATTCTCTAGTGAGGATCTCTCCGGTAGCTGGTAAAGCGGCCCCTGACGTCCTTAACAGATTGAATTTATTGGGTAGCCTGTAAACGATACGCAATTCATACTGGCTGGGAAAGATTTAACTTTGGGATTGGGTCAGTCTCCTGAGAGCATTGGGTTCCTAACAGCTCGCTTTAACCGCTCTGATAGATTGTATTGTCACCAAACTCTAAAATTGAAAAGATAATTGACCGAACCTTCACGGTCTTCACATTAAGTTGAGTTGGTGAACTGGGAGCTTGTATTGTGTTTGATTGCTTGTGTGCATACTCGATCCTTCTGTGCATTTGCGCCTTTTTCTCTATATCTTTTGACTCGACCCTCGTGCTCTCCCAATCCCATCTTTTGTTTTGGAGATGGCCGGCTGGAGTTATTTTAATCCGATCTTCACAGACTTCTCGTACTCTCCACACGATCCACCTTCCCTTTTCCAGGAGGACTTTCCTCTTGATTTTTGTGCATATCCGCCTAACCCATTATTTCAAGAATCGGAGGACTTTAATTTTCACCCACCCTCATTCGACCCACCCGATCCTGAGATTTTGGAGTCACCTTTCATGATTTCCACACTTGAGACACTGAACCAGATGATGGAGCATATGAATTCAGGGATTAGCAATCTGTTTAACATAAATACGAGCCAGAATGCTGCTCCACTATTTGAGGGTATGGATTCACTTGAGGATAATCATGAGAGCTTGCAATAACCCAAAATACAAAAAAAAGAGAAAATTTTAAAAATCCAAAAAGATTCAGGGAGACACATTATTGATTCACTTTGTGAGGAGAGGACCCAAATGCCTTATCATTTACCCACACATCTATTCACATCATGTCCCAACATTGACCCCGAGGATTCCAATATACAGACTGCTCTTGGAAATCCTCGTTTAAATGCTGATTTCGATCTCCTCCCTTGTATAAAGGAGATCCAACAATTCAAAAAAATGTTGACTGAACCCGAAGTGGTGGCTACTCTTCACGAGATCATTAAATCCCCACTTCAATAGGCCATGACAGATTTATCTACTCCTCAACACATGAAGAGAAAGCGAAGGAGAAGATCTGAGCGTCACATCTTGACCATCACCACTGCCTACGCCATCTCTCACCATTCGTATTTTAAGAAAGGGACACTACCATACCTCTTGTGAGCTGCTCCATCTCTGACCATTTTTGTGATAACATTCTCCTTGACAATGGTTCTTCAATCAATAATACCCTTCTTTATGGTACATTCTCTTCATCTTGGGCCTCTTAAGAAAACCAGGACGATAGTTCAATTTGCTGATGGATCTATCAAGAGTTCGAAGGGTATTCTACAAAACGTTGTCATTCTTATTCAATGCATGAATTTCACTTCAGATTTTGTTGTAATGCCCATGGAGACCTCCACTCCTGTGGATCACCTTCCAATCATCCTGGGATGGCCTTTCCTCGCCTCTGCGTTGCTTCCGTTCTGATGTAGAGAGCGATGTGTTGATCACCACACCCACTACTGACTAGAGACCTGCATCCCATGAGAGCCTGCCCTTGTTAGCCAACCCCAAGGAATTTGACCTCGATGATAATATCAGACATTTTTGTTATATGTTGGATGATAATGAAACCCAGGAATTCCTCTTGAAGGAGGAAGACTCGAAAAGCATAGACCTTGGAGCTCCCCCTTCTGGTATGTGGAGATGCATTGATGACATCCACGGAATTTACACGATAGACACCCTACAGCGGAAGGCAGACTCTGAGACTAGACATGACGGGCATGATTTGACTAGTTTCACTTATGAGTTCGTTCCTATTCACCCTAATTCAGAAGAGACTGATAAGGCCAGATTTGATTTGATTGCTTTTATAAATGAATTCGGGCCTTTTAATGAGGATGATGATCTAGGAGAGGCTCGCCAGGCTGAAATTGATCCTACTTTTTTTGATAATGATTTCGAGCCATTTTACTTTGATGTTTACCAGACTTCCCAGGCAGGACATGACCACACTACTTCCAATAACCGGTTTAGGCCTGCACAATCTGAAACCGCTGAGGATACATTCTTGGTCGATCCTACTCAGTTTATATCTAATGGTCCCAATATCGACCTACATCTTGTAAAATCCATATCTCAGCGGGCCCGTAAGAAGGTTCATTTTCGACTTTCTAGACCTTTGTACATCCACTCCTCTTGTATATCCTTTCTTTCACTCTTTCTTCTCCCATTTTATTATTTACCCCTTTTTCGTGTGTGTGTGTGTGTATGTTTTACTTACGATGTGCTTTATTCTTAATATAGGGGGTGAATGATTTGTGTTGTTCATATTCGTCTTGTTCATCACTCTTGTTGTTGCCTATACTTAGGGATACTCTAACCTATGTTTAGGGGGGTGATGTTGTTCATATCATGTCTTTTTATTTTTTTTTGAGTCGGTACATTCTCTTCATCGGTTTTCCCCTTTTGTAAACTCTATTATACTTAGGATTACTTGATCTTAAGTATAGGGGGGATTACCAACTTCTCTTCCTTTTATCCTTTCTTTGAGTCATTGTAGCATAGGAGTCTTTTCACTTTTCTATACTTAGCACGAGTTATGTCTTCCTTTTTCGCTTTCTGATCACTATGAGGAGATAGTTCGAGCTAACTATAGGTGGTGTCGTATATATTGTATATATACTTTAGACATAACTCGTACTTTTAAATATGTTTATTTGGGGGTTATGTATATAAATTTTTGAAATCCACGTGTAAAAAAATAAAAAAAACAAACAAAAAAAAAACAAACAAAAAAACAACACAAAAAAATTGTATATAATTTACTAACCCTTTTTCCTTAAAAACATAATACAAAACCAAAAATCTATAAAAAAAAATATGCATTTTTCTTCATAAAAATCAATAAAAAATTCAAAATTAGAAAATTGTTTTTTTTAAAGTGTTCTTTTCACATGTGCATCATTTCTTTTCAAAAAAATCTCTTTGCATTGTTCATATTTTCTTGCATTTGCATGTGCATTTTTCAGGATAGTATTGACATTTAAACTATGTCTGGAATAAAATTGAAGAATGGAGCTTAGTTGGACCTTAATCCACCTAATTCTCAGAGGAACTTCACCGAGAAATAGGATTTTAGAAGCTTCAGGTCTTTGACTTAATTCTTTGAGTTCCACATGACAATGTGCAACATTTGACTCTTAGTGTCTAACCTAGTCTCTTCATTCTGGGTACAACTCTGGAATAAGGAACTAATTTGTACTCTCGCACTATGCACTTAGCTCAACTCAGACGTGATGTTGGAAGACTGTGTGAGTTTCTTTTATGGTAAAGTGGAAATCTAAAGATCGGAGTACGAGTTGAAATAAAGCTTCGAAAAAGGGATGGACGGCTGGGTACAATTTTTTCTAAGCCCCAAAACATGTACATAAACAAAAAGATTCTATATCCGTAGGGGCACAATAAGATCCAAGCAGAACCACCAAAAATCCAAATACAAAGAAGCCACTACCAAATAAATATCTGACCAAAAAGGTCCAAGCTTCAAGAAAACCTGTAGATCTTGGTGGAGACTCGGCTACACTGGCTAGCTTCACAAGGAGAGGTGACTACACTGTCCACCCTCCAGTTCTTTTCTCCTTCTTCTAACTTCTCCCCCAATTCGATTGTGAACACAACGCGACATACCTTAGAAGGAAATACCTGACTCCCCGAGGACAAGAACTGGAGAGGAAGTTTGCATGGTAGTCCGGCATTCTGGATGGGAAGAGCTAAAACCTTTCACACACATGAGTCGATTGTTCAAAGTTCATAGGGTATGCTTTGGGAAGAGGATAGATCTAAGATGACTTCTGAGCCGAAACTGCAACAATGATGTGTAGAACTTGAAGTATGTCGATTTTAAAATTCTATCTAATAATCCAAAGGTCCGACAGAGCTCTATACTACAATTTTATGAAGATAAGTTTAATACTCAATATTGTCTTACTTTCTTTATTTTTCCTTTCTTTTTCTTCACTTATTCTTTCAAATAAGTGTTTCCTAAGGGACTAGCAAAGGTAAAGCATAGGGGAATGATGAATCTACGATTCGTTATCTTTATTCATTTATTTTAGCATAAAATCCCTTATAAAATACATGTATATAACACTTACTCCATATTCTTACTAACTTGCATCTGTGTGTAAATATTGTATATTTGTATAATATTTTAACCTAAAATAAATAAAGAAAGAAAGAAAGGAAAAATAAAGAAAAGAAAATAAAAAAGGAAGACTGTGCATATGTAATAGATATCGATTGACCCGAACCTCGAGAGAAGGTCAAGACTTGACCTGATCGAGTAGGGGGAGATAGGGTCCTTAAGCAGAAAATCCAAAAAAATGTGTGTGTTGTTGTAAATACTTCTCACTTATTTTGTGTATATCTGTATAAAACTGGCACTAATTTATTTGTGCATTAATTGAACTCAAATAATATAACTTTCAAAACAAAAGTTGTGTATAAAAATGTGTTCTAATTAATAAAAATAATTGCACACTTAAATCATGTACAGAATAAAAGCAACCACACTTGGAAAAAGCCACTAAGCACTAATTGAAAGACCAATTCCGGTTCCATATGAAATCAAATTGAAACATCTCACTTCTATTGGTTTCTAAATTAAATTATCTTTAAAATGGCTATAATTTTATAATTTTTGGAGTTACGAGTAAAAAGTTGATTTTCTGAGGTGGTTTGTGCAATTTTCCCATGTATTTTTTAAATATTGTATTTGTATATATTTGTAAATTATTTTTACTATTTTTTTAAAAAAATAATAAAATAAAAATTTTAAAACAAAAAACTAAAAACTAATTTGCTTATTTACCCATGTAGATAATATCATATATGTATATAGTATATGTATGTAGTTGCTATTCTCAATTAACCGCCATAAAAAAATAAAAAAATAAAATTTTTTATTTCAAATAAATAAAGTGACGAAAATTCGAAAAAGTTAGATAATTTTGTAAATAGTTTTATCTCTTTTTATCTTTATCTCATTTCAATTTTCATCTCTCTTATTTCTTTATCCAAAAAGTCAAAAATTCAAATTTCGTCTCCATTATCTTTTCTATTTATATGGCTCCTTCTCCCTCATTCCAACTTGATCAATCTTTAGAGAGAGGAGTCCGATCTTTGAGAGAAAATTTCATCGAGAAAAGTGCCCAGCCTCTGAGCCGTCCAGTGACAGCGAGTCGGCCTTCGTCAAGGCGATCACGGTCCATTTTAGCTCCTAAGGTGAGATCCATCATTTTTTTATCTTAGGTGAATCTTAGTTTCATTTTGTGCATTTTAATTCCATCGTATTTTGTTTTTCTAGATCTTAAAAAAATCTATCATGATTTGATTCGCTTCGACTCGATTTTTCATCTCACATTCTTGATCTCTCCGCATTCAATTTCTATCTTTCACGATCTATCAACTCCGACCACGCACGGTGGTCGCAGAATCGGATTCGATTCATTTCACTTCCGTCGGATCCTCGTTCATTTTTCTATTTGTAAATAAATAAAAAATTAATACAAAAAAATTTTTTTGTTTTCTTGTTCTCTCTAACATTGGTTTTGCAGGATAATCTTAACAAAAAACAATAAAAAATAAAATAAAAAATTGCTTAGTTCGTGTTTACATTTTCTTCAAAAAATAATAAAAAAAGTTTTTATTTTCATTTTTGTTTACAATTTACAAAACAAAAAAATAATAAAAATAAAAAAGAAAGGGGGCAACATGCCTGCCACCGCCGTCCACAACGGCAGCCGTCTACGCTACGTCGCGCGGCAGCGCGCGCCGACCGCGCCGCCCCGCCGAGGCTTCTCAGTAGCCACCAGAGACCGCATCATCCTCCTCCGACCTCGAAACCTCCACCGATCTCCCTCCATCGCCCGCATGCGTTCCACCGTCGCCTTTTGCTCGCACCAGGCCGCAGCGCGGCCCAACACCTCCAGAGCGCCCAGTACACTCCTCCTCCAGCCCAGCGCGCGGCCCCGCCGCATCTCTGCAACGCGGCCTCACTGCTCGCCCTCCACGCCACCACGACGCACATCCGCTCTCCTGAAGGCAACCTCCCGGCGTTTGCACTGCAACCGCACCTCCACGCACGGGCCCTTCCGCGCTACCCTCCGCCATCCAGCGTTGTTGCCCCGTTGACCTCCAAGCTCCTCTGCAATCTGAAGGGGCAGCGGCTCCCATCGGCCCCCTTTGTTACGAAGAACGAAGATACTAGATAACCTTATGGGGTTTGCATTAAAAATTGGAAAAAATTCAAATCATCCTCTGGAAGTTTTTAAAATTACAAACGCACCCCTGCACTTAGAGCTTAGCACGCGCGATGCACGTGCAACTTGGGTAATTTACAACTTCTCTCCTTTATTAATTTCTTGTTATTTATTTATGCGAGAACAGTAAATATTTGCAGATCATTCCTAATTATCCAGACATTATCTCTTCATGTGTTTATCATTGAAATAAATGTTATTTGTGATCTAAAAATCTTGCAAAAATGATGCTATGCTCCTGATGTGATTATCTTCCTAGCACAATTTTTTCATTGCATTTAATTTCATTTATAATTATTAAAAAAATTAAAAATAGTGTCATTTTATTTTCCTGAAATTCAAAAAATCATAAAAATTTTGAATATTGCTCCAAAAATTTTAGAAAAATTAGAGTTGCTTTATTTAACTGTCTTTTTATTTCTGTGCAAATTTCACGTAGTAATTTTTTAAAAAACCCAAAAAAATTAAAAATACTAAAAAACTTATAAAAATTATAGAAAATTTTACAAATGTCCAAAAATAGTGATTTTAGTTCCTGTTTGTAGATACATGCATGTAGTTTATCATAAAAATAATTTTCAGGAGTTTTGGGCATTTAAAATATTTTTAAATTACAAATTTCTCGAAGCTGTGCACAATTTCGCATTTTCTCACTATTTGATTTTTTAAAAAATACAAAAAATCTGAAAATTTCAAAAAAAAACTCCTAAAAACATTTCTAAACTTTCAAAACCAAAAAACATTTGCTCTGAATTTTTCTGGGCATTTTTAATAAATTGAAAAATTACAAAAAGAGTTGGTGTACGTATTTTTGATCTTGTGAATATTGCTCCATATTATTTTTGAAAATAAAAAAAATTGAAAAATCAAAACCACTAAAATTTTGAAAATCAGAAATACAAAAAAATAAAAAAATCATAAAAAAATTAAAAAGATAAAAAATTCACAAAAACCAAGGAAAATTATCCTTTGAGATTCTTATTTTTCTCTTAATTGATTTTCGGTTAATTGAATAACCCTCGGGATTTGTAGCATCCCTAAGTTCGACCCTGTCCGCTATACAGGTTAATAAGTAGCAAAAATTAAAAAAATATTTGTTTGTTTGTCACGAGATTTTTGGGGATAGCAACGACTTACATATTATCAATTTCCGATCCTCCAGAAAACTGCAACAACAAAATGGCGCCGTTGTCGGGGAGGCACGGCGAGGGTAGTTAGGTTTCTCTTTTGACCTGCTATTCTTGGTTGTAAATATCTGTTTACATTTTGTCATTCACTTCATTGTTCATATCCACTGCATTCATTTCATGTTTTTCTTTCTTTTCTCTTTCTCATATTTGATAATTGTATTTCTTACACATTCTCTTTTCTTTTCCTTGCGAGGGCCCGCGGAGCGAAGGAGGCGATCCTAGGAGAGCCGAAGCACCCAAGCGACGTGTAGGCGGCTTGATTCTTCACCAAGCCGCATGATAGCGTGAGAATAGGAGAAGAAGAAGTGAATGAAATAAAAGAGAGAGAGAGAGTTTTTCTTTTCTAGTGTTCGAACTCTTGTAAACGAGCATTCATTGGTTGCGGGGTCTGTTTCGCCAAGTATAGGTGCACTTGGGGGACCTCACCGGTTTTGTTTTCATTGCCTTATTTTTCATTGTTTCCCACGGATTTCGTGAGCTACCTCTTGGTTGCTTTAATTAATTTGCTTGAGCCAGGTAATTATTTAGGTCCACACTCCCTAAACAAGAAATTTCTGTGCCTATAGAGTAGAGCGTAATTTGGACTTAGTCAAATTAACTTGTTCTTGCCCGTTAATAGAAGCTATCATATAGGACGGTTCACTTGTATCATATAGGATAGTTTATTTCAATTCTACGCGGATCACTTTCATGTAGAGTGCTGAAGACAAGGTACGTATCTCTAACCCCTGCATGCATCATTTTTTTAATCCACATTGGCATCTCCGATCTCCTTCCTTGTTTTCACTTACATAAGTTAAAAAGAAAATTAGACACTCGGTAGGCGATTCGTTGAAAATATTTTAACCAAGTGATAACTGCCTAAAACTGGGTCTGATAAAGAAATCTCGACCCTAAAATAAATACAAGGAAAAATCATTATTTTAGGGAGAGTAACCCCCTCATTGTTTGGTTTGTATGTAGCGAGAGAATAGTAAAAAAATAAAAAAAAATTGTAAAATTAAAATCACTAAAAATTTGATAATCAGAAAATACAAAAAACTAGAAATAAAAAAATTATTAAAAAATTAAAAAGATAAAAAATTCACAAAAACCAAGGATAGTTATCCTTTGAGATTCCCATTTTCCTCTTAATTGATTTTCGAATAATTGAATAACCCTCGGGATTTGTAGCCTCCCTGAGTTCGAACCTGTCAGCTATACATGTTAATAAGTAGCAAAAATAAAAAATATTTGTTTGTTTGTCAAGGGATTTTTGGGGATAGCAACGACTTACATATCATCAATTTCTGATCCTCGAGAAAACCGCGAACAATAACGTTGCAACTTGTATATATTTAAAAAACAAAAAAACAAAAAAAATGCTGAATCTCCAAAAGTGGATAGGCCTGATCGAAAAGTAAAATGTCTGCTGGAGTGTATATACAGATATAGAAAAATAAGAAGAGCTTCAAAGAAAATTTTTGTAAGTTGGCAGCTGGATGACTTGGCTACACTGGTCATGCATCCAGGGATAGGTAGCTACACCGGTTACCGTCTATTATTTTCTCCATCTCCTCTTCGTGAGCTAGTTGTATTTGAACTTAGAAGGGAATATCCCCTCTCTTCGAGGAAAGAGTTGTTAGACCGGAAGACTATAGTTACCTTGTTGAGAGAGGTTATTTCTTTGCTACTTTTGAGATGGGGAGCTATATTTCACTAACACCGTACAAGTAAAGATTCACAGTCATAAGAATTTGTGTATGTAGACTTGTTCTTATCTGATTATTAAGGCGACCTGAATAGGAGTCTTTTGGAACTTAAAGGTTGTTAGGTTTTAAATCCATTTCCCATTAAGGTTCCGCCACAGTAACATCTAAAGGTCTGACATGGCTTCATACTACAACTTTATGAAGATAAGTTTAATACTCAATATTATCCTAATTTCTTTATTTTCCTTTCTTTTTCTTTTATTCACTTATTCTTTCAAATAAGTGTTTGCTAAGGGACTAACAAAGGTAAGCATAGGGGGATGATAAATATGTATTTCATCATCTTTATTCATTTATTTTAGCTTAAAATCCCTTATAAAACACATGTATATATATTAATAAGGGTTTTTATTAGTTGTGCCCTTCTGAGATATTGTAATTTCAGTTATGCCCCTCCCTTTTTAGGAATATCAGTTGTGCCCCCAAACTTCTTGACTTTCTATCACTTGTGCCCCTCAGGTTAGTTACCGTTCATTCCCAATGCAAACGGACGTTAACTTTGGGACATAATGGGAATTAAATTAAAAATAATGGCTGAAAATATCATTTTCTCATCCATCCCCATTCTCTTCCTCTTCTTCCCCTTCTCTTCCTCCTCCCTAGCCTCCTGCTCTTCTACCGTCCCCTCCCCAACCCCCAGGTGTGCCCTCCGCCCCGAGCTCCTTCCCCTGCCCTCGCACCGCCTCCTCTGCCCCGAGCTTCTCCTCTCTGCCCCCTACCACCCATGCGCCTCCCCCTGCCCGAGTGCCTCCCCCTGCCCCAGCCTCCATCCCCAGCCCCCACGCCCCCCTTCCCCTGCCTCTTCTGCCCTCCTCCTTCGCCCCTCCTCCCCATCCTGCCCCTCCTTTCCTCCACCGACCACCACCTCTTCCCAATCCAGCCCCTCTTGCCCAATCCACCGAGCTCCTCCCCTCTGTTGCAGTTGTCAAGAACCTAGAGAGGAAGGGATGAAGGAGGAGGTGGTCGGTATCGTCGTCGAGAACCCGCAGACTCGTCATCGACATGCTGATGTTTATGGTGAATGATGGAGGAGAAGGAGATGGAGGAGGTGGTGGTCGGAGGAGGAAGGGTTGGAGGGTGAGGAGGAGGGAGGAAGAGTGAAAGGGGGATGCCATTTTTTTCAGATATGCCCCTCTTAACTATACCATAGTTTGAGAAAACCATGGTTAAGTTCAAATTACTGATGGCTAAAGTAACGGAGGGGCACTAGTGATAGAACGACAAGAAGTTGAGGGAACAACTAATATTACCAAAAAGGAAGGGGCATAACTGAAATTGCATTATCTCAGAGGGGCACAACTGATAAAAACCCTATTAATAAATCCATATTCTTACTAACATGCATCTGTATGTAAATATTGTACATTTATTACTATTTTAACCTAAAATAAATAAATAAATAAATAAAGGAAAAATAAAGAAAATAAAAGGTTGTATATATATGTAATAGATACATGCTGACTCGAACCCCGAGAGAAGGTCAAGACTTGACCTGATCAACCAGGAACAAATTAGAGGAGATAAGGTCTTTCATCAGAAATCCAAAAAATAGTTTGTAAATACTTTTCATTCTTTATTTTGAATTTATTGTGTGTATATTTGTATAAAACTTACACTATTTTATTTGTCCATAAATTGACCTCAAATTAAATAATTTTCTTAATGGAAGTTGTAAATAAAAATGTTTTCTAAATAATAAACATAATTATAAAATAAAATCATGTACATAATTAAAATATCAATATTCAGAAAAAATCATAAAGTGATACTTGAAAGATCAATTCTGACTCCATTTGAAATCGAATTGAATCAAACTCACTTTCATCGTATTCTAATTAATTATCTTTAAATGGAAGAGGTTTCATAATTTTTGGAGTTACAGTTTGAAAGATGGTTTTCTAGAGTGGTTTTTGCAATTTTAGCATTTATTTTTTATGTTTGTTTATTCATATTTATTTTTATACATAATGAATTTCTAAATAATTGTATATATTTTTAAATAATTATTTAAAATTAAAATAAAAATATAAAATATAAAAAACAAAAAATTACATGATTTCCTTATTTAACTTTGTGTATAATGTGCTATATGTATATATTATTTGTATATAATAAATTTCTTTAAATAACCACCATAAAAAATAAAATAACTAAAATTTATTATTTAAATTAATAAAATGTTGAAAATGATTTATTTAATTATGTAAATAATATATCATATGTATATAATTTAATTAATTCCTTAATTGACCCACCATTAAGGAGGTTATTTAAGTTTTTGATATTTTTTATTCTAATATTTTTGAAATTTATTCATTAATTTAATTAATACATATCCACCATTAATAAATTTCCTTTTCCCTTCTCCATTAATTCATTTTTTGAAATTCAAATTCTTTTTCTATTTACTTGACTCCTTCTCCCTCATTCCAACTTGATCAATCCTTTGGTGAGAGGAGCCCTAATCTCTAAGAGCAATCTTTTTGTAGAAAGGTGCTCAACCTTCGAGTCGTCCGTTGACAGCGAGGGGATATTCGTCGAGGCCATCATGACATTATCCGCTCCCATGGTGAGATCCACGCCCATTTTCTGTCTTTTAATTAGGTAATTTTATGATTAATTTTATTTTTCATTTCTTTGTCGATTTTCAATTTGTAGATCATAGTTTCTCATCGTTAATCATTATTCTTCATCGATTTGATTCGATCCGATTTCACATCCACCTCTTAATCCTTACATGTTCACGTTCTACCTTACGCGATCTATCTCCTTCGGCCAAACAGTGGTCGGAGACACGGTTCTCTTCTATCACAACCGCCAGAACCTCCTTGTCCATTAATTCTTGTTTAATTATTTGTGGATCGAGCCGTCATGCTCGAGTCGGTTTTTGTATTTGATTTTATTACAGGTACATTGATTTAAAAAAAGAGATTACAAAAAATATCATCTGTTGTTTTACAAAAAAATAAAAAAATAATCAGGGACAACATCAGCCACCGCCACCGTCGATGAACACCGTTGGTCCACCGAGCCACCATCATCTGGAGAAAGCCTCACCGCCTGGAGTGACCTCCTCCGCCGCGAGCACTCCCACCATCGACCGCAACACCGCCGATACCCTGCGACTGTACCTCCACCATTCGCCACGTGCCACCATCCCGCTTGAAGCCTGTGTCACCTTCTATGGAGTCAAGTCTTCCACTGGAGGCGTATGTAACCCTATCGTCTAAAGTCGCCAGCCATCTGCTTGGAGCTCAGACACAACCACCGTCGACCTCCGCCTGCGTAGGAGGCTGCCAATCATCTCCTTCGCCATATGGACCTCAGGCGACCGCCCTGCTTTCCACCTGGAGGAACGAAGAAGCCCACACCAGCACCATTCCATCCTTGCTTCCTCGCTGCTCAGCCCCAACTCCACAGAAACTCCTCCTCCCTCTCGCCGTCTCTACTCCCCTACTCCAACCGACCACAACCCACTCCGCTGCGAGTCCCGTGCCTCGCCACCCTCGATTTGGAGGGGGCGGCGCCCCATTTGGCTTGGGCCAGAAAAACAAATGAAGGATCCCACACGTTTAACCCTAAGTTATTTGTTTTTGGGTAAATTGCAACTTCACCCCTGACATTTCTGAAAACTGCAATAAAGTCCCCGCATCCAGACTCTTCACATGTTACGCACGATTTTGAGGGTAATTTGCAAATTTCGTCCTGTGATTTATTTCTTGTTACTTTATGATGCAAAAACATAAAAAAATACATTTTAGTCCCATATACCAGGCATTTTTTTGCATGTTTTCTAGTTAAAATAAATATTTTTTTGCTCAATAAATTATCCAAAAACTGTATTAAGTTCCTGTTACTTGTCTCTTCATATTATAAAATTTTCATTGCATTTTATTTACATTTAACATTATTAAAAAATAAAAAGCTTTACATTTTCACTATTTGCAATTAGAAAATTCATAAAAATTCAAGTATTACGTCAAAGATTCTAAAACAATCAGAATAGTTTTCTTTTTTATATTTTATTTCCTATGCAAATTTCATGCATTAATTATTTTTAAAATCCCAAAAATCTACAAAGATATAAAAATCATAGAAAATTGTAGAAATTTCCAAAGTTTGCGATTTCACTTCCTATTTGTAGATAATTTTGTATAGTTTTTAGGAAAAATAAATCTAGTCATTTCTGAGTTTATTTACCAGTTTTGAATTGTAAAATATCCATAGTCGCTCACTGTTTGACATTATTTTTAATTTCTAATTTTTATAAAATTTATAAAAACCTGAAAAATCTTTGAAACTAATCAAAAATATTAGAAAAAGTATCAAACACAAAAACATTTTATTTTAACATTTTTGGTCATTTTTACTATATTTTAAAAATAAAAAATGTCCCTTCTTTATTTTTGTATATATACTATCTTCAGAAATTATATTCTTAAAAAGTACAAAAAAATTGCAAAACTAAAAACCAATAAAAAATAAAAATCAGAAAATATAAAATTATAAAATAAAAAAATTAAAAATAAACCAAGCATAGTGTACATTGAGATTTGATGATTACTTGATATACTGTGATAATAGGCTTAAATTTTGTGGAAGATAATATCAATTCTTGATTTATAAACTCTAAAATTACATAATCCATGTTTAATTTATTCCTTGTACACAACAAGAGAAACCCTCTTAATTACACATAATCAATAAAATCACAGAATAAAATCGACAAATTCATGATTCTGCATCCAGATAAATTATTCCCAATAATCTCTACTATATGTTATATAATGGGAAATATTATTTTACTAAAGTCAGTGATCATCCCTGTTAAATCATCAACATGAAGAAATTCCCTTTACTCTAAAAAAATCTCAAAAGGAATTAAAATGTCATGGTGTTTAATCAACAACTAGCACATTGATGGACCTACATTTCTTTAAACATTTTATGTTGATAAGAAAAGAGAGTGAAGTTAGTATAAAAACTCCATTCTTTATTCTCTTATAAAGAGCCACCAACATATGCCTTCCCCATGCATGGAGCCTCACGTACTATCACTTTCTCATCGCTTCCCCATGCACATTCATTTAATTTTGTCTTTACTTGCATGGGGAGTCATTATTCATAGCCGCACAAAGCAAAGCATAAAAGAGGTCACTCTCTCATGCACAACACCTCCCCCCCGTCCATTTTTCATGCACGCACAACGTCCCTCACGCACAAGGCTGTGGACGCACCCCTCTCCCTCTCGTTTTCTATCTCTCACCCCATACTCTCTCTCTCTCGTTCTTGTAAGCAGGCACAAAGATAACACCAACAACGTCCAGCTGTTCGCCTCCTCCTCGCGGTTCTCCTCTAGCCTGCAGCACCCCAACTTGTACGCGCCACTCTCCCCCTCCGAGTGCACGTCCAGTGCGCTCCATCTCAACACGCCACCCCCTTGCGCGTCCAACCTACACGCGTCACCCTCCAGTGCACCATCGCGCACCAGCGTGCGTTCAGCCATCTCGCAGCCGCGCTGCCTTCGTTCGCGCCTCCCAGCTCACACGCACATCTCTGCGTAGGGCACAACCTCGGGTTCTGCATCCTTCGTTGGCACCTCGTACCCTGGCACTCCTCTGCATCGTGCACCTTCGCATCTCTCATACAACTCCACTCACGACCCCCCTTGGTTTGAGGATGTCGTGCTTCTATCCAGAGCTTGCAGCTTCGAGGACCACCTGAGAAGAGACCATCCACTCTCCACCGTGTTAATCAAGTGCTTTTATTCTATTTTGGCTTTTGATATTTCATGATCTAATTGCAATTTAACTCTAAATTTTTCAGCAATACGTTTCTCAATCGAAGTCCCAATAGTGCAAATTACCATATGTTCACTTCTAATATTTGTAGAATTTGCACATTCTCTTTTGTCATTTTATTGAATTAGTGTAAGTGAATCATACGATTTCATTTACAGTTCTCCATATAGATTTCAGTCTATTTACATTAGTTTTTAGAATCTTTTATTAAAACAAAAAATATAGATCTAAGGAAAATGAGTGAACTTGCCTAGTCCTTGTGGTTCGATCCTCTACTTGCCATATGCATTTTGTATGTCTCCATTGTGCTTGTAGTTGCATTTTATCTGTTTGATCTGGATTCTTCGTGGAACAACAATGACATGATAAAATCATCATCTTAAACCGCGAAAAATCGAGTCAACATTTTGGCGCCGTTGTAGGGGACTGGGCAACGTTTGCAATTTTTTCTTCATTCCTAACTTATTTTCGATATTCTAATCCGTGCAATTTTTTTATTTCAAGTACTTGAACCCCGTAAAAAAGAAAAAAATGAAGAATCCATGCATTTTTTTGCAAACTTGTAACTTGTTCTAAGTAAAAAAAATTATTCCCCCCTTCTCGGAAAAGCCCACCATCAGCAGGACAAAACATTACAGATTTAGCGCCATAAGTGCACACACTGTGAGCTTTCTTTTTCTCTTAGGCATCTTAGGCTTTTAAAAATTTTTGCATTTGTTTGTGCTCTGAACTTAAATCGAAAAAAAATTAAAAATTACTTCTTCTTTGCATCATCTCTGTGCTCTTCTCCCTCTGCTCACCTAAAAAGATCACCAAAACATGCTTTTATCATGCTAAAAAAGATAAGCTCGAAAGGCCACTGCAGTGGCCCGAGCAGAAAGCGGTCAAAATTCCTGAATGCTAGTTTTGATGCACACGTATGACACAAAAATCACGAGCACATAGAAACCTTGGATAGAGACAAAAATCCCTGGTGCTACGTGGGATTGCAGAGAGAAATCGTAACTCCTCGACGCGTTGGGCACAGGTTCTTGTGAGAAGAAGCAGATCCTCGATCTGAGTACCGCACCCTGGATCCCCCAGCCGGATTAGGGCATTGATTTATCACAATCTTCCACACCCACCTCTTCATTAAGGATTCTTAATTCTCTGATAACATTTGTTGAATCATTAAATTAAAATCGAAAAGATAACCGCTTCTGCGGCAATTTGTGTTGAGTTGGTGAATCAACAAATTATTTTGTGTTAATCTGCTGTGTACTTGTCTGTACTTGATAATCTTTATTCATGGAAAAATTCAAGTTATGCTCAATGAGATGCACGGGAAAACGAGGCTGAATCGGGCTATTGCATTGAATTATTTGAAAGATAGGAAACGATCTTCTCGACCCATTGATCCACCTATTTTATTACCGATTGAGCATGAGATTAATGAAATGATGCATCTAGTGCAAAAATATCAAGAAGATCAGGAACACAAAATGAATAAGTTATCCAATCAAACGTCAAAACCACCCCCACGATGACCCTATATTAGAGGAATTTCTTGCTTTACCTTCTCCCGAGTGCCATTCCTTTGTCTCTTCCAAGCCACTTTCACACGCAGAACACTCATCCATTTCAAATACTGGACTAATCTCTGATTCTTTAAGAAATCACTCATTCTCCTTACCCCTATCACCGACCCATGAAAGTGAATCTCAACATACTCTTCATGAATTAGCTATCCAAATCCAACAAAACTAGGGAGCGCTTATGGATGAGTATAATAAGATGCATGAGAATGTCAGTAAATAACTTTTGGAAATTTGTGCTCACTTGATGAATAGGCCAAATAGTTTGACGGGTGAATACAATATATCTCAACAATATTTTGAGAAACATCAAGAAAAGAAAATCGAGGATTTCAAACACTCAAGGGAAGAAGAAAAATGTGCCCCAATATCAGTGAACCAAACAATGATACTTCCTTTTGATGAACTAGATGTGAGATGTGTAGAAGAAGAATTTACTGATGAAATAGTGCCATCTCCATGTCTCCTTAAACCTAGATTGGCGACATTTTATGATATTCCCATCTTCACTCCTCCTGTGTCAGATCGTGTATTAATTGAGATGCCCAATGATTTAATATATGAATGTTGTCTCTTGGAAAAACTCGAACACTTTCAACATGAAAATTCATTTTGTGATCTTGAGGGGCGTCTTATAGAATATGCCTCTATGGATGAAATTGAGGAGGAATGTGATATAATTTCGGCATTCATCAATCATGTTGATCAGAATGATTTTGGAGAGTATAATAAGGATATTTTTGAAATTTAGAACACACCCCTAGTACAACTCGATCACGACCCACTCTTGATGGATACATGTATTAATGATGGCATCGATCTTTCCTTAGACTATTCTGAAGGTTATGAACATCAGTCTACTAATGATATCGATTGGTCTGAGATAATAGTTGAATTTGAGGATAGTATTGGTATTGACTACAAAAAAGAAATCGAGGAAGATCTGATGTTTTCTGTTAATTCTGGATGTGATTTTACGACTAATGAAAAAAGTCAAAGCTTAGAGTTTGAATATGAGGACATAGTAGACAATGAATTGACTTATTCATGCACCAAGACTCTCTTCCAACCAACACATGATTATATGTTGAAGATCTTTTATGATGACCCTTTCAAAGATGAGATTTTCAACTCCATTACCTTCACCATTGAGAAAGAAGATCCACTCAATTCGGTTGATGACTATAAGAATACATCTTCTACTACTGTCAGAATCTGATCAGAATGATTTTTTAGTCTTTGATCCTTTTTGGAATGAAATTGAAGAACTACTCAAAACATTCGAAGACAATCATCCAATCATTCATGCGACACAGCCTTTGCCAAATCCGACCTCTATTGTCATATCACCAAATTCAATATCCAACACTCCCCTGCTCCTGACAATTGAATACCCAAATCATATTTGTTGGAGAGAATCACCCTCGTGACTCAAGCAGCGAACTGAAATGAAATTCACAATAGATGCCACCGAGGATAGCCATGATGATTATTTGAGGGAAAATGATGATTTATCACAATATACAAAGGACCTCATGGAGGAATCAATTCTTGATCATGTAGAGCTCGACTTCAATACATCATATATGGTCCATGAGCCCTTCACCACTCTACCCATATCCCTCCCATCACATCCAATCCAAGATCAAACTGATTCATCTCTCATTCTGATTCATCAACCAATTAATGTCTTCACCGTATTAATGAGAGCACACATTTATCAAATTCATCAACCACACTCTCACATCTGGGTCAGGATATCCGTATCATATCAAGAGTTTCATTTGGGTTTTCTGAATACAGCTTCTGCACTCACACGCAACATTGGATACTCTTGATAAGTTGAATCGTCGAGTTGGGACGTTAAACAACAACATTTTGTGGGTCCACACCCATAGGTATCTTTTGCTTTCTTTGTATCCTTCTCTTTCCTCTTTGAATTGAATAAGTATGAGGGTCTACCTCCGCACTTAAAAAATAAAATCCAAAAATATTTTCACATTACTCACCCCTTCTTTTGGTCCTCTTATTATACTCTGTCTTCACCATGAGGACATGGTTTCTGATAAGCATGGGGGGGTGTCTGCATAGTTTTCAAAATTGCATACTTTTCAAAAAAATTCAAAAAATTTTGCAAAAATTCCCCTAAAAATATTTTCAAAAAGTAAGAAAACCACCAAAAAATACATCCTTCCTAGTTTTATCCTATCTTTTGAGAAAATAGCTCTTCATTGCATAGATCATAGACAGAAGCTGAGTTTGCCCTAATCCCACTTAATTCCATTAGAATTTCACTAGGCATGAGTTTTTAAGCTTTATTCAGGTCCATATGGACTTTATTCTCTCAGTTCCACTAACTCTACTGGTGAATGAACTTCTGTATCTAACTAGATCACCTAAGAAACTAGTAGCACTCTTAAACTCTTTAATGGATATTAAGCAACTGCACATTGCACTTACCTTGATTGAGTTTATTTTACGAGATACAATTACAATCTAGTTGAGGTGAGGAGTTGTCCTCTTGGTTGTGCCAATGCGTGAACCTTATCTATAGCTCATGAAGGAACTTGAATCAGGGGCAACATGATCTCTCTAGTCGAAGTATGTCAGCAATTAAGCCAGTATCGTGCCTCCAAAGTCAATATTAAGCCGATACTACCGTTTGATGCCAAAACCTAAGACAAAAACACCACAAAAGGCATATCACAATACAAATGCCAAAAACCACCAATCATGCAAAGATACACAAAGCAAAAGCAAAGAAGACCACCAAATAACCATCCTCCACCAAAAAGCCGTGGTAGCAGTCCAACGATGCTACCTAAATTCTTAAAAGAGGCCCAAAGAGGCCCAGGGTTATGCTCTGCAAAAGGAAAAAATGAGAGCAATGGACCAAAGCAGTCTATGGAAAACCCCAAAAATTAAATCCCATTCTCCAATAAACTATGACCTATTCTTTTTATGCTGACATACTTGGGTGAAAAGAGAATATGCCTGAATTCAGGTGAGGACTAAGGCTATATCTGTAGGGAATCATTCGGTACCTTGATAGATTGTGTTGTTAGCTCGTTCTCTTGACTCACGAAAGCTAAAACTATCACTAACAATGTTTATATCCACTAAAGGTCAAAGAGAATACGTGTTTCTTAGGGATGAGCTGACTTGATCGACCTTCTGAAACCATGTCTGATTTTGTTGGAACTGAGAGGCTGTTGAAACTACAAAACTCAAGTCAAGTCGACTATTCGAAACAAATCATTAATCCAGGGGTCGACTCTATTGAAGTTTGTGTATTTGTGTGGTTAGGAAATGAAAACTCAAAGACTTTGTGGGACTGTCTGCTGCAAACCCTCACCGGATCTATCTTGGCTATTTTCCCTATCCTTCGTTATTACTTATCTTACTCTTTCTCGGGACTAGCAAGACTTAAGTATGGGGGTGTGATGATTACTTGATATACTGTGATAATAGGCTTAAATTTTGTGGAAGATAATATCAATTCTTGATTTATAAACTCTAAATCACATAATCCATGTCTAATTTATTCTATGTACACAACAAGAGAAAACCTCTTAATTACACAGAATCAATAAAATCACAGAATAAAATCGACACATTCATGATTCTGCATCCAGATAAATTATTCCCAATAATCTATACTATATGGTTATATAATGGGAAATATTTTTTTACCAAAGTCAGTGATCATCTTTGTTAAAATCATCACCCTGAAGAAATTCCCTTTACTCTAAAAAAATCTCAAAAGGAATTAAAATGTCATAGAGTTTAATCAACGACTAGCACATTGATGGACCTACATTTCTTTAAACATTTTATGTTTATAAGAAAAGAGAGGAAAGTTAGTATAAAAACTCCATTCTTTATTCTCTTATAAAGAGCCACCAACATATGCCTTCCCCATGCATGGAGCCTCACGTACTATCACTTTCCCATCCCTTCCCCATGCACATTCATTTAATTTTGTCTTTACTTTCATGGGGAGTCATTATTCATAGCCGCACAAATCAAAGCATAAAAGGGGCCACTCTCTCATGCACAACACCTCTCCCCCCGTCCATTTTTCATGCACGCACAACGTTCCTCACGAACAAGGACGTGGATGCACCCCTCTCCCTCTCGTTTTCTATCTCTCGCCCCATACTCTCTCTCTCGTTCTTGTATGCAGGCACAAAGATAACACCAACAACGTCCAGCCGTTCGCCTCCTCCTCGCGGTTCTCCTCCAGTCCGCAGCACCCCAACCTGTGCGCGCCACTCTCCTCCTCCGAGTGCACGTCCAGTGCGCTCCATCTCAGCACGCCACCCCCTTGCGCGTCCAACCTGCACGCGTCACCCTCCAGCGCGCCACCGTGCACCGGCGTGCGTTTAGCCGTCTTGCAGCCACGCTGCCTCCATTCGTGCCTCCCAGTTCGCACGCACATCTCTGTGTACGGCACAGCCTCGGGTTCTGCATCCTTCGTTGGCACCTCGTACCCCAGCACTCCTCTGCATCGTGCACCTTTGCATCTTTCATACAACTCCACTCACGACCCCCTTGGTTTGAGGATGTTGTGCTTCTATCCAGAGCTTGCAGCTTCGAGGACCACCTGAGAAGAGACCATCCACTCTCCACCGTGTTAATCAAGTGCTTTTATTCTATTTTGGCTTTTGATATTTCATGATCTAATTGCAATTAAACTCTGAATTTTTCAGCAATACGTTTCTCAATCTAAGTCCCAATAGTGCAAATTACCATATGTTCACTTTTAATATTTGTAGAATTTGCACATTCTCTTTCGTCATTTTATTGAATTAGTGTAAGTGAATCATACGATTTCAGTTACAGTTCTCCATATAGATTTCAGTCTATTTACACATTAATTTTTAGAATCTTTTATTAAAACAAAAATATAGATCTACGGAAAATGAGTGAACTTGCCTAGTCCTTGTGGTTCGATCCTCTACTTGCCATATGCATTTTATTTGTCTCCATTGTGCTCGTAGTTGCATTTTATTTGTTTGATATGGATTCTTCGTGGAACAATAACAACATGATAAAATCATCATCCTAAACCGTGAAAAATCGAGTCAACAAGATTCCTTATTCTTTTCATTGATTTATCAATTATTAGAATAACCCTCAAGATTTGTAGCCTCTTTGAGTTCAATTTTTTTATTTATATGGGTAAATTAAATAGCAATATTCTCTTGCTACATGTTTTTATATTTATTTCAACTTCGAATAATTTTTTGTTGACACTTTATTAGGTTGCGACGACACTTGTTCATAATACATCATATTTAAAAACCCAAGGAAATCATGTCCAACCCATTTCTCAATGGGATCCAATTTTTACATCATTTTGCCTCGAGATCAACTCCTGGATAAAGTCTTAGGTAGCCGAGGCTTCCCTTGATCGAAAGTGCATGATTTAATTTAAAGAACGAGATCTGCCAAGCCACCACAGCTCCATCGGAGAGCTGAGTTTCTCTAGTATGCCATAACCAGATTAAGGCCACGATCGATCATTGTAGGTAACTATAGATTAATTTGACTTTTAGTTCTGCATGTTAATTCTTCGCATTTCATTTTATTTGCAATTAGACCAGTAGAGCTCAGATTCACCTCCGATATGTCAGATCAAAGGCTTTGAACCCAATCGGATTGTCCTCTCACGTCACTCGATGCACTCCGGTTCTTCATAGCCTTACTACATGAATAGATCAACCTCATATCATTAGATCTAAGGAAATTCAAGTTCATTTCTTCATTTTCCCCAGTACCTAACTCATTCACCCCTCATTTCCCTTGTTTTAGTATAATAACATGGTCGGAGCATTATTTTAGAGAAGTAAGTAATCTGCAGGTGATTTGGATGCGTATTGGAGCGAGATCGAGCATCTGAGGGTCGAGTTTAGCCTACAGTAGACCTCGAGCTCCAGGTGGCTGATCAACGGTACCTAGATGCGATATTCATGTTAGATCGACGTTGGACCTCACCCGAAGATTACCGAAGCCATCAGGTAGCAAATCAGATCATAAAGAAATGAGATAGAGGTGATCAAAACTCATCATCCTAGACCTTCAAGCTTGTTCTTCCAGATGGATTGAATGATGTCCGATCAATAACATTTTGCTCCAGAATAGATCGTACACGTAGTACGGCGTGTGTGCTGCTGCTGTCACCAAATGCGGGGGCATATATGTGATTTGATGAGAGAAGGGTGGCCTCGACGTAATTGACCCACGGGGTTCGTATCGTGCACGTGCCATGTTGGAGCTGGGGGGAATATGTGTGAATTGGCGTGAACATTGAGGGCCTAGGGTGCAATTCTTCCTTGTGCTCATGTGCCAAGCACGTGAGGGGAGACCCTTGGGTGACAGTGAGCTCGGTTCTCTTGCCAAGGCAACGTGGAGCTCACAGCTCTATCTGGCGAAGGATGGATTCCTGATGTGATCGGCTACGAGTGGAGGTCGGCTATCAAGGGGCAGTACATCTGTCAAGACAGAAAGGAGGGTGGGGACAACAACGGAGGTGAAGGAAGTCGAGGATCAAGGAGCCCCTGGTTCTCCTTTCTTCCTCCTTCTGGTGGATGAGACAAGGGCCTCGGCTGAAGGAGAGGGTGGAGTGTAGCTTGTGGGCAACAACGAGATGGCACGGGCAGTCGAGCGAGGGTCGGTGGTTCTCACATGCTGATGGAGGCGATGGTCGAGATAAAGATGATGTTGTCGAGGCTTGAGGGTGATGTAGATCGATGGTGAGGCAGCGATGGGAGAGCGATGATGATGCGGGTGACGATACAGATGATCGTAGCAAAGAAGAACGAGTACGAACTCAAAGAAACAGGAAGATGAATGTAAGAGAAGGTTGTGGCTGCTGGAAGTGCATTGTCAGGACAAATGGGGGAGCTATACTCGACTCCGATCTTGGCCTCGAGCTGCGGGCAGATGCAACAAAGATTAACAAGCTTTGGAACTTGTTGTGTGGAGGATATCTCCATAAATCTTGCCTCGGGACGTCGTCGCTCAAGAATTCCTCGCCGAGCTGTCAATTAGGATGGGCTTTGAGACGATGGTCCTCTCTCTAACGAACACCAGATAGGGTGCAACGTTGATGGCTTTTTATTGATCGTTGGTGAAGAGGCCAGATGTTTAGTTTGTGGGAGGTGAGGCCATGGGTTAGTGCGACAGTTGCCACAAGACGCGGAAGGACAGGGTGCCAGGAGGTTGCAGTTTCGTTGCGAAGGGCAGAGTGGTTGGCGCGGAAGAGAGAGAAGGTGGGGTGCGGTTACGGGTCATGTGTAGGCGATGCATAACCGCTGGAGGGAAAGGAGAGGGTGATGGACGGCCGGTGACGATTATCACTGAGGGAGGTGGAGGAGTAGGTTGCAGGGTGGTGGTTGCGGAACCACCATACCATCGCGTGAGGCGGGCAGAACCTGTTGAAGGCGGATGAACGTGGGCATAAGAGGAAAAGAAGAGGGTGCCACGTGGCATGCACCGAGTCGGCCATGTGGCAGTACAAAATAAAAAATTGAATTAAAAGATAAAAATAAATATAAAAGGTAAATAAATAGATAGATAGATAGATAAATAAATAATAAATATAATAAATAAAATAAAATAAATATAAATAAATAAAATAAAACAATACCAATAGAATAAAAACTGAGAAAATAAAATAAAATGGGGACACGTGGAGACTCTAAGAACTGCTACGTGTCGCTCCCAGAAAAATCAAAAATTAAATATAAAAAAATAAAAAAGAAATATCAAAAGGGTCGAATAAAAAAGTGGTCAACACGAAAGTTGTTTGTCTCGACGAGATCTACAACTTTTATGAAGGATCCAAAACCAAAATAAATCATATGTACAAAAGTATTTTTGGTGGTTTCCTATAGATATAAAATACCACATTTTATTGTTTTGTAATTTTTTTGTCATTTTTAAATAAGAGAAAAATAAAACCAAAAATCCAATAAAATATAAAATAAATATTAACAACTTAATATATTTTTTTAATAATTAAGGAAATAAAAAGATAAAATAAATAAAATAAAGGGGGCATATGTACAATATACAATGATGGGCCCAAAGCCCTAGTTTCACATATGAACTCTGATTCTTTTGAATTTGATTTTATTTTTAAGGTAATTGAACGTACATTAATTCAAAAGTGAGTAAGGGTCCGTAAGAGACTGTACGAGAGAGATATTCACGTTTTAATTCTTTTAATCTTAAACTAGGGTTTGGGTTTTATTGGTCAATTTTACAAGTTAGTATTTCTTTGGTATTTTTCATTTATTAGTGTTAGTAATATGTACACTATAAAGTTGATTTTATTCAATTCTGAATTAGTGAAAAAAAGATAACAATAAGGGGAAAACATTATAATATAGGTGATCTTTACAAGAGAATTTGGCTTCTTATTTAATGCAAATATGCATGCCTAAATGCAAATATTAATTCTAAGTGCATGAGTGGCAATAGTGCATAATAAATGGAAAAATATAGCTAACTACTCAAGAATGAAGCTTTATCTCCAACTTTTGGGGTGATGAATCACAGATTCATCACTTGCCTAGAAGCTCAGTCAACAATCGGGCAATTTTTCTGAAATCATTGATGAATCATCGATAGAAATCAACATGCCCAAGGAACGACCGGACTTACTTCAAGTTTGTTGGCGGCTCGAGTTTTGAAATGGCATCCACCTTTGCAGGGTCTACCTCCCTACCATGTTTTGATATGACATGGCCTAATATGATCCCCTCGGTCACTATAAAATGGCTCTTCTCCCATGAGAGCACCAAGTTCACTTCACAACATCTCTTCAAGACTCGGTCTAATAAGGTAGGCACTGATCAAAGCTTTCACTGTAGACAGATAAATCATCCATGAAAACCTCGACGAAACTTTCAACCATATGTGCAAATATGACCAACATGCATCGCTGAAATGTCACCGGAGCAAGGCACAAACCAAACGACATTATGCTAAAGGCGTATGTTTGCAATGGACATGTGAAGCTCATTTTCTCTTGGTCTTCAGGCAAAATTGCAACAAGAGTAACCGTCCAAGAAGCAAAAGTATTAATTGGTGGCCTATCTTTCGACTATTTGGTCTATGAAGGGGAGTGGAAAATGGTCCTTCTTGATTGTCATATTCAGGCATCTGTAGTCAATGCAGACGCGCCAAGATGTGGGTACTCTGATTGTTATCTCCTCTCCTTTGACATTCTTGTCCATGGTGATCCCTGACTTCTTTGGCACAACATGCAACGGGCTCACCCATTTTGAGTCGGAGATGGGATATATGAATCCCACATCACACCGGTTTGTGATTTTATTCATCACAACCTCCCGAAGATTTGGATTTAATTTGCACTGGAATTCTCGAGATGGCTTGCTGTCCTCCGCAAGGTATATGTGATGTAAGAATAATGAAAGGTTTATCCCATGGAGATTTGAAACTTCCAGATTATGGCCTTGCGGTTTCTTTCGAGAATCTTGAGTAGATGAGATTCTAGTTCCTGTGTCAACTGAGAATTGATGATTACAGAGAACATGTTTTGCACACCCGCAAGGAAGGCATATTTCATATTTGGTGGAAGTGGTTTGAGCTCAGGAAGTGTCTGGTTCAGCTCAGTAGTGACTTCAGCTACTGTGCAGGATGATGATGTCGGATCTTTCACCTGCATTTTGTCTACCATTGGGCATTGTAGGCTCTATATTCAATGTAACATAGAATTCTTCAATCACGTAATATTGTTCACAAAAAAAATCAATGATTTCCTCCAGCTCTGCCAAGGACAGATGGCCAAAGATGTATTCTTCAAGCAAGTCGACAAAAATCTCACCATCAAGGATATCTGAGCACTTGACTATGCTATCCACTCTTCCTCTGTGGAGCGGAATTCGTGGATTTTGATATCATCCATAAATAGATTTGTATTGGGGATTTCAACGAGAAAGTCGCAGTCTTATGTTTGTTGTTTTGTGGGCTCGCTCTCATCTGATGCAGATTCAATCGATTTTGGCACTTGGATCGTCTCAATGCTTCAGTTGTTCACCACTGCTATAACGGAAGGTGATCTTCTTGGTCCATAGTTCACCACTGCTTCAGTTGTTCGATGGAATGACCGTCCAAGGAGCTGAGGTGTCCATGTCGAGAACTATGAAATCCATAAGGAACTACATTCCCTAAATGGTGACAATGACATCCTCAAAAATTTTGTGGGGCTGCTTGATTGAAGTGTTTACGAATTACATAATCATTCTCGTGGACTTAAGCGGTCCCAACTCAAATTCTTTGAGTAGTGAAGTGGGCATCATGTTGATTGATGATTCATTGTCGAGGAGTGGTCAAACATCTGACAACTGGCTAGAGGAGCTCCCATATCCTTATTTTTTGTCAGGACATTGCTGATTGCATTCGCAGTTGTCACAGTCAGAATATGCTTCACATTTCTTTCACGAGCTTTGCGTAGCTATTTTTTCGAAGTACATGCTTCTTTCAACCCTTTCTTGATGTTAGGCATGTACTTTATGGCTTTGAGTAGGGGCATTTCAAGAACAAGATTCTGAACAATCTCGACCACATTAGGGTCGGACAAGGCAATTTTCAAATTTTTTGGATTTTCTTAAAATGTCTAGAAGTGGAATATTTAAAACACCAAAAGTAAAAGTAGAAATAGTTTTCTTATTTACATCAAAATATGTTCCCACATTAAGCTGTACAAATGAATGAATGAAATGAGCAGTTCATCAAAGAAAGGTGGGCATCCAAAATCTATAAGCGGGGCTCCATTAGTTGGTCTTGAAGTGGTTTTAGGTGCAGTCTCATCAGTGGCTGGCACAGTGGTACTTTGACTGTTGTTGCCGGTGTTATCTTTTTTTTGTTTTTGATTTTGCTGCTTTTTGGGCCTTTTGAATACGGTACTTCTCCTCTGAATTCCTCTTCATCACTCATCCTGGATGCTGGATCGAATGATGCAAAAGATGAGGATCCTCCAGGTGAATCTTTATTCTTCCCCTTCATGGTGGTCAACGGCTGCAAGGTCCTACCGCTCCTAATAGTGACATCATTAGATAGAAACAAATTACGCACCTCTGACTCTGTTAGACCAGAGAGAACATAAAAGAACCTCCTCTTTATTCCTTAAATTACTGGGGTTGGCCTCTACTTGTGTCAGAATAGGAGTTTTGGTGGCGGTGAGGTCATCGAGCTTCTGGATCATCTTAGTTAGGCTCTTTACCAACTGAGCCAACAATATAAGGTGGGATTCACAGGAGCAGCCTCGGATGGTTCAGTATCCTGACCACATTGCTACTGGAAATGGTGTGAAGGCTGCGAGTAGAAATGCTAATTATGGTACCGAGGAGGAGGATGGTATTGCTGATGTTGCTGAGGAGGGTACTGGTACGACATAATTGAGTACTGCATAATCTGTTATTGTTGGCAGTACTGCAGCTTCTGATACTGGTTTTGCCTCCAATTGCCATGGTACGATGATACTGTTGGAGGTGTTGAGGCTAGTTCTGGACAAATCTCTCTCCTTGCTGCTGAGGGAATGGGTGATTGCATGCAGACTAGCCCTGTTGTTGTCCACTAGGATGTGTCAACTGTGCATCGTTGTTCCATATGCCATTCACCTCTTAAATGAAAGGTGGTGGAGGAGAGCATGGATCCCGGATGATCGGGAGCTCAGGCTAGTACACCACAAGATACTATTGTGGTTGCTGGGGTGATGTAGGTTCCGAGACTTGCACGTAGTAAATGTGTTGAATCATTGGCTGTGAGAGACTCTACCGAGGAGGTTGAGGTGATGAGGGCTCCTTCGTCTCGACAGGAATCAAGGTCGATGCAGACATGGACTGGAAGTCATTGATGGTACTCACAATCAGCTCTAACTACTTGGTGATTTGATCTAATTTTTCCAGATGTTACATCCTCTATTCGATCACAGAAAGTTTCTTCAGGTCTTGTGATCGTTTCTCTATGATATCCACCTTGGATAGGTGGCTCCCTATGATGCTCAAGTTGGAGCTCTCATCTCTATCTAGTTCGTGAGAAGATGCCATATGCACTGACTTCTGAAGATTGTGGGGTTGGCGCTGATATGCACAGGACGACGGCAAGGCTGCCTCTCCTTTGGCCATTTCATCAAAGATCTTCCAAACGACGTCCTCATATTTATTGAAATGTGAGCCACGTCAAGATGCGTCCATGAGCTTCTGACTTTCAATTGTCATTCCCCCAAAGAAATGTTGGATCGAGATGGTCATAGGAATGTCATGATGGGGACATTTCTCCTGTAAATCCATAAACCTCTCCCAAGCCTCATGAATGGACTCATGGTAGTCTTGGGTGAAGTTGGCTATGTGGGCCTGCATCTGATTTAACCACCCGAGAGGGTAGAACTTGTGCAGGAAGGCTAACTTCAATTCCTCCTAGGTGATGATGACTTTCCCCAAGTGGTTGATCCAATGAAGTGCCTTATCTTGAAGGCTAATTGGAAACACTATCATTTTGACTACATCTAACAGTATGTTAGGGTAGTGAGTTGTACCGCAGATGCGTGAGAAATTCTACAGATGGATATAAGGTTCCTTGTTGGCATTTCTGTGGAAGGTCGGTAGAAGCGCCAAGAGTTGATGCTTCAACTTGAAATGAGCATGGACCGTAGGGATTTGGATCCACTCGGTTATCGGTCTCACTCTAGGGTTGTAGGTCTCCTTAAGCATGGGTTTGGGCCTCTCTCCTTGAGCTTCATCTGTTGGGCCTGCACAACCTCCATCTGCTCTCTCCTCCTCCTCTTCTTCTCCTCCTCCTCCTCCTCATGGGTTGTCCCTCCTTCTTCGCAGATCATTGAGCATATCTTGGAAGGTGACTTGGGCCAATTACTAGTCGGTGAGATGCTGTTGTATCTCATGAATGGAGGCGAGAAGCTGGGCATTCACGACATTCTAGTCTGACTGGGCCTGCTCTGACTGCAAAGGATGTTGGTGTCCCTTCCCTTTTCCTGTTGGAGCCATCTCTGTATCTTTCTCTAAATCTGAATCTGAGAGAATTTATGGCTCCAGATCGGGCTCGAGATCTACACATGGAATGATGCCCCGAGCAATCAGAATAGAAACACCAAATGTAGAGAATCGTTCTGTGTTAAGGTCGATACATAATTTTATTAAGGATGGCGATGGGTAAGGAGTGAAATCATTTTCCATCCAAAATGGGTAGAGTTTGGGACAAGAGTGATCCTAGATTATTGAAGAAGGTGTGGAGTCTGTAGATCAGTTCTCGGAGTTCGAATCAGTTCTCAGGAATCACCTTGGAGAAGGCGAGCACATGGAATCGATGTTGTCATCAGTAGAATACCAACCAGGACATAAAGATGAAGAGGGGGATCGAGAATGGATGAAAGATACAGTGTCAAATATGGAATAAATGGAGTGCAAAACAATAGAAGGCTCAAAGGGAGCGGGGGTCAAATGAGAAATAAAACAGAGGAAAATGAAAAGGACACAAAATGTGAGGGACTGATCTTTGACCTTAACTAAATTCAAACAAACACCAAACAATTGTGGGTTCACCAACTCAATGTAGGTGAATCCGTAAGAGTTCGCTAGTTTTATCTTTTCAATTTTATTTTTGTTTTGCAGGCAAGATCTTATGACAAGTCCTTATGAGCGCTATCCCTATATGAGTTTAAGTACTGTCAAGAAAGTTCCTCCTACTTGTTTCACCATCTTTGTCACATGTGATCAGTGCACTTTGAACTCCCTGATCTTGTCCTGGGCGGCTACTTAGCCAAACAAATAGAGGAGGAAGCAAATGGATAAAACCAATACTTCCCCTATAAGTGAGGTACTCGAACACAAACTGATGAGAAAGACATGCTCGTGAGGGAGTGGCCTAAGCTCAATACTTCAGAACAAGTCGGATGCTCCACACAAGGTGGGAGCATCATCATCGACAAGGCCATACTCAATCACGTATGATAGAAGCGCCAATACTTCACCAACCCAGGTGATTTTGAGCTCCAATCCTTAGGGGGGTCATGCCATACTCGATCTGGAAGGTACCTGAAAATAATGAGGGCTTTATGAACCAAAAACAATGATGTCCAGTATGATTTTTATTAAGGTCAAAGTTTTATTAGTAGTCCCTTGTTTTAATTTTTGGTTTTCAATTTTTTTGAGTATTTTTCAAAGCAAGCTGCCAAACGATTTTTTGTATTTTCTTTGAATCCTAATATGTGCAAAAATAAAAGGCAAAGGTGCAAAAATCAATGCAAGTGGATACGAGGGTAGAAATGTTACTCTCGTATCAAATGATGCATGCAATGTAAGGAGACTTACAGTGCCTCCCTATGACATATGGATCTGAATAAACCTTAATCCGACTTGTTTAGGGTCCATTTGATCCGATAAAACTATTGATCAATATTAAATGATCTAAATCGATCAATAGAATGTAAATTAAAAGTCATTTGGGATCAATCGATCAATAATCAATTGCATCGTAAAGCATGCTATCAGAAAAGCTGCAACGTAAATTGGAAACCACAAAACAAACTGTGATCACCCAAAAATCTAATTCGACAAAATAAGACTAATAAAATCGACCGTTTTCCGATTGGAAGTCATTTGATAATTCAAAGTCACAAAATTTGAGCAAAAATCAAGACCATATTTCATCAATTTTTATATCCATCTTGGATCCGAAAAGTATGAAATTTATATCATTTGATCATCATGTATAATGATCGAAACAAGATATTGTGCATCAGAATCAGAAATACAAGGGGCAAATATGGATGACTTTTATATCTCAAATAAGTGAGAAAGAATGGTTTAGAAAATTAAAATAAAATTAAAATTTATTTCTATAACGCAGTAAGTCACAGTGGCTGGCTTTCTTCTCCATTTGGGTCAAACCCCCCTCCTGCATGCAATCTTGATCTCCATTTTGGAGATCCCATAGGTACAATTCTTTCCCTCCTCTTGTTGTCATTCATGTCTTAAAAATCCAAATTTTAAACCCTTATATAGCTATTGATTTCGTTCTTTTAAAAATAAGATTTTTGGAGGAGAATGCATGCATGTTAGATCTAAATCCAAGCCAATGTTCTACTATTGTTCATGTTTTAAATTTTGAAAGAAATAGGGGTATAATAGCCTAATTATGATCAATATTCAGACCAATGTATTGTTCTTGTCCTTTACAAATTTAAAGATTTGGGGGTGTTTTAGCATGAAATTGTCAACTTTCAGACCATAATAGTTGTAGTTTGTATGCTTAATTTGTTAAGGATTGGGGATAAATTACATGAAGATTAAGTCTAACTTCAGATCTGATCTTAGAGCCCCATGATCTTGAAAGTTGAGGGATGAAAAGTTGGGGATTCTTGCATATATTAAGATATGAAATCAGGCCAGTATTAGATGCAAATTTCTTATATGAAATATGAAAATTTTGAGGTGAGGATAGCATGAAATTGATATAGAATCAACACCACTAATTAAGCTATTGATTCTTGCTTAAAAGAGGGTAATTTATTGGTGATATGCTTGCATTTAACACTAAATTCAGTCCTCTGTTATGACTTGATTTCATGATAAAAATGTTAAGGATTTGAGAGTAATTTGCATGTGGTTAAATCCTAATTTCATATCATTATATGTTGTTGTTCATACCTTAAAAATATGAGATTTGAGAGTGATAAATATATATACATATGCAATTAAGATCCAATGTCAAATACTAATAGTTACATATGTCATACATAAAAATGTGAAATATTTGAGGTCAATTGCATGTAATTAGGGGTCTAATTTCAGACCATTGAATAGATATTGATTTCATGTTGATTGAGGAAAAAATTAGTGTGATTATATGCAACTAAGTCAAGATTGAAATACAAATTAACCACTAATTTTATGGTAAAAATTGAGAGATTTGGTGATGAATTAATATGTGAATTGAGTCTGATTGTAGACTCATTATCTGTAGATTTTCATAATTGAAATATGATGAGGTTTTCGCATGAAGATTTTCTCACTAAAAGTTAATAAGTGGTGGATTTTAGATCTAAATTTAAGACCAGATTATAGCTCTTGATCATGGAATTTAAAAGATCAAAATTTGGGGTGAATTGCATGGAATTGAATTTTATCTAGATCTAATGAGTAGTTCTAATCTCATGAGTTAAGTAAGAAAAAAGTCGTGTAATAGGGCATAGATTTGAACTTAGATCCATATCCAATGAGTAGCTTCTAATCTCATGATTGCTGAAATGATAACCTGTGATCACAAGGACTGATCATCTTCATGATTTAATCCTTTAGGTATACACTATTAACTACATATCACTATTTATAATATCGTTGACCAAATACCTAGATCTGTAAGGTTAACCATAACAAAGATCGAGAAAAAACAACGAATCAAGTAAGTGATGGTGAATCAATGTTGGCATTTAATTTTGTCGGTCACAGTGGTCCTTACACTTGACTGTACGAGGGTGCGGCGACCTTCCACTGGGCGGAGGATAGGAAGCACGGTTAGAGCAGCGGCCGCCAAGTGTGGGTATCTAGGATACCCGTCCTTTTTACAATTTTTACGTGAGCTCGTAGTGTTTTTACGCTGCGTTGGGATCCAGGTTTTTGACCATTTCCTTCGACCCTCTATTCGTAGTGTGCCTAAGTCGGGGTACCCTTGATTTTGATTTTTATTTACGAGCTCGTTTGCCCGTACCGGTCAGGCCAGTTTTTTGGGGTGAATATTTTGGAGAGTCTCTCTCATTTGTCTCAGGAATGCAGCTTTGGAGTAGACCTAACCCTCTACTGGAATTCACTTCCACTTAGAGGGTGAGACAGAAGAGTCTCTTAGGAGGCTTCCTCACCGCTTGAGTTTTGGTCACCGTTCTACCATTAGATCTTGGCGATGAGTTATAGTTTAGAGTTTAATTAGAGTTGAATTGGCTACAGTTGGGATTGGTTACAACTAAGTTTGTTACAGTTTAGTTTGGTTACAACTGAGTTGGATATTGTTGAGCTTGGTACATAAATCATTAACCATTATCAATCATCAATCATCGACGTTGAATTAGATCTTAGAACTACTACTAAAGATGTTAGGAGAAGCTAGTGGATGTGTTGGGAACTTAGTTATGATGCATTATACTCCATCGCATGCCTACGGAGGCACCCTAACACTAAGGTACTCTTCACACCTTAGAGTCATAGTGTGAGGCCACACTCAGATCAAGACCACATACTAACCACTAGACTTTAGAAAATAGACAAAATTAAGGATCAGATCAGAAATTCATCATTTTCAATACCAAGATCCATCAAAATGATCTCTAAGTGATAAAAAGATAATAACATACATATGAGTCATTAATAAATATATGAAAATGTTGTATATGAAAAGTTATGGGATGATAAGTGATCATGGGAACTACATACATAACAACTTGAAAACCAACTTCTATGCAAGTAGCTTCTGAAATTTAAATTTCACAAGCTATCTACTTGCTTTCTTTTGAAACCACTGAATTACCTATTATTATTATTAATATGTTGGATTGTATTCAACAAAATTTGACATTCTCTTGTCCCTTGCATGTATGGCAGGAAAAGCGCTTGCATCGCAGTAGACTGACAACTGCGCTCTGAGTTCTGTAGTTTCCGTTTACGGTACACATGTTTAGACTTTGTTCAAGATAATGCAAATGCCTTCTTTCTCTTCCATATTTTGGGATATATGTACATATTGAAGTTTCTTTTGTTACATGTAATTGTATATGGAAACTTATGAAATGTAAATTGGTGACACTTATTGTTGGTTCTGTGGTTGGTTACATTGTGAAGGTTATTTCGTCATCGTGAAAAATTTTCCCTCACTTTCATGTAACCTAATGCGATCGATAGTGAATTTAATGTTGTGAGTGATGTGTAAACGGTTAACCCGGATCCGTGGACGGGCATCACAGTTTGGTATCAGAGCAATGGTACCCTGCTACATACATTCACAATATTAAATTTAGATCGCATTAAGTTCTCTGATAGCGATAGTCCTTCGACTTGTCATGAGTCTAAGAGGGAAATATGACATTCGAATTCTATAACTACATATGTCACCAATTGCAATTAATTTTCATATAGTATCCCGAGAAGAGAAAAGCACAACTAGAAATGTCAGCGAGAATCAACTATCATGATTAATAACATTAGTTCTCGTGTAGAACCATGACATGTAGAGCTGGACAGGAGATGGCGGATCATTTGGAGTGCATCCTGACCACCCTCACCGATGATGAACGAGTTTTTCAGAGGGTCTAGATGTCTCACAAGGCGAGAGATCCAGTCGTTGAGTCGACCGCTCCAAAATACCCAGATCAATCAACAATTAACCCACAATAAAGTATATGCGATGAATATCAAAAATGTGGAGTTAAAATTTATTATAACTCTACATGCAAATGTGTATAGGTGTAAGCACAAGTAGAGGTCGAACACTGGGAGGCGAATGGATGTAGGTGTTGTGTAATTATTCATTTCATTGTTCATGTCCAATTTTATTGTTTTTGGTGGGTTTTTAATTTTATACATTTTTTATTTTTTTTGTTTTAATAATTTTTGTTTTTGAATTTTCATTTTTTTATATTTATTATTTTTTTATTTTAATTATAGAGTATGGTTATATATATATATAGATAGATATATATAAGAAGATAAAGAGAAGTAACATAATATATGGATATATATATCTATATAGATATAAATGCTTAAAATAGATAGACATAATATCTCTTCTTTTTTATATATTTTTTTAATTAATTTTTTTGTTATTTTTCAAGAATATTTCTAATTTTTATGTATTTATTATTTATTTTTTTCCAAAAAGGTCCACAATATGGACTAATTAGCTAGCCGACATTAATTTGGTTTTAAAAATATGAAATAATTCCTTAAATTACCCAATTTAATTTTAATACATTAATAATATATATATAATTATAAAAATGAAAACTATATTTTTGGGATTTTTTTAAGGGTTTTTCTATTTTTTGTTGGATTTTGAAGCTTTCTGATTTTTTTATTTTTCTTTTTCTTATTGTTAGGAATTTCTGGACTCAATATATATATAAATATACTATATATATATATATATTTTTTGTAATTTTTCAAAAACATTTTATAATTTTTTTGTATTTTCTAATTTAAACAGTACAAAATAGGCTCCTTTTTCATTTTTAATAATTAGGGTAAATGCAAAAAATGTAAAATAAAATATGGGCGTGAAAGAATATTACATGGAGCATCTATCCTAATTTTCCTGAATTTTTAGGAGCACCATAGGTATTTTTAATAATTAGAAGAAAGACACTAAAATAATACAGCCTGGCAGGGGCATTTTTGCAAATAAAATAACTATCAGGGACCTCTGAGCAAAAACACCAACAGAATAAACATTTATTTTAATTTTTGGGGCTATTTTATAATTAACAAAACCCGCCAGGGTTAAAGTGCAAAAATCACGCGCCTCACGTGGGACTGCACGTGAGGCGCGGAAGGATCAAATGCAAATATATAAACTACAGGGGGCCTACTGCAAATTTTGCAATTTATTTACAACGTGAAATTTTATTTATGGCATTAAAATATAAATACAACAAAAGTGGGGGACTTGTCTGAAATTTACCCCCAAAGGCGCGCGATCCAACGGCTGATCTTCGTTCACTTGCCATGCGTCACCTCCTAAGCGCCCGATGACGCTTCGCGGATCCACGGCGAGGATTAGATCTCCAAGCAAGATCTGACGGCTGAGGCGTGCGTGATCCGATGGATGATCTTCAATCTGGGCCTTCGTCTTCATCCAACGGCGAGGAGTTAGTGTGGAAGAACAGGGAAGCAGGCTCGCCGGGGCGAGCTTCTTCCGACCAGATCTCGCGCCTCCGCCGGTCTTTGCCACTCCTTAAAGTCCCGAAAGCTTCCTGGAAGGTTGCTTTAACTGCTGGAGGTCTTGGATCGGCAAGAGGTACGCTGGACCGCCGCTACGAGCTCGGAGAAGAAATGGGGCTCCAGGTACCTCCGCCGGCTTGTGATTCGTCTCCTGGTGCTTGACAGCGCACCTAACCTGCTCAGGAAGAAAGCCCAGCTCGAGGCGATGCTCCTCGACCAGAAATCGAAGCTGTTAGCATGAAAGTGGATGAGGGCGGCGATGCTCCGGCAAGGCGGAGGAGACGAGCATCAATTCACAGATCTAAGGAAGATCTAGTTGGATTTAGGTGACATAGAGGTGGAGAAAGCGATGGGGAGTGAAATGGAAGCGGAAAGGGGATCGGAAACTGTCGGAAGCACTGTGGAGAAGTCGTCGGAGCATAGCTCCAGCGAACTTCGATTTAACTAAATTACACTGCTCTGATGATCTAGATGCAAAATAAAAGACATAAATGAAATGCGGGAATGAAAACCTACCTAGAAATGTAAATGTGCAGCGCGAACTTGGCTGGAGGGCCAAGAAGCAGGACGACTGCCGGAGCGCCGCCGTGGGCGCATCTCCTTCCTCCGCGAGCCTCCACAGCCTCCAGGGGACCTCCAGCTGTCACCTGGATGCACGCTAGACCGAAGGTGTGGGCTCAAGGGCTCGGGAAATGGCCAAAAAGCTCGGAGGAGGGAGGAGGATTTATTTATAAATAGGAGGGGGCGCCCTTATTGACCGGCTAAAATTAACGGATCTAGGCTATGTACAAACGAATAAGAGATGCGGCGAGGATCATGATGGTTCTGGGAGAAAAATTCGTGAAGAGATCGAAAGCGATGGAGCTCTGAGTTGAGCGGGAAAAATGCAAGAATCTCCGGGAGTTGACGGTTCTGACGGGAGTCAGAGGCGCAGGGGGGAGTTGACCAGAGGTCAACAGTCCCTGGCCTCTGATTGGCCCACATCAGCCCGAACTTGACCTAATTATTAGACATAATAAATGATTTAATTAGATTTTATTTATAAAATAAAAAATGTTTATAAAATAATGTAGTATTTATTTATGATTTTTATTTAATTTTTTGATATATTTTATTATGGTTTTATTTTAATAATGTATTTATGAGTATATTTAAATGTATTTATTTTTATTTTATTTATTTTATTTATTTTTTATTTTCTTATTTTATAAATTTATAACTTATTTTTATGAGTATAAATATATTTTTATTTAATTTTTATGAGCTTATTTACATTTTTAAATAAATAGGTATATGCATATGTAGTTATATTTATAGGTATTTTACCTATATATTATATATACTTTATTTATTTAATGTATTTTATTTGTTTTTATTTTGAATTTGTATTTTTAATAAGTTATATATAATATTTACATTATTATAAAAATATAGATAAATAAAGAATGAAATAATTAAATCCTCTTTTATTTATGTACATACTTAACATAGGTATTTTGCTTATGTCTTGCAAAGACTTATTTTATTTACACATTCTTTGTGGGTTTCTCTTAATTTTAATATGTACATGTTTTGTATACATTATTTACAAAATTCTAAAAATATAAGTTTATAGAAATAATGAATGAAGAATAAATGGAATATTTTATTCGGGTAGATTGTACAATGGGGGCCAAAAACCTAACTTTCACAGATGGACTCCAAAAATTATGAGACCAATTTTATTAAATAGTTCTTGGAAAGCTATATACAAATAAAGGTTAGTTTGGGTGATTTGGAGTTTTTATTGGTGAGATATGGGTCTGTGAAGTTGAGATTTTGGCTTTTTATTCTGGGTATAAGATGTACACTGAGTATTATTTTTACACAAACTCAATTTTGTATTTTTATTTACATTTTTATCTACAACTTTTATGTACAAAGTTTCTTTATATGATGAATGAATAATTATATACAAAATAGGTGTAAAAAATGCATAAATAAATGCATGAATAAATGAGATATTTATTGTGTACTGGCCCTTATCTCCCCCTACTTTATTCCTTGTCGACCAATTCCATGCTGGCCTTGGTCTCGGGGTTCGGGTCATAAAATATTTGCAATATTTTATTCCTTTTTCTTTTCTTCCCTTTATTCTATAATTTTGGCATTAAAAACCTTATTCTATGTATAATAAATACAATAAATAATGAATGCTATTATGTACAAATTAATGCTTTTTACATGCATTTGCTGGGGTTTTTAAGGCCAAAATGATAGAATAAAGGTGATGAAATGGAGATTCATCACCCCCTATACTTGCCTTTGCTAGTCCCTAGCAAATACTTATGCAATAAGTGCAAAAGAACAAAGAATAAGAAGAAAAGAAAAAGCAAGAATGAATTGAATTGATCATGATTATTAAACTCATCTGTACAAAATCAAAGTTTGGAGCTCAGGTTAGACCTTGGTGTGAAAATGTGTATGGAACCTAGTTGGGAATCAAATTTAAAACACAACAGCCTCTGAGAGTCATAGAACTTGGTTCAAATCACCTCAATAGCGGGGTCAGAACTAGCCTACATCATACGCAAACCCTTATGACTAAGAAGCTGACTTGTACAATGTAAGTGATAGTGGCTCTCCCCAACTGAAATGACAAAGAGACTAGCTTCTCCATAATGACAACCCAATGATTCCCTAATCCAACAGCTCTTTCCTCGAGGAGCGGGGTATTCCCTTCTAAGTTCAAGTGGCATCCAACTCAAGAGGAGGAGGGCGAGAAAAGAATGGATGGTAGCCAGTGTAGCTACCTATCCTGGGATGCAAGACCAGTGTAGTCAAGTCATCCACTTGCAGGCTCACATGGTATAACTTTGATGCTCAAGCTTGCTTATTTTCTATACAACATATATACATACTCAGGCAGGCATTTTTATTTTCAAGCCTGTCCACTTTTTTTTCAACATACTATATACAACAGCATTTACATAAGGACTTTTTCCTCTTGAGCCAGAAGACTATCCCTCTTTTGAAGCATTATTGCAACCCACACTCTCATGTCGTTAGACCTCATGGCTACTGGACCAGGTTGGGGTGCACTTCCCTCCCTAGACGAGGACGAATGTTTCCACCCGTGTGCGTCTCAGACTGACAAATCCAACCCCCTCACCACTCCAACTGAGTTGAGCCAAGTGAAAGGTGCAAGCGTCCAAGTTAGGTCACGGTCGGCAAGAGTCATACGTGTGTTTCGAAAATTTCTAGTTAGTCCACTGAGGTGACTTGAACCTAGCCCTGATTTCTCAAAGAATTAAGTCTGAATAGACCTGAAGTGCCCTAAACCTAGTTCCCATAAGGTTCCAGTGTAATTAGGTGCGGTAAGGTCCAACCAAGCTCCAATCTTCGACTTTATTGGACTAGTTCAATCATCAAGCTCAATGAAAGAATATGAATGCTATGCAAATGCTATTTACAAATATGCAAAGAATAATGTAATTTTTCAAAGAATTTGAACATAAAGAGAGACATTTTTACACAGAGACAGAATTTTGGCATCCAAAGTATAATTATAGACATCTATTTACACGGGTGTGCCGCTTTATTTTATAGGACTTAAAGAATTTTAAAGAATTTATAGGTTTTAACGAAGTGATTGATTTAGGTGTATATACAATAAAGAATTTTATGTATTTTATTTTTAATGTATTTTATTTATTAAGATGCTTTCATTCCTCAAATTTATTTAAAAAACATTTTGAAAACTATAGTACAAAATAGTTTTTGCAAATATTTACAAATATTTGAAAGCCATTTTGCAAAGCTTTTGCAAACACTATATATACATTTTCCAAAATATTTTTACAAAATGTTTCAAAACCATTTGCAAATAGATTTTCAAATCCTTTATTTCACACAAATAGAAGAAATTTTGCAATCAAAATATTTTTACAAAGGTTGAAAATACTTCACAAAAAGTTTTCCAAACAGTTCACACCATTTTTCAAATCATTTTGCAAAAATATTTTAAACCTGATTTATTAATCAGTATATACAAAAAGAATATGAGGAATAATCACATCTTTTTATTAAGGTTTGTAAAGAATTATTAGCCATATTATTACAGAAGTACGAGTTATGGCTAAAGTATATACAAAGTATATACGACCCCCCTATACTTAGCTTGAGCTATGTCCTCATAGGTCGGAAAAGAAAATGAAAAGACATAACTCGTACTGAGTATAATCAAGTCTAAAGAATATACGAATAAGAAATGAAGGAAAGAGAAGTTGACCGTCCCCCCTATACTTAGGATCAAGTAATCCTAAGTATATCAGACTGTACACAAAGCAGGGAGGGTCAAGGGTTGGAATAAACATATCAATGAATGGACAAATCAAATCAGGGGTGCACCCCCCTATACTTAAGACAAAGTCCGTCCTAAGTACAAAAAATTGACACAAAGGGGTGACACCTTTTATTTAGATACAACAGATAGAAAAGGAAAAGAAGAAAAAAAGAAGAAAAGAGATATATATATATACAAATAGATTAAACGATCGTGGAGAATATACGCATCACTCCCCCTATACTTAGGGTGAGATATCCCTAAGTATTGGCAACAACAGGAGTGACAAAACTGAACAAGGAAAGAACAACGTGATGTGTACCCCCTATACTTAGGACAAGGTACGTCCTAAGTGTAGACACAAAGATATGGCGATAGATCTGGGGCACACTAAAACATACGGGAGAAAGAATGAAAAAGTCACACATATATACAAGCGGTGAAAAACTGGTGGAGCACAGGTCGATATCTGACCAGTGAATACCGTACTCTCGTTGTCGTCTCCCTGTGAGAACGAGGACGCAGTCAGAAGGTGAAAAGACACCCTGATATACAGTCATGTGGGTGTCGGCTACCGGGGACAAACAGATCCGAAAGTAAAGTGGTCCGGCCCGGTAGCAGAAAGCAGTCAATCGGCTCAGAAGGTCAGCATGAAAGAACAAAGCCGATACTATAAGACCGGGAGGAAGAAGGAACAATACAGAGCCCTCCGGTCAATCAGAGTCTCGATAAGATATGGAAAGGTAAAGAGCAAGAGACATCGTGGCATTCGGTGGTCATGAGATCGGAAGATTACAGGAGACACACCGAATACCGCAGAACATGGCTCAACCCTGCGAGGGTCGTCAAGGTGAGCAGGCTCAAAGGAGCCAGAAATCAGACCATAATCAGAAGACTTGGTCCAGTGATTCGCAGATCGGATACACAATCAGAGGGGGGACCAAGTACATATCAGGAAAATCGGCTCCGTGCTCCGCAGATTGGAGACACAATCAGAAGGAGACCGAGTAAAAAGCTCAGAAGACTCGGTTTCGTGCTCCAACAGATAGGAGACACCAGAAGTGAAACCGAGTACCTACAAGGTGATGTACCCTTCCGCAAATAACCCTCGGGAGTAGTACGTGCTAGTCAATTAATAATCAGAAAAAGACTCGACATTGCGAGGGTCGTCAAGGCGAGTGGACGCAAAGGCGTCAATGATCCATCAGACGGATCATCAGGCACGGTCTCGGTAGGCGACATATCGACTACCCGCAGAAGAGACCGATAAATCAAGAAAGTGTGGCAGTGTCCCGCAGATATCCCTCGAGGAATGTGCTTCCAGCTAGTCATGGAGATAACTGATATCAGGAGCTCAACCTTGCGAGGACCGTCAAGACGAGCAGACTCAAAGGAGTATAATCAGATGGGTCCCATGATCCACAGATCGGATGGGCAACTCAAGATGGGACCAAATATCATGCATATCAGACGACTCGATTCCGTGCTCCGCAGATCGGAAACATAGTCAGCAGTGGAAACCGAGCGTAAAGAGAGTGTCGCAGTCTCCCGCAGATAGTCCTCGGAGAGTACTGCAATCTAGGCAGGGAATAGTCAGAATGTGTCTCTACCTTGCGAGGGTCGTCAAGGGGAGAGATGGGCTCGAAGGAGTCGGATCCATCAGACGGACCCACATAGTGGTTTCAGTAGTCGACAAACCGGCTACCAACAAAAGAGACCAATCAGATCAGAAATATGTCATAGTCTCCCGCAGATAACCCTCGGGGAGCTACGAGCTAGTCAAGGAATAATCAGAAAAGAGCTCATCCTTGCGAGGACCATCAAGGAGAGCGGACTCAAAGGAACCTAGCCAAGTCGGTCTCATGCCCCAACAGATCGAGCGCATAATCAGAAAGGGAGACCAACTGCCTATATCAGACGAATCGACTTCATGCCCGAACAAATGGAGGCACCAGAAGTGAGTGAAGCCGATCGTAAAGAAAGTGTCACATCCTTCCGCAGATAGTCCTCGGGAAGTGATGTGAGCTACATAGTGAATAATCAGAGTACATCTCATCCTTGCGAGGGTCGTCAAGGAGAGAGAAGGCTCAAAGGAGCCGGATCCATCAGACGGATCCACAAAGAATATGGTCATGGTAGGCGGCAGACAACCTACCAGCAGAGGAGACCATCATAGCTATAATGTGTCATAGCTTCTCGCAGATAACCCTCGGAGATCTATGAGCTAGGCAATGAATAATTGTAGTATCAAGGCTCGTCCTTGCGAGGACCGTCAAGGAGAGCAATCTGTCAGTTGGCCTCATGTACCGACAAGTCGGGTAAGCAGGATGGAAGCCAATCAAGCATATCATCTGACTTGGTTCCGGGTCCCATCACAATGGCGACCCAAGCAGTGGATGAAACCATAGTCCTAGAAATTGTCGCATTCTCCCGCAGATAGTCCTCGGGGAGGAATGCACTCTATATCAATGTAGGTCTAGGGAATGCTGGCAAGTCATCTCAGGTCCTCAAGAGCATTCAATCCTTCAATCATCCGGAGGGCATAAGATCATGTGAGGGAGAAAATCATCAGGCCAATCATAAAACATCCCTCGGGTCAATCCAATCAGCTGAGATGGCACGAAAAATAGTCAGGAATCCTCTCATTGCCAGTGTGGATTAGAGAGTCAGGAGATCAAGGATGGGTCAAACAGGAAGATGAGGATCATGCAGGATCCGCACACCTTATTAGGAAGTCCAAATTAGAATAATCAATCAATCCTCAAAATCAAGATGGGTGGAACCTTAAGATAGATAGATCAATCAATACTCATGACATCTTCATCAAATCATCGCATCAGACCACATCCTTAACCCGGTGTGCGAGAACTAAAATTCCTCAATAATGCATCACACCTATGCTTTATGCATCATCAAAAATCCTCAAGAAGCCCATATGCATGTATCCAAGGTCAAATTCACCAAATCACTCTCAGCATCCTCAACATCATTGGCCCGACTTACACAAATAATCTGTGAACATAATCCTCGATGCGGGCCTCATCAATATGCACAACATTCCGGGGTGAAGGGAGGGGTGATACGGGGTACCCGAAGAAGATGGATAAGCAGGGTACATAATGGGGTGGAGAAGCTGATTGAGCGTGTGTGCCAATATCATGGGAGCTAGAAGGGTGATACAGGGGGAACGAGGAGGGCGGACGAGAAGATCGAGACACATACAAAATTGTGTGTTCCACACAGGGCGGGAACACCGTCAAAATGGTGGTTCGAAGAGCAGGCTCTCCTCGAACCGGAGAAGATGGGGATGATACAGTGGATACGAAGAAGATGGTGAAGACGAGGGAAACGAAGGCCTTGGCGAAGAAATGATTGAGCTCAAGCGCCAATATCACGACTCAATGCAAATGAAGAGGTATATGTATAAGAGAGGTAGAGAGACTCAAAGATAAAAAATGCATGACTCACACGATGGGATCGACTACTCTAACAATGAATGGAAAACATAATGAACTCACAGTCACATTCAATACACAAGGCCAACCCCCAATTCACCTACTCAACACAGTGAAGACCGTCAGGTGACGGTCATTTATCTTTTCAGTTTTAGAGTGAGGTGAGAATCACAAAGTTGTACAAACACTTAGGAGGCTTGATGGGATTTGGGCTCTACTCCTTAGTGTGTACGTAAGCAATTTAAAACGCATACAATGAGGAGGTTGCTCTCCCCAAGACAAGGAAATCCATAATGTTTTATTTTTAGGTCCAATAGAGTTAACAATCCCAATTTTATTTAGGTTATCACTTTTTTGTGTATTTTCAATGCACGTGCCTATCGAGGTTCCAATTTTCATTAATCATCCTAGGTTGTCAAAAACAGAAGGAGAAGATCGGAAAAGCCATGCAAGTCGGAAAACGATGATGCATGCCAAGTAAGAAGACTTACAGTGCCTCCCAGCTCTCTCCATGCGACATGCTTAACAGAATTTGAGACCTATGCTATATGCAAATGCAAACCGAAGAAATCGCCCTAGGTTTAGAAATTGCTATTATCATGAAGCACCACAAGTCGCTCGCCAATCTTTAGCCTAAAAAGTCCGGTCTTGGCTCACCCCTCCTCTACTCAACACACTTGAGTTTAGGAGATAGCGCTTTGTGGGGCTCGCTGTGGCGTAAGGGCTAAGAGATGACGAGGCGACTGTTTAGAGTTTGATCTAGGTCCAAAGCGAACTATAGGTACATGCAAATATATTAGGGTGTTTGGACCTAACTCTACGAGCAAGCAACTCCTATAACTAAGGCTCATTCACACAAAATAATAAAAATGAAATAAAATAAAGAAAAGGAAAAGCGTCAAAATCATCGAGGCCCCCAAGGGAACAATCCCTCGGGCACTGGACCTCGGGAGTCGGAGTGTACCTGTGAGAGTCATGTATTAGTACAATTCAAGTGTCACTCTCTCACATAAATATACATATTAAAATAAAATGCATGAACTGAGACTGCCATCCAAAAATTCTCCTTCATCTGCTATTGATGCTCTCTCCTGTTGGCCGGCGTAGAAGAGCCAACTCCGCCTTGCTTGGGTGCATAGGTCCTCCTAGGAGGTCCTCCTTCGCTTGGCGGTCCCTCGCATCAAAGACAAATAAAAAGAAATGGGTCAGAACAGTCAATCAATAATCTCAATAAACATTAAATAAACAAATAAATAAAGGACATGAGCAAAGAATTAAATAAATGAACAAATAACCACACAAAATCATACAAAATCCATTGCCTCCCCGGCAATGGCGTCATTTGATGAACGAGTTTTTCATAGGGTCTAGATATCTCACAAGGCGAGAGATCCAGTCGCTGAGTCGACCGCTCCAAAATACCCAGATCAATCAACAATTAACCCACAATAAAGTATATGCGATGAATATCAAAAATGTGGAGTTAAAATTTATTATAACTCTACATGCAAATGTGTATAGGTGTAAGCACAAGTAGAGGTCGAACATTGGGAGGTGAATGGATGTAGGTGTTGTGTAATTATTCAATTCATTGTTCATGTCCAATTTTATTGTTTTTGGTGGGTTTTTAATTTTATACATTTTTTTATTTTTTTGTTTTTATAATTTTTGTTTTTATATTTTCATTTTTTTATATTTATTATTTTTTATTTTAATTATAGAGTATGGTTATATATATATATAGATATATATATAAGAAGAGAAAGAGAAGTAACATAATATATGGATATATATATAAATGCTTAAAATAGATAGATATAATATCTCTTCTTTTTATATATTTTTTTAATTAATTTTTTTGTTATTTTTCTGGAATATTTCTAATTTTTATGTATTTATTATTTATTTTTTTCCAAAAAGGTCCACAATATGGACTAATTAACTAGCCGACATTAATTTGGGTTCTAAAAATATGAAATAATTCCCAAAATTACCCAATTTAATTTTAATACATTAATAATAATATATATATATAATTATAAAAATGAAAACTATATTTTTGGGATTTTTAAGGGGTTTTCTATTTTTTTGTTGGATTTTGGAGCTTTTTGATTTTTTTATTTTCTTTTCTTATTTTTAGGGTTTTTCAAATTCTGGACTCAATATATATATAAATATACTATATATAATTTTTTTGTAATTTTTCAAAAATATTTTATAATATTTTTGTATTTTCTAATTTAAACATTAAAAAAAGGGCTCCTTTTTTATTTTTAAAAATTAGGGTAAATGTAAAAAAATGTAAAATAAAATATGGGCGTGAAAGAATATTACATGGAGCATCTATCCTAATTTTCCTGAATTTTTAAGAGCATCATAGGTATTTTTAATAATTAGAAGAAAGACGCTAAAATAATACAGCCTGGCAGGGACATTTTTGCAAATAAATAACTATCATGGACCTATGAGCAAAAACACCAACAAAATAAACATTTATTTTAATTTTTGGGGCTATTTTACAAATAACAAAACCCGCCAGGGTTAAAGTGCAAAAATCACGTGCCTCACGTGGGACTGCACGTGAGGTGCGGAAGGACCAAAATGCAAATATATAAACTACAGGGGGCCTACTGCAAATTTTGCAATTTATTTACAACGTGCAATTTTATTTATGGCATTAAAATATAAATACAACAAAAGCGGGGGACTTGTCTGAAATTTACCCCCAAAGGCGCGCGATCCAACGGCTGATCTTCGTCCACTTGCCACACGTCGCCTCCTAAGCGCCCGATGACGCTTCGCGGATCCACGGCGAGGATTAGATCTCCAAGCAAGATCTGACGGCTGAGGCGTGCGTGATCCGACGGCTGATCTTCAATCTGGGCCTTCGTCTTCATCCAACGGCAGGGAGTTAGCGTGGAAGAACAGGGAAGCAAGCTCGCCGGGGCGAGCTTCTTCCGACCAGATCTCGTGCCTCTGCCGGTCTTTGCCGCTCCTGAAGGTCCCGAAAGCTTCCTGGAAGGTTGCTTTAACTGGTGGAGGTCTTGGATCGGCAAGAGGTACGCTGGACCGCCGCTACGAGCTCGGAGAAGAAATGGGGCTCCAGGTACCTCCGCCGACTTGTGATTCATCTCCTGGTGCTTGACAGCGCACCTAACCTGCTCAGGATGAAAGCCCAGCTCGAGTCGATGCTCCTCGACCAAAAATCGAAGCTGTTAGCATGAAAGTGGATGAGGGCAGCGATGCTCCGGCGAGGCGGAGGAGACGAGCATCGATTCGCAGATCTAAGGAAGATCTGGTTGGATTTAGGTGACATAGAGGTGGAGAAAGCAATGGGGAGTGAAATGGAAGCGGAATGGGGATCGGAAACTGTCGGAAGCACTGTGGAGAAGTCGCCGGAGTAGAGCTCCGGCGAACTTCGATTTAACTAAATTACACTACTCTGATGATCTAAATGCAAAATAAAAGACAGAAATGAAATGCGGGAATGAAAAACTACCTAGAAATATAAATGCGCAGCTCGAACTTGGCTGGAGGGCCAAGGAGCAGGACGACTGCCGGAGCGCCGCTGTGGGCTCATCTCCTTCCTCCGCGAGCCTCCACAACCTCTAGGGGACCTCCAGCTGTCACCTGGATGCACGCTAGACCGAAGGTGTGGGCTCTAGGGCTCGAGAAATGGCCAAAAAGCTCGGAGGAGGGAGATGGATTTATTTATAAAACGGAGGGGCGCCCTTATTGACCGGCTAAAATTAACGGATCTAGGCTATGTACAAATGAATAAGAGATGCGGCGATGATCATGATGGTTCTGGGAGAAAAATTCATGAAGAGATCGAAAGCGATGGAGCTCTGAGTCGAGCGGGAAAAATGCGAGAATCTCGGGGAGTTGACGGTTCTGACGGGAGTCAGAGGCGCAGGGGGAGTTGACCAGAGGTCAACAGTCCCGGGCCTCTGATTGGCCCACATCAGCCCGAACTTGACCTAATTATTAGACATAATAAATGATTTAACTAGATTTTATTTATAAAATAAAAAATGTTTATAAATAAATGTAGTATTTATTTATGATTTTTATTTAATTTTTTGATATATTTTATTATGGTTTTATTTTAATAGTGTATTTATGAGTATATTTATATGTATTTATTTTTATTTTATTTATTTTTATTTTATTATTTTATTTTTCTTATTTTATAAATTTATAACTTATTTTTATGAGTTTAAATATATTTTTATTTAATTTTTATGAGCTTATTTACATTTTTAAATAAATAGGTATATGTATATGTAGTTATACTTATAGGTATTTTACCTATATATTATATATACTTTATTTATTTAATGTATTTTATTTGTTTTTATCTTGAATTTGTATTTTTAGTAAGTTATATGTAATATTTACATTATTATAAAAATATAGATAAATAAAGAATGAAATAATTAAATCCCCTTTTATTTATGTACATACTTAACATAGGTATTTTGCCTATGTCTTGCATAGACTTATTTTATTTACACATTCTTTTTGGGTTTCTTTTAATTTTAATATGTACATGTTTTGTATACATTATTTACAAAATTCTAAAAATATAAGTTTATACAACTAATGAATGAAGAATAAATGGAATATTTTATTCGGGTAGATTGTACAATGGGGGCCAAAAATTTAACTTTCACAGATGGACTCCAAAAATTACGAAACCAATTTTATTAAATAGTTCTTGGAAAGCTATATACAATTAAAGGTGAGTTTGGGTGATTTGGAGTTTTTATTGGCAAGATATGGGTCTGTGAAGTTGAGATTTTGGCTTTTTATTCTGGGTATAAGATGTACACTGAGTATTATTTTTACACAAGCTCAATTTTGTTTTTTATTTACATTTTTATCTACAACTTTCATGTACAAAGTTTCTTTATCTGATGAATGAATAATTATATACAAAATAGGTGTCAAAAATGCATAAATAAATGCATGAATAAATGAGATATTTATTGTGTACTGGCCCTTATCTCCCCCTAATTTATTCCTTGTCGACCGATTCCATGCTGGCCTTGGTCTCGGGGTTCGGGTCATAAAATATTTGCAATATTTTATTCCTTTTTCTTTTCTTCCCTTTATTCTATAATTTTGGCATTAAAAACCTTATTCTATGTATAATAAATACAATAAATAATGAATGCTATTATGTACAAATTAATGCTTTTTACATGCATTTGCTGGGGTTTTTAAGGCCAAAATGATAGAATAAAGGTGATGAAATGGAGATTCATCAACCGACCTCCAGCAGTAGATTGCCATGCGAGGCCTGCAGGACTAGATCTTGGCGTAGAAGACAGAGATTGTTGATAGACACCGACATAGAGATGAGGTTCGAGGAGCTGTCCGATTTCATCTACCATCCATCTCAGGATGGAACACGATTGGACCAACCCCAATCTGTAGAGGTTCAACAACCTTAGTTCGATTATCCACATGAGGAGATACCAGTACATGGAGCTTAGGATGGAAATTATGGTAGGAAGCAGGACCATGTACTCTTTGCAGATGAGGACACACACGAGCACTCCGCCATTCACAAGCATCAATCAGTTTTCACTTCCTATCAGCAAGACAATGTGCCCATGTTCGAGGGCACCGGGACATCAGAAGAGGCTGAGTAGTGGCTAAAGAGGGTAATGAAGGTACTTCAGATGATTCGTGTACCATGAGACTCATGGTTATCTTTTTTGGATTATTCACTGACATCATCCGTCGAGAGATGGTGGGAGGTGATAGTTTTAGAGTTGGGATGTGAGCCCCGAGTTGGGATGTGAGCCCACATGGGATGATTTCGAGATGAGATTTAGATCCCACTTATTTTCTGGGAAGTGGAAGGAGCCCCACCGCTGACTATTTGCAGAGCTTCGTTAGGGGCGGATGATAGCTAGACAATACTTTGTTTGCTACACCGAGCTTTCACGACACATATCAACAACTGTTGCTTTTCCAGATGAGAAATTGGAAATGTTCATCGGAGATATGAAGAAAGAGGTGTAGGAGAACCAGGCCGGACTACGTATCACTTCCATCTTTGAGGCTATTAACGACCAGAAAAGTTTGAGGACATCAGAGAGAGATGCTTTGGGAGTTCGTCTGGAGCGACACGTACGCCATAACGATCATTTGGACCGATTCGACGACAATTTCAGCAGCAGAGGTTAGCCATGTGGTTTCATCTTTAAGGTTCAGCATTTTCAGGCGTGTTCTCTCATCTCCAGCAACTACCTTAGGAGGAGCACTTGCCGGATGTGACATCGTTTCAGTGCGACCATCTGGGTCGCAGAGAGTGGACAGACCCTTGGTAGGACCAATTCGAAGCACCGACACGACTAATATGCCTACCCAGTCAGGCTGATGTTTCTTGTGCAATGAGTGGGGTCACTACCAGTCTCAGTGCCTTAGGCTTATGGTAAGCCTTTACTGTAGCCACAACTGTCCTAGTCATAGGCACAACGTACTAGGAGTTTCCATTGCAGGAGCTCCAACTTCGAAGGCTGTCGAGAAAGACACAACATGTGGACGATTCGAGTACTACACCAGCTAGACAAGGACAGTTACATGCAGTGACTGAGGAGCAAGCATGATCAACAACTACTTTGGTGAAAGGTATGGTCTCAATCCTGAGCCAACCTTTCTATATTTTGTTTGATTATGGAGCAATGCATTCCTTCATTGCTTCGAGGTTACTAGATTCACTAGGTAGAGTTGCATAGTCTCTATATCCTCCTTACCACATCCATGGGTCAAGTGGCCAGTTGTTCCTCATCTCACTGATAGTCAGATACTTACTAGTGCTGATTGGCGGTCACAGGATGATCGGAGACTATCTGCTACTACAGCTTGATGAGTTTGATTTTATTTTAAGCATGGATTGGTGGTTATCTCATCATCCATTAGTTGGTTGCTTTAGGAAGATAGTTGTCTATAGGATTCCAAACTTACCTAAGTTTACCGTTGAGGGTACATTGTTAGCAATGTGAGCCCGAGGCGAACCATTCCTACAATGAATGTTATTGTTATGTTTGATATATCAATAAAAGTTATTAGTTTATTTTCACTCTGTGTCTAATATTAAATGAATAAATGCATTATAATGTCACTAATACAATTAGGGTTATGTACCATGGCCATCTTGATGATCATACAGTTGATTCAATTGTTGAATCATAGAGGCCGGTGCTTGGACGAATATCTAAAGAGTTAGATTGAGGACTCATCAAGCACCGTCAAATGATTATTAAGAGATGATCTCCATCCTGAGTAGGAGATGGCAATCTGTTTTCTTTTGGATGATATCTGACTGACCTCTTTATGTGGATCCTCTACATAAGAATAGAAATTCAGAGGTGTCAGATAAGTTAGGTCAAAGAGTTGACTTAGCAAGATCAAGATAACCAAGTCCCAAGTCTTATACTATCATGTTATAGGCATGCATCCTTTGATAGGAGATAGATGTATTACTATATGTCTAAGTATGTATATTTGGCAGTTCGATAGGTTGATGGCCTAATCAAGGTCTGTACACCAGTGAGCTGGTATCCATGAAAGGGCATATAAGTAGTGCAGTCTATCAAAGGAACCATACAGGTTCACTTGTGAATCGGAAGACATGAGCTCACTCATGAGGTATTGGGACCTATCAAATTCCATGCATGGTCGTCTTGTTTTAGAAGCATGACAAGAAATTGTAGGTATGATATATGTTTTTGGAAAGCATATGATCGATACCAACTCCCAATGACCGAATGAGAAACTTAATGATAAAACCCTAAAGATGAAAATGTAAATTGGTCTATATCTTCGGGTTTATTCTAGGTCTTCGAATATGCAGGATGTACAGATATTAGGAATACCTGAGGATGATGTGATCATTAATGATTATATAACCATGATGCTTCCATTTCGAGGGAGTAATGAAACAGATCTGGATTTTAGTGACTCCTCTTAATTAGAGAAGTGATCTTATCTTAGTCCAAATGTTGGACAATTATTTGAATGAGATTCAGATGCAATGAGAAGATTAGATATACATCCTTGATTTAATCAAGCATCTATGAGAGGTCCCTGAGATCTGGATTTTGAGATGTGATCTCAATATCCAAGTCACTATACGTGGAACGTACAATCGCCCTGTCCTTATCTCGAAGTAATCGCGGAGAAAGCGCATTTTTCTTGAAAGAGTTGAAGAATAATTCCATTGATGAATTATGTATCTAAGCATTGAGATATGGATAATTAATTGTGATTTAATTATTATGAATAATGTGAATATGATTCATATAATTAAATACATGAGAATGATGATCCAAGATAATTAAATGAGATTTAATTATTAAGGATATGAATAATGTGGATAGTACTATCCATAGTATATATATATTATAAATGTGATTTATAATATAATAGAGAGAGATTAATGTCAATTGTATCTTCAAATTAATTGTTGATGTGAATTGGATTCACATTGAAAATTATTTGGAAATACGATTTACATTTTATTTTGGGTTTGAATATCATTCACAATTATTTAATTGCATGGTTGCAATATTCATAAAATTAATTTGGAATTTTGTGAACTAATTTACAACAAAAGTTGTTGTAATTATATAAGAAGGATTAAATTAGAAGGTCAACACCATATATTTAATGGATGGTGGACAACCACCTTTGACTTATTCTCAAGGGTGGTCATCCTCCCTATTTTAGGAAGGTGGGTGGACTCCTTTCTAATCCTTCTATGCTAATTGATTTAGTTCAAATTAAGTTATGTTAATTATTTAATATATTTAGTTTCATCTAAATTAATTGTTATTGTATTTTTACAACAAAATCATGACCATTTAATAAAAATGCAAATCAATCTCAACCATTGATTTTGTGTTTCACATGGATTGTGATCCATGGACTCCTAAAATACTATAAAAGAAGGGGCAACCCTAGATCTTCTTTTTTACACACAACAATAGAATTCTCTCTCTCTCTTTCTCATTTTCTCAAAATACATGCCCCATCTCTCTCTCTCTAAGTGATCATCCACTTTATGCCCTAGAGAGATCACCATCGTCGCCACACCTTCATGCTACCACTTCACTGCTCGTGGATCTCTGTCTCCTTCGATACATCTCGCTCACGAAGAAGACATCAGATCTCGTGGGACGAGATCAGGGGATTCATCACTTGGATCATCATCTCAAATCACGAGGAGTACGCGTCTCATCAACACGCTCGCAAGTGTCTCCTCCTTCGGATCGGACTTGAGACAAGAGGTCTCTTGCTTTAGAGACTTGATAGCAACCACACTTCAAGAGGTAATCCTACATATTATTTATGGTTAGATGAAATGATCCAAGAAGTGTTCTTGGATCATGTGGTTTTACCACTTTAAAAATATTTAAAGTCTGTCACATCGACCAACTAGTGTGACTAGTCACTCCGATCGCATTTGATGTGATCACCATGCTTCCATGATGCGCTTAAGGATCTCTCCTTATCCTTCATATATTACATGACTCCAAAATGGAACACATCTTAGTGTCGAGAGCTCAGAGACTTGTTCATCAGGAATGCGATTCATATTTAGCATTTGTTCGAGGGACATCCGATTATGAACCAATGACCCAGGACATCCGCATAGTATCATATTACCCAAATGTATTTATTGATGACTTAACAGGATTACTCTTGAGAGAGAGATTGAGTTCGAGATCACATTATTACCTGATACGCAACTGATCTCAATGGCTCGATATCGCATGGCACCAGCCGAGTTGAGAGAGTTGAAAGTGCAGTTGTAGGAGGTACTTGACTTGGGTTTCGTGAAGTCAAGCACTTCACCTTGGGGTGCTCCAGTTATTTTTGTTAGGAAGAAGGATGGATTGATGAGATTATGCATTGACTATCGACAGTTGAACAAGAGAACAATGAAAAACTGTTATCATTTGCCTCGCATTGATGATTTGTTCGATCAGCTAAAGGGATCTTCGGTGTTTTTGAAGATCGATCTTAGATCATGCTACCATCAGCTGAGGATTCAAGAGTCAGATGTTCCAAAGACAACTTTCAGGACTCGATATGGATACTATGAGTTTGTCGTGATGTTGTTTGGGCTCACCAATGTCCCTATAACATTCATGGACATGATGAACACGTTCTTCCGTCCATACTTGGAAAAGATTGTGGTGATGTTCATTGATGATGTGTTGATTTATTCTCAAAATGAATAAGATCACGCGAATGATCTGAAGATTGTCCTGGACACATTGTGAGAGCACAAGTTATATGCCAAGCTGAGCAAGTACAAGTTCTGGTTATCCCATGTCTCATTTCTTGGGCATGTCATTTCTGGAGCAGGTATCGTAGTCGATCCTGCAAAGATTGAGGCAATTATGTCTTGAGAGCAACTTAAGACAACCACTCAGATTTGGAGCATCCTTGGATTAGCGGGCTATTTCAGACGCTTTACCAGCAGGGCTTTACGAGTTGTTCTTCCCTTGACACGATTGACATAGAAGGGAGTTCCTTTCATTTGGTACGATTCATGTGAGCAATCCTTAATGACATTGAAGGAAAGACTGACGATGACGCCCCTTCTTGCACTCCCTTCAGGTACTCAGGATTATGCAGTATATACAGATGCCTCAGGAGAAGGTTTAGGAGCGATGCTGATGTAGTGAGGTCACGTGATTTCTTACGCATCACGTCAATTGAGACCGCATGAGCGGAATTACCCACCCATGACTTGAAGTTGGCGGTAGTTTCCTTGAAGATCTGGCGCCACTATCTCTATGGGGTGATTTTTGAGATTTTCACTACTCACAAGATCCTGAAGTATATTTTTTATCAGAAGGAACTGAACATGAAACATCGTATGTGGCTTGAGCAACTGAAGGATTACGACTACACGATCTCTTACCACCCTGGTAAGGGAAACGTGGTGGCTAATGCGCTTAGCAAGAGAGTTGGGACATGGTTGACAGGTTGACCAAGTCAGCCCATTTCATACATGTCAGCATGACCTACGCTACATCTAGATTGGCCAAGCTATATGTGCAAAACAGTATTAGACTTCATGTTATACCACGAGACGCAGTGTCTGATAGAGACTCGAGGTTTACATCTCACTACTAGCATCAGTTCATGTCAGCACTACAGACATAGATGAAGATGAGTTCTACATACCATCCGTAGATCGATGGACAGAGAGAGTGCACCATTCAGATGTGAGGATTTCCTATGTGCCTATACTCTAGAGTGGAAATGATCCTAGAAGGACCACCTGGCATTGATAGAATTCACGTACAACAACAACCATCATTCCAGTATCGGTATCGCACTGTTCGAATCTCTATGTGGGTGAAGATGCCTCACGCCTCTCAGTTGGCGTGAGGTAGGTGACCACACTCTTTACTCCATAGATCTATTGGAGGAGACCATGAGGGTTGTTTATCTTGTGAGGCAGAAGCTTCTAATGACACAAAGCCACTGGAAGAGCTATGCAGACCATCAAAGAAGAGATTTGGAGTTTTAGTTAATCTGATCATCTTCTCTTAATCCATTACAAATATGAGTTATTAATATTCAACTTAATCTCTTATACTAATGAAAGTATTGTAAATATAGGTGGGATATTGGGTATTCTTTCGAATATCTCCCATGAAGGGGTTTTTGGAGTATAGAGATTTGGTATTCATGGCAAGTTGGTGCCATGATATATTGGACCATTGGAGATCATTACTCATGTAGGGCTTCCTTCACACCTATCAGTCAAACATGACGTCTTCCACATATCCAATATGAGGAAGTACGTGCATGATCCACGATACGTCATTAGCTACGAGAATCTTGATGTGGAGCCTGACTTGACATACGAAGAGATGCTAGTGCAGATACTTGACAGTGCTGTGAAGAAGCTTTGCAGCAAAGAGATTCCATTAGTCAAGGTGTTATGGCACCGACATGGTTTTGAAGAGGTGACACAAGAGATTGAGGCAGACATGGGGGCTTGATACCCACAACTCTTTTTAGGTAACTGTCAAAACAAGCTCATTTAATTATATATATATATATTGAAAGAATGTGGCATGTTTTCTTTTGAGGTTTTTATGTCCATATAAAATCCATACAAATGTATAGTGAGCCTTTGAGGTATTTATATTTGTGACATTTTGATCTGAATAAACCCATATCTGACCCGATTAGGGTCCATTTGATATGATAAAACTATCGATTAATATTAAATAATCTAAATCGATCAGTAGATCATAAATCAAAAGCTGTCTAGGATCAATTAATCAAAAATCGATTGCATCGTAAAGAGTACCATCAGAAAAGCTGCAACACAAATTGGAACCACAAAACAAACTGAGACCACCCAAAAATTTGATTCGACAAAATAAGAATAATAAAATCGACCGTTCATCAATCGGAAGTCATTTGATAATTTAAAATCGCAAAATTGGATAAAAATTAAGACTGCATTTCGTCAATTTCTGTATCCATCTTAGATCAGAAAAGTATGAAATTTATACCGTTTGATCATCATGTATAGATGATCGAAACGAGATGTTGTACATAAGAATTAGAAATACGAGGTGCAAATACATAGGTCTTTGATATCTCAAATAAGTGAGAGAGAATGGTTTAAAAAATAAAATAGAAGGTAAATTTATTTCTTATATCACAATGAGCAATAGTGGCTGGCTTTCTTCTCCGTTAAGCCAACCCCCCCACATGCAATCTTGATCTCCATTTTGGAGATCCCAAAGGTACAATTCTTTCCCTCCTTTTGCTGCCATTCATGTCTTAAATATCCAAATTTTGAACCCTTATATGCTATTTATTTCATGCTTTTAAAGATAAGTTTTTTTAGGGGAGAATGCATGCATCTTAGATCTAAATATAAACCAATACTTTACTGTTGTTCATGCTTTTAATTTTGAAAGAAATAGTAATAGCCTAATTACAATCAAGATTTAGACCAATATATTGTTGATGTTCATCCTTTGAAAATTTAAAGATTTGGGGGTGTTTTAGCATGAAAACAAGTGGGTAATATGTCATAGATTTGAACTTAGATTCAAATCTAACCATTGATTTTGTGTTTCACATGGATTGTGATCCATGGACTCCTAAAATTCTATAAAACCAGAGGCAACCCTAGCTCTTCTTTTTACACATACAACAATTGAATCACCTCTCTCTCTCATTCTCATACTATACGTCCCATCTCTCTCTCTCTAAGTGACTGTCCACTTTGTACCTTAGAGAGAGAATTAACGTCAGTTGTGACACCGTCGTTCTACCACTTCGACCTCTTGTGGATCCCCGTCTCCTTCAGTATGTCTCGCTTGTGAAGAAGACATCGGATCTTGTGTGATGAGATCAGGAGATTAGCCGCTTGGATAATCATCTTGGATTGCGAGAAGCTCGTATCTCATCAATGTGCTTGCAAGCATCTCCTCCTTCGGGTCAGACTTGAGATAGGAGATCTCTTCATTTAGAGACTTCGATCGCAACCATGCTTTAAGAGGTAACCCTAATACCCCTTTGTGGTTTAGATGAAATGATCTGAGAAGTGTTCTTAGATCATGTGATTTCATCGCATTTATTTTTTAAAAAATTCCGTTGTCCCGAGCAACTAGCATGACTAGTCACTCCTGATCGCATATGATGTAATCTTCATGCTTCCGTGATGTGCTTAAGATTCTCTCCAAAACCTTCAAGTTGTATCATAGCCTTCTTTTGGGTCTTGGATATGATCTGAAACCTTAGGCGATCAAGGTTCATGTTTCAGATGCGTGAAACACATTGTTTTTGCATTGGATGCAAGATTCGAATTGGTTTTTTCGTAAAATAAAAACTTTTGTTTGTGCACTGTTTGGACATGTTTTTTAGTTAATAAAATGTATTTATAATATATAAATATGTCCCTAAAATAATATACTAATTTTGATAACAAAAGTGCATGCAAATGATTCGAAGAGTTCCTGCTAGGAAATATGACTGGCATGAATTCATGGATATGTAAGAAAATTAATTTTACTTATTGTTTTCCTATCATAAAACATAAAACAAATACTTTGATTAATTATAGAATCAAACCAGCAAACCGCTTGAATTTATTTCATGCGATTCTGACTCTGTTTGCCCTAGATATCCCATATTTAGTGGAGATAGATTGGAAGATGATTAGATCATCAAACCCTCTTTACTTAATGTGTTTATAATTCAATAAAAATAATGGAAATTGTGATTTTTCTTTGATTAAATATGATTCCTAATAATTATGAAAATAATTGATTAGTCATCATAGGCCATTTAATGTATGTTTCATGGAAACCATAGTTTATCCTACAATAGTTGTAGAACAATCTCTACATGCAAAATATTGCTACTTGTATAGAATTGGGGATTTGTTGAACAAATCTCCTTATAATATTAATCAAAATGGATTTGATAAATATTATACATATAACTTCAATTGAAAGATCGATTATCATCTCAAATACAATATGATCAAATCACAATATCCTGACCTGAGATGGATATGGTGTTAAGTCAGGGATCATTGGGGTAGATAGTGGCTCCGTGAGGGGTCTGTCCCACATCCTGTGTGCACTGGTCATGATAGCGGATAAGGACAGGATAATGCTTGAAATGATCAAAGGTATTTTTCTAATTATTAAAATTTGAATAATACATATTCTTGAGATTATGTCATCCTTCAAGTAACAATCAAGATTTTTTGTTGGTTGATTGAATTGGATTAATGATTGATTTAATATGATTAAATTATTTATATCTAATTAAAACACTCTATTATAAATAGAGTAGTATTTCCCTTGGAAGAATTAATTATGTGCATATGATACATTTTAATTAATTAAAATTTGAACATGACAGGGAAGATCACACAAGTGACATCCATGGTCTCTTGTCAAGGCGAAGGGTTATGTTGCCATGGATTGTATGTAGGAGACGGATGTCTGAAGTGATAGATCCTACATACAAACGCACATGGAACGGGAACTTTGCTTCTAGGAAGAGTAAGGTCGTATGCTTAGTGACCCCAATATCGAGTCCTCAAATTATTGAGGAGATATTGGATTACGCATAGCGAGTTCTAATCCTGTTGGCTGTTTGTTCAATTAACGACGGGTCAACATCACCGTAGGGGTAGTGGGCTCGGGTGTTAAAGACTGAATTAAAATGCAAGTTGGACTTGCAAGGCGGAATGATTTCCCCTTCTTTTTATCCGAGTTATAAGTTCTCATATTATTGGAATGTAACAAAGGTAAGAAAGGAGATACCAGATCTTGCTTGAGATAAAATGGTAAGTATATCTCTTACTTTGAAAGTGAATAAGGGATTGGACTTTTAGAGTTTACAAGGCAAGACAACTTTGATATAAAAATCCTTAATCAAAGTAAATATGTAATTATGCAAATTATCTTATTTCAGATAACTTACATTGAACCCACTCAAATCTATACTCAATAATAACCAGTTATATTATCATGAATAGGACTCATGATCAAGATATTGTACTTGCAGTTGAACACATAATGTATGTGGTTTCAACGTGCAAGTTTTCTCATAATAATGAGGGATGATAATTAAATAGACAATAGTTCTACAACATTGGGTTCGTATATCTCTATATTCTTGATCTCTCATCAGATGTGCTTCAGAAGTATCATGTTGATGATTATTGTAATTATCGAAAATCCTTATAAAACCTTAGAAGATGCTTTGGCATATATATGTTCCCTTGACATTTAATCATGAATGGCATGGTTCACTACATTATGCAGAATGGTGGCTTGATAAGAGATGATGTACTCAAAATGTTTGAGTATCTTCCTGAACCAAAGTCTTTATGAGTTAAGATGGATGTATATATGATCAGTGTCATCATTCTACTGCCTATACTCAAGTCATCCATGAAGATTCATAATAATCATATTGTATGAAATGAATGAAGCATGTATAAATGTTGAAATACTCTATTGAAATCTTTTGAGTTCAACGTAAGAGATCATTTGTCTTAAGCAATGATTGTTTATAGATGAGGGGAGCATAATGGAAGCATGGTTCCTACCCAAGTAAGAAGGAAAGTCAAAGAGTTAACCATACTTCTATGACTTTCATATAACATCCAAAAGGTTGGATGAATGCCAATATTGCAAAAAGTCGATGTATTGACAGTGTGACTATCTAGACTATCTAGGATCCTTAGAGGACTCAGATAGTGCATCAGAATAATCTACTTCTACATGTAATCATTGAAATTTACTTGCTTATTAGATAAGATCAAAGTCTAATAAATGTATCTCATTCTTCTAATAACGATTGCAATTAGTAATATATGTTTTAGAAGATTAGAAAATTTGATCTTAAGGTTTAATAGTCATCCACAAGGATGTTGGTGCAATTGCTGCAACAATTTCCATTGGATAGATAGACTACATATTTCAGTGGGAGAACCCTTAGTCTTAAATAATGTCTCTATGACCTAGATATTAGAATACATTCATTGTTTATTTCTAATTATTGGAAATAAACATGCATTTTGGAATAGACCTATCATAAAGAGTTATGATGGATACATTTTAGATAGTAATCTAACATCTAGAGGACTCTATTGAATTAGAAAATTAATGAATGGTTCATTAACATTTCTAAATACTAAAAAGTTAAACCTTAGAAGATCAATAGGACAATGAATTTGATAATGATCTGACATCAAGACTGGTACATATGTCTATTAATGAGATTAATAGACTAGTAAGAGATGAAACTTTAGATTGTTTGAAAATCTTACATACTTGTGAATATTTTATTCAAAAGTAAAATGCCCAATACACCCTTATTTGGGAATGGTGTAAGATGCCAAGGTATTCAAGATCTCATACATATTGATGTATGTGGATCATCTATATCATAGTACACATTAATGATAAGTGATATCTATTGATGATTATTTGTGATATGAGATTTCTTCCCTTCACCTTAGAAACCTTTGAAATGTTCAAAGATTTCACTTTTTTGATTTAGAACCAAAGTTTGAAGGAAGATGAAATGAATCTGATCTAATCTAGGTAGCAAGTACCTGTTAGATTAATTCAATTAATACCTTATGGAAAAAGGAATATCATACCTATCTCACTCCTCCAAATATGCCTAAACTCATTAGAGTTGTAGGGAGATACAATTGGATCATGTGTTACATGAGCATAATCACCTCTTAGTTTCCAGGTATATATGTTGTAGAAACTACAATATATATCCTTAATAAGATTACATGCGTATCTAAACTCAAAAAGCCTCATAAGTTATGGTTTGGAACCTAGGCTAGTGTTGGACACTTGAGTATTTAGGGTTGCTTGGTCCATAACCTTGTCATGGATGCAAGTAAGCTGGAATCTAGCACTAGAGAGTGCTACTTCATTAGAAAAATAAAGGATGGTATTGATACCTACTTTGTGACCTTGAGATTCTTAGATATCATCTCTAAGGATATGATTCTTAGAGGATGACTTTCTTGAGAATCAAGATGAAAATGAAGTAAAGGAACTCATTGAATCTTGAGAAGATAATGAGGCTCCTGAAATCAGAAACTAAAATAATAATTAAAGATGAAACACCCATACCTCTTCAAATTAGTTTGAGGGTGGTAAGACTACCTAAAGGGTATAAATTCCATATGTTAGTTAAGTATGACAATGATCTGACGTCATATGATGAAGCTTCTAAGGATCATGATGTGGAGAGATGATGTTTGCAATAAAGTCTAAAGTAGACTTCATATACAAGTGTTGTGAATAGACCATAGAGGATCCATCTATAAGGGTAAAACCAGTTAGGTGTACATGGATCTTCAATAGAAAGAGGGAACCTGATGAGAAGGTAGGGACCTTCAGAGCACGTCTCGTATCCATAAGATATACACAAAGAGAAGATATTACTTGAAATGAGACTTGCTCTTCAGTGTCCGTTCTTGAACCCATCAGAATATTGCTAACTATAACTACAAAACTTTACTTTGACATCTACAAGATGGAAGTCAATATTGCATTCCTCTATGAATACCTCAACGAGGATATTCATATGAAGTACCCCATGGCTTCACAGTTGAGGAAGGCAAGATGTGCAAGCTAAAGGAATTCCATCTATGGACTCAAATAAGCTTCTTGTAGTTGGAACACTAGATTTGATGAAATTATAAATGTTACGATTTGAAATAGAATCTTGATGAACCATGTGAAGCTTAGTGGGAGTGCCACTGTATTCATCGTGCCAAATGTTGATAGTATCCTAATTATTTGGAATGATATAAGGATGGTAATAAGTGTTTATAATGTAGTTGTTCCATAGCCTGAGATGTGATGTCAAGGACGCCTCGTATATCTTACTTCTAAAAATGTTCAGAAGCAAAGAGAAGAGGGTATTAGGACTGTCACATTAGTGGTACATCTTGGACACATTCCATTTTTGGGAAACCCAAAGGAAGGCTTCCTTCCCTTAAGATATGGTACTAACCTATCTGAAGGGATAACACCTCAAAGAGTTGACGAAGTGAATGCTAAAACTGCTTTCCCTAGTGCATTAGTTATGAGAAGCCTGGTGTATGCTAGATGTGTACGAAAAGCCAAATGTCTGCCATGCAGTTGGAGTAGTAAACTGTTACTAATCCCACTAAGGAGATAAACACTTGATTGCAGTAATAAAAACACCTTCAAAGATGACAAGACTTTTGAGATAGTGATATTAAAGTCTTATCTTCAAGAACTTAAGAGTTTACAGATAGTGATATGAAAGGTCTTAACAACAGATGCCTTATAAGACATAAGACTCGGTCTTAGTCATAGGGGATAGAGATCTCCGGGAATAAGGGCATTCTGATAAGGATAATAGAAATTACATACTGGTTATAATAATTATTGAGTTGTAGTATCAAATACATTATAATCGCTTTAACAAAATTTAGTATTGGTTGCATAAGATACAACATTTGCATTGAATGCGAGCACTGTTACTAGGGGATATGCAAGCACCGTAAAAGGACTTGGCATAGTCTCTCAAGAACAGAGTGGCTAGTCAGCTTACCTAGCTATTTTTCTAAATAGCTTATAATTAGCACATGAGTGTGGGTTTAAAGATTAGCCCATTAATGGCTCTTTGGGCTAGTGGAAGATTATTGGACATGTGAGCCCACAGCGAGCCATTATGCAATAAATGTTATTGCAAATATCATTCCCTGGTCTAAATGAAGAATAATTAATTTACATAATAGGTCACTTAGTACAATTAGGGTTATGTACCATGGCCATATTAATGATCATGCAGATGTTGATTCAATTATTGAATCATAGAGGCTGATTCTTGGCCAAATATCTAAAGAGTTAGATTGAGGACTCAACAATCATCATCAAATGATTATTAAGAGATGAACTCCAGCCTGTGTAGGAGATGACAATCCTTTCTCTAATGGGCTGATATCTAACCGACCTCTTAATGCAGGTCCTCTACATAGGAATATATGTTCAGAGGTGTTATATAAGTTAAGTCAAAGAGTTGACTTAACGAGATTGAGATAGTCAAAGATCTATGTCGTATGCTATCACGATATAGACACACATCCTCTGATCAAAGACAAATATATTACTATATGTTTGAGTATGTACAATTTGTAGATAGATAAGTTAATGATCTAATAAGGTCTATACACCAGCAAGCTGGTGTGCATACAAAGGCATATGAATAATACGATCTCTCAAAGGGATCATATAGGTTCATTACTGAACCGGGAGACATGAGCTCACTCATGAGATATTGGGAATCAAATTCCTTGCTCGGTCGTCTCGTTTTGAAAGCTTGACTAAATTTGTAGGTTTGATATATGCTTCTGGAAAGTATATGATCTATACCTGGGCATGATATACGCTTTTGGAAAGTATATGATCGATACCAACTCCCAATGATCAAACGGGAAATTTAATGATAAAACCCTGAAGGTGATAGTAAAAATAATATCTAAAACATCAGGTCTATTCTAGGTCTTCCAGTATGCAGGATGCACATGTATTAGGAATACCTGAGGGTGGTGTGATTATAAATGATCATATAACCATGACGCTCCCATTTTGAGGGAGTGATGAAATAGGTATGTATTTTAGTGACTCCTCTCAATAGAGAAGTGATTTGATCTTAGTCCAAATATTTGACATTGACCTGAATACGATTCATATGCAATGAGAATATTAGATTTACGACTTTGATTTAATCAAACATCTATGGGAGATTCCCAAATCTAGATTTGAGATGTGATCTCAATATCTAAGTCACTATATGTGGAAAATACAATTGTCCTGTCCTTATCACCAAGTATCCGTGGAGAAAGCACATTGTTCTTGAAAGAGATCAAGAATAATTCCATTGATGAATAGTATATCTAAGCATCTAGATAATGATAATTAAATGTGATTTAATTATCATGAATAATGTGAATATGATTCACATTATTTAAATGCATGAGAATGATGATCCATGATAATTAAATGAGATTTAATTATCAAGGAAATGAATAATGTGGATAGTATTATCCGTATTATTTGTATATATATTTTAAATTTGATTTATAATATGCCAGAGAGAGCTTATTGTAAATAGTATCTTTAAATTAATTATTTATGTGAATTTGATTCACTTTGAAATTAATTAGAAATACAATTTACATATTATTTTGGGTTGTAAATATGATTCACAATTATTTAATGGCACGATTGCAATATTCACAAAGTAATTTGGAATTATTTTTGTGAATTAATTTACAACAAAAGTTTTTGTAAATATATATGAAGGATTATATTAGAAGGCCAACAGCATCCATTTAATGGATGGTGAATGGCCACGCTCTAACTTATTCTCAAGGGTCGCCATCCCCCTATTTTAGGAAAGTACATGGCCTCCTTCCTAATCCTTCTATGTTAATTGATTTAGTTCAAATTAAATTATGTTGATTATTTAATATATTTAATTTATTCCAAATTAATTATTGTTGTATTTTTACAACAAAAGCATGGCCATTGAATAGAAACACAAATCAATATCAACCATTGATTTTGTGTTTCACATGGATTGTGATCCATGAACTCTTAAAATACTATAAAAGAAGAGGCAACCCTAGCTCTTCTTTTTACACATACAACAAATGAGTCACCTCTCTCTCTCATTCTCATACTACACGCTCCATCTCTCTCTCTAAGTGGTCGTCTACTTTGTGCCTTAGAGAGAATTATCGTCTTCGTGTCGTCGCTTCGACGACTCATGGATATTCGTCTCCTTTGGTGTTCATCGCTCTTGAAGAAGACATCAGATCTCATATTATGAGATCAGTTTGGATAATCTTCTTGGATTGCGAGAAGCCCACATCTCATCAACGTGCTCGCAAGCATCTCCTCCATCGGGTCAGACTTGAGACAGGAGGTCTCTTTATTTAGAGACTTCGATCGCAACCATGCTTTAAGAGGTATCCCTAATACCCCTTTGTGGTTAGATGAAATGATCCGAGAAGTATTCTTAGATCATATGGTTTCATTGCATTTATTATTTTTTTAAATTCTGCTGCCCCGAGCAGCTAGTGCGACTAGTCGGTCCCGATAGCATATGATGCGATCTTCACGCTTTCATGATGCGTTTAAGGTTCTCCCCATAACCTTCACTCACTGGGTTCCCACTTTCTTATGAAGATCCATTCAGACCTAATGGGTTTAACCCCTATAAGTGGATCCTTGAGGGTCCATCAACATTTGTGTATGAAGTCTACTTTCGACTTCATTGCTAACATCCATCTTTCCATGCCATGATCTTCAAAATATTCATCGTATGAAGTTAGATCATTGTCATATGTTTCTGGCACAAGGAATCCATACCCTTTAGGTTGTCTTACCAACTCAAACTCATTTGAAGAGGTATGAGTGTTTCATCTTTAATTGTCCTTTTAGTTTCCTATTCCAAGAGACTCATTATCCTCTCATGATTCAACAAGTCCCTTTACTTCATTCTTATCTTAATTCTTAAGAAAGTCATCCTCTTAGAATCATATTCTTACAGATGAAATCTTTTAAGAATCTCATTGTCATAAAGTAGGTATCTAATACCATCATTTATATTCCAAATGAAGTAGCACTCTCTAGTGCTAGATTCCATCATTCTTGCATACATGATATCTTTATGGAGCAAGCAACCCCTAATCCTCAAGTGTCCAACTTTGGGCTAAGTTCCAAACCATGTCTTATGAGGGTTTTGGGGTTCACTTTTGCGTGGAATCTTATTAAAGATATATATTGTAGTCTCTACAACATATATACCTGGAAACTAAAAGATAATTATGCTAAGAGTCACCATTGATCAAATCATGTCACACATGATCCAATTGCATCTCCCTACAATTCTATTGAGTTGAGGTGTATTAGGAGGAGTGAGATACGAATGATATTTCTTTCTCTATAAGGTACTCCTTAAATTCATGTAAAGGGTACTGGCTACCTAGATTAGAACAAATTCATTTCGTCTTCCTTATAACTTTGGTTCTCAAATAAAATTACGAAAACTTTTAACATTTCAAAGTTTTCTAATGGGTAAAGGAACAAATCTCATACCATGAATGATCATTAGTGGTTATCACATATCACTAATATTCATTATGGTCTAGAGGGTCTACAAACATCAATATGTATGACTCCTTGAATACCTCGACATCTTACACCATTCCCAGAAAGTGTGCATCGTACATTTTAACTTAGAATATAATATTCACAAGTATGTAAGATTTTGAACTTTCAGACAATCTGAAGGTTAAATTCTTCTAGTATATTGGTATTATTAATAGACATATGTCCAAGGCTTGATGCCAGATCATTGTCAAATGATCTTCATCCTCCTATTAATCTTTTAAGGTTTAATTTCCTGTATTTTAAACTTAATGAACCATTCATTAATTTTCTAATTCATTAGAGTCATGTAGATGTTAGATCACTATCTAAAATATATCGATCATAACTCTTTACGATAGGTATAATCCATAATGTATGTTTATTTCCAACAAATTTAGAAATGAAAAAATGAATGTAATCTAGTATCTAGGTCATAGATACATTCTCTAAGACTATGAGCTCTCCCATTGAAAATACGATGTCCATCTATCCAATGGAGATTGTTGCAACAATTGCATCAACTCCCATATGGATGACTATTAAACCGTAAATTTTCTATTCTTCTAAAACATATGCAACCAATTGCAAGTGACAATAGAAGAATGAGATAAAATTATCAGATTTTAATCTTATCTAATAAGTCAGTCGATTTCAATGATTATATGTAGATGTAGATTTATTCTGGTGCACTTTTTGGGTCCTTCTCTAAGGATCTTAGATAGTCTCGATAGTCATGATATCAATACATCGTCTTGTTGCAGTATTGACATCTATCCAACTCTTTGGATGTCATATGTATGGAAGTGATAGAAGTATAGTCAACTCTTTGACTTTCCTTTTTACTTGGGTTCGGCCCAAGCTTCCACTACGCTTCCTTAACCCTTAAATAAATGTTGCCTACGATAAAGGATCTCTTAAATTTAATATGTCCTCAAAGGACTTCAATATAAAAGTATTTCAAAATTTATTCTTTCTTTATCCCATTCATACAATATGAATTATATGATGCATCATGATAGAATTGAGTAGACATAGTAGAATGATGACATTCAACATATCCACACTCATCATAGCTCAAAAGAAGACTTAGGTTCAGGTAGGTACTCAAACATTTTGAGTACATCATTCCTTATCGAGCCACCATTCTGCATAATGCGGTGAACTATGTCATTCATGATTAAATGTTTAGAACACATACGTTTGCCAAAACATCTTCTACGATTTTAAAATCTTAATAATTACGATCATCTCCGACATGTTACTTCCAAAGCACATTCTATGAGAGATCAAGACTCCAGAGACACACAAACAATAGGTTGTTGTCCTATTGTCTATTTAGTTGTCAATCCTCACAATCATAAGGAAACTTGGACATTGCAAGCACAAGCTAAGTATAGGGGGTGCGTATATATTGTATACATACTTTTGTCCATAACTCATACTTTTATGTCTTTTCTATATCTATAAAATCCATAAAAAGTGGGTGAGGGTAATTTAAAATCTACCTATTAAATTAAGTTATCTATAAAATCCTTGTAAATAAGTAAAATATGTTTAAAATCCTTAATCTAAAATGTGTATTTAAAATACTTATTTAAAATCCTATATATTAAAATATGTGTAAAGATCATGTAAAACTTTTAAAATACCTTGTGTATAAATCTTGTAAAATCCATTAGTTATTTGATCCAAATAAAATATGGGTAATTTATTTTGTAAAATTCTTGTACATAAACTTGTTTTATAAAAAATCTCAAAATCCATAAAAATTACAAAATTCTTAAAATCCTTAAAAATGAGTAAAATACAGAAAATATACTTCATAAAAATATGGTTGCATTCGCATTAACATTTTTCAAAATAAGTTAGATTTCTAAAAACTAAAGATTGGGAAAAATCTAAAGGACGGAGCTTGATTACGATTTTTAACTTCCACTGTAAGGAGCCTAGTTAGGAACTGGAATTGGGCTCTACAGGTCTTTGACTTAAATCTTTGGGTTCCATGAAACCATGTTTGGGAAGTCAACTCGAAAAGTGTCTAAGCAGAACACTTGGTGTCATTCGTATAACTCTTCATCAGTGAACCAATTTTGGACACAATCACTTTGCACGTAGCTCGACTTGCATGGGGTTGCGAAGGGAAATCCATCTTGGTAATGTGTTTCTATCCTTGTCTTTGCGCCATTGACATCTAAAGAGGAGAGAGATTGTGGTTGTGATAGTCGCTTCGGATGAGGAAAGGATCTGCTGACATAATTTTTCCAAGACCTCAAAAAATGGAGGGAATGAAAAGATGTTATATCCGTCGAGGCTCGAAGAGATGAATGCAGTGCAAGAAACATTACAAAGCCAATTCAAAGAAGAATCCACCAAATACAAATACGACCACAATGGACCGAGCTTCCACCAAAAAGCCTGCACATCTTAGTGGAGACTTAGCTACACCGGCTGGGCTTTACAATGAGATGCATCTACACTGGTCGTACACAATTTCTTTTCTCATTCTTCTACTTTCTCTTTATATTCAGTTGTGGACATAACACGAATTGACCTCAGAAGGGAATACATCCCTCCCTGAGGAAAGAAAAATGGGATAAGGAACCAATAGGAGTGTATGGCTAGGATGGGTGGTTTCTTCGCTTCTTTCAAAGTGGGAAGAGCTAAAACAATTCACACACCATACATGTTGATTTCAAGGTTGATAGAGTTTGTGATATGAATGAGTGAATCTGAACTGGCCGTTGAGGTGAACTTAAACAGGGATTTGTGGAACTTGAGGACTGTTGAGGATAAAATCCTAATCCTAGTTAAGGCTCCGACAAAATGCTTGTTTGAGGATCGATCGAGCTCTGTCCTTTGTCTGTTCTTTAGGAAAACAAATTCATTCTAACTTTATTTATTTTCTCTTTTTTTTCAAATAAGTGTTTGCTAAGGGACTATCAAAGTTTAAGTATAGGTGGTTGATGAATCCATGATTCATTAACATTCTGTCTGCATTTTATCCTAGAACCCTTAACAAATACATGTAAATATCCATTAAATTTCACTTTTTAACAAAACCATAGTCATGAATAAAAACACACTTTTATGCATTAAAATCTTGTAAATAAATAAAAGAATAAAAATAAAAGAAAAAATAAAGGCAAAGTGTAGATATGTATATATGTACAATATGACTCGTAAAATAAATATAGCTGAATGATATATTTATAACCTAATCCCCGAGACCAAGTCAGCATGGATTGGTCGACAAATAAATAAGAAGAGGAGATAAGGAAGAAAACAAATAAAAATAATTAATTCCACACTTCATACATTCTTCACTAATTATCAAATAAATATCAAAACTTAAAAGTTATTTAATTAATACATATGAAGCTATTTTTCACCAAACTCTTTTCTTAATTAATTCTAAAAATGTATAGAAAAATATAAAAATAAGTTAAAAATATTACCTTGTATACATGCCAAGAAATCCAACTTGCAAATTCTCAAAAGCCAAACTTCCAAACATCATAACTTTCTCATTTGAACTCCAATTTCACTCTACTCACCTATAAAGTTCATAAAATAATATTCTCTAATTAGTGAAGGTAATTTCACTAAAATCAGAGTTCGTTTACAAAAAAGTCTGTTTTGAGACCTAACCACAATTGTTCTTCTGGGCTATCTGTTTTATTTAGAACACATTATTTATTATTTTAATGATTTTATATTTTGTAATTATTTTCTTAATCTTGTATTTTATCCCTAATTTATTTCACAATTTTTTGGAGATTAGTTATTATTTTAAATAAATCAAAAATCCTAATTTATCAATATAAATGAACTATATAACTTATACTTGTATTTATTAATATATCTAAATTAATTTATTAAAATATACAAAAATTCGTATATACTTTATTTATTAACATGAAAATAATAAAATATAAAATTAATATACTATTCAATAATTCATTAAGTTAAATATACAAAACCTATTTATTAGGTATTATTTATACTTATTTCTTAATACAATATTTATATTTCATAAAATAATTATTAGTTATCAAAACTAATTATACTATAATTTAAATAATTTAATTATATATATTTTTTGTGTTTATATCTATTTACAATAATGTTATTTACTATTTAATCCTTATTTAATAAAGGATTTCTTGAACCTGGCCAACCAGGTGCTGACACGTGTCAGCACCTGGGACCTTCTTCAAGAAGGTCGGTCGGAATCTGTTCCAACCACCCGACTTTGCTTTTTTCTCCAAGATAGCTCCTAACCTCCTCCTCTGATCTAAACCCTTGATCTCCTTCCTCTAGCTACCCTCTCTCACACTCACCCTTGATCTGCTAACAAACCTCCATTGACTGTCTATAAAATCACCTCAAATATTACCATTTCCAACTAACCATTCCTGAGCTTTCAACTATCAGACCCCCTGACCGTCGACCTTACTTCCCCACCTCATTCTGCCTCGCTCCGGCCGTGACAGGTTCAGAGGTTGGTCCCGTGTGGAAGTCTGATCAACGGAGGAAGGGTCCAAGGCGATTTGCTACTTGCATCGTGATGCACTGCCGCGTGGAGCTCCGGCCATCACCGCCCTTCGAGCAGAAATTGAGGTTCATACAACCCCTCATTCCCAGGTGAGTTCCTTCATCCTTGTTCCCATTTAGTTCTCGATTCGTACGCTCACATTAGGTTAGCTAATCGTGTAGTTAGGTTCCCTAATCACCATTGTTAGACGCGCATCATTTCTATTAATTCAAATACACTCAAATCGATTTCAATCCCTTCTTTAATTCGCACGTTTATCTGTTCTTCTCATTTCCTAGAAAGCAAGTTTTAGATCTACAAATCCCTTAAATTGTAGCTGATTCGTTGTGAATCAAGCAAGAAAACGTTTGTTTGCAGGTCAATCTTTCATCTGGATCCACTAAACCATCATCTGGAGCATCAAAGATCCAAGTACGACCGAATCAAGAAGCTGCATCAGAACTTCCAGGTTCAGTCGGACTGGCCTTCTTCATCGGCAATTAGCCGTTGCTCTCGACCACCTACGGCAGAGATCCATCGCAGGCGAGCTCGAGGGGTGAAGGCATCACCCCTCTAGCCCTGCCGGAGGTCCAAGCTCGCCGTCAAGTGCCGTGGATAATTCGGAGAAGTCGTCTTCATTGTTGCAGCTATGCAAGGACTAAAGAACACCATGAACACTTCCAGGTGCACAGTTGGTCACCACGTGTCCAGAACGGACGATCCCGATCGTGCGCGAGAATCTAATCTCAGTCGTCCAGATGAGCCTGTAGAGAAATTGCATACTAAACCCATCGTGCTTACAGAATTCCAGGCTGCTCCAAACCTTTCCAAAAATTACATTTAGGTCCCCGCAAAGGGACCTAAATGTAATAACTTTACTTTTCTTTGTATTTTAGTCCTTACCAGGGATCAGTTTGTAAAAAAACATATAATTTTATTTTTGCAGTTATACCCCTGGCTTGTAGGGGTGTTTTGGACTTCATTCTTGATGTATTTTTCTTTGAATTTTCGAGGGTAGTTACACAACTACTCCAGCAACCTTTCTAGTTGTTTTTCGTTGATTTTCATCGTTTAGTTTTATCGATTTGATTTTTGTAAGATCGAGTTAGTTTCAAGTCTTTTATTGAGTCTTTTGTAAAATAAAGAATATAGTGAATTTCTCAGGATTTCTTTCTTGTATCAAAAACTGAAGTTTTGATTTTCTGCTTCTCGAGTTCGACCTAGGCACACTTACCTGGATAAATAATATAGTGTAGACGAAATAGGGGAGAGAAAAATCACTTTATCTGCCTCTCCTATTTCGTTGATTTTTATTTGATCAACACAGCTTTTGATTTAGCGGTTTTCTACAACTGACAACACTTTAGCATTTTAACCGCTTGTAAAAGTCGCGTTGTCACCCAGCTAAGGATGAACCTCATAAATCATATGTTATAGTTGTTTTATGCATGCTTGCTTGATATTTGTATGTTTGATTCACGTTCTTTTTCCACTACACACAACAAAAACCCAAAGGTTCCCTTTCAAAATTTACTCAACTAGTTGATTCCTAGGATAAAAACGTATCTCAATCAACATTAAGAACACCCAACTCTTCGTTTAGAGAGTTAACCACATAGTATTGGTTGACATATAATCTCAATAAAGATTAGCTCTAAGATAAAAAAAGTTCATGGTTGATGGACTCCACGCTAAATAGTTGTGATGTTTTATGGCATTCAAGGCTACAAAAGTATGTAGCATTGTATACATCGTCTAACTAACTCAATATTGCTAAAAAGTTAAGTAAGAAACTCTTGATGAAGAAGAAGTTCATATAAGAACTTGATTTTATTCAAGACAAATATATACAGTCAGAGCAAAGATTCACTTATGCAAGAACTCTTCTTTACATACAAGGTCAAAATACATTAATGTTAGGTTGGTATGTATACAAGATATTTTACAACTAAAGCAACTTGTACTAGATAAGATCCATACAAATGATAATGATGTTGATATGATGACAAAATATTTGCTGCAAATGAATTTTAAGATATGTTGTTTTGGCAATAGAGAGTAAATCCTTTGGTTGTTACAATAGAAATCCCTAAATCCTTTGGTCGTTACTACAGTAAATCCTTAAGTATATGTCAGCCTTTGGTTGTTGTACACGATGAGGGATGTGTTTGTATGTCACTAGAGAACACTAAAATTCATTATCGCGATAATTTATATCCTTAGTAAGATTCCAATCAAATCCGTACCTAAACTCCTCATGAGCTATGGTCTGTAACCAATGACAGTGTTAGATGCATAGGATTTAGGATTTGTTGTTGTAGCTTAAGAGTAGTATACATATCAACAGCGTGGGGGGATTTATTGGGTGGGTCGTCCTCCATGTTGACTCAACCCTCACAAGCATATTTCTTAATCCTAATTGCAATGAGAATTTTAATTTGATCGATGAGCAATTACCTTCATAAAGTAGGAGTGCATTGATCCCATCGGCTTTAGAGTTTCATGCACTCCACGTATTCTCATAGCCATGCATATTTAATGACACTCTAACTCCATGTAAAACATGAACTCAAGAGAAAATAAAAAGAAAGAAAGCAAGGAAAGGGGAGGTTAGCTATTGCTCCAATATTGACATGTCATCGAACATGACAGAAGATCGAACACATCTCTCCAAATTCATGGGCGTTTAAAACTTCAAGAAGCCACTACTTGGAAATCTGATTGATAAGTTTGCTTTGACCAAAATCTAATTTTTGGTAATGCATGCCATTGCCGAGAGGGTTCAATATGTGTAGAACTCAAAACATACATCTTGTTTAATAATGCTTGATTTTATGTTGTGAACAACATCATTATTTTTCTCTCATATCCGGGTTCCCATTTTAAAATGTTTACAACATCAGATGTTGATTTTTTTAGGATGGATTTTTCCACGGTTATAGTTGCCATGAATTTGACATATCATGTAAAGCTCGTTTCAACTCTGATTTTTTATCCTCTGGTTCAATCAATATTAGGAATCTATTATAATAATTTAGTACATCATTCTCATTAAAATTGTTGAGATGCCATAAATCCCAACGGATCTGTTCAGTTAATACATTGCAGTGCTTGTTATGCAACCTCTCCTACTTTCATTGACAGTCCCAATGCAACGATTCATTGCCCGATCAACAAGCCAGGAGGGATAGGGAAAAGAATGTGGGCAACACCCTTGAAACAATATTTAATTTTTGGGCTTTATTTGTAATAGGTTTGTAGATCTACCCACGCAGAGGATCCACCTATAGAAAGCTGCTACTAAACTCCCTGAAGTTAGATGTAGTTATTTCATACTTGTTGGAGTACTATGTGGTAGCAGGATCTTTTTACCACATCAAATTGTTTATTCCCACATCAATCGTCTATGAGATGTGGAGACTCGGTGAGGGCTATATAAGAAGTCCCTTACCCTCTGTATCTGTTGAGAAAGTGTAATGAAACATATGACCCTTTGAGACCTTCCCCTATGATTTCATCTCGCTCCTCACGAAGTAAAGTTTCACGTAAAATCCCTATGTTCCTCAAGTTTTATCATTTATCTCTGATATTTGCTTGTGTATTCTTATTTTCTAACAATGCTTACTTTCATGTGGCTTTCATTCGCGTTTTATTTTCACATAACTAAACTCAAAGGTTCCTTTTCACGTTTCATAAATTACCATATTGCTGGGATAAAAAACACATCAGTCGATTGGAAGAACATGCAACTCTTAATTTAGAGAACTGAAGTCACAATAATGGTTGGCAGATGATGATCTCAATAAAGAAGATTTAACTCCAAGACAAAGAAGTCCTTGATTGTGGCATTGTTAGTAGCTATATTGCAGAGCCACCAAAACTCTCATGCGCGCTGAACAGTCAGGATGGAAATGGAAAACGAAGGCACTTTTTCTTCCCCCCGTCACACGAATTTCTCCAAGTTGGCGGAATGCAGGTCCTCTCTGAGCATGGCATTGGCAAAAATTTTGCAATAGCTACAAAATAACATAACCCGAAGTTGGTCTCCAAGGCAGGTGCGTGGACGCATGAGCATTAACAGGTGTAAAATGGATGATGCAATCAAATCAATTTCCATCACAGCAATACTTCCTTCATATTGTGGAACCTGTATATCTAAACAAGCCTGGAGCCATTTCTCACAAATGAGCCCAAATGAGAAGCATAATTACAGTGGCTGTAATTGTTTTAATGTGTTAGCCGACGACAGAGCCAGAGAACTTGTCACGACATCTGCACAGTCAGTGCATCAGACTTAGCATTTCTGCATTTACACGTGTTCTGCAGCACTGGGTCACCTTCCCTGACCACCCAAGGATGCTTGGCAGCAGCAGCTAGGGATATCCTTTGTTTAGGATCTATACGGAGGGAGACTAATATGAAATCAGAACCCACGGATACGTCTAAGAAAATCATTTTCATTTATGGTGGTGTTCGCTAACCTTTACAAAGAAAGCCTTGCATCAAATCCTTCAGCCCAGGATCTAGGTTCTCGGGAAGATCTAATGGGCAGCTGACGATCTAAAACAACCACGAACATAACAAATTGTCAAGAAAAATATTGATATCGAGATAGGCAAGTTTGTGATGAGAGAATACCTTCTCATATGTATCCTGCAAGCAGTCCCCTAGAAATGGACAATTGCCAAGTATCATACAGTACAATGTGATGCCCACCGCCCAAATATCAGCAGGTTTTCCATTATATGTCGACCCTGATATATAATATGATTGAAAAGTCTTCACCAGTGACCAGCACTCACAACTTGTGCTGCTACTATTTAAAAGAATTTAAAAGTGATGGTTTTGGAAGACAAATATCTTACCCACACAGCATTCAGGAGCCGTAAAAACAGGTGTTCCCGGGGATCTCCCTATCTCGTCGTTGTCATCCTATAGAAGATGGATGATCAGGGTAAGAAAATAAAACAAATTGAATCAACATAGGCAACCAGATAGAAATGGAAAAAATGAAGGTGGTGCAAGCTTTACTTCAAAAGCTTTGCTGACACTAAAGTCCCCGATCTTCACTCTTCCGTCCCTAGTCACCAAAAGGTTTTCGGGCTTAATATCACCATGCACAATATTCTGCTAGTAAACGAGAAGGCATAAATAAGACTACGAAGGCAAAGTAGAACAATTTTGAGAAGATGCTAAATCTTCAGACTGGCTGACTTCTGCTAAGAAATTGAAAACACATAATTTCATGTCATGTGAAACACATACTTCTTTATTGCCTCCAATATTCTTCTACAAGGGATTTCAAAGATGGCTCTCATTGAGCAACATTTGTATTCTCTTACATCATCATTGTAGAGAAACATTCCATGGATGCATAACCCCAGGACTACAATTATTAACCCGATGTAATAGCTACAACTTGGATGTTTACATTGCACACGTGTTCAGCAGATGTTTACATACCTTCAGGAGGTGAATTACCCTCGAGCATTTTTAATCAAATCCTTGGTTCCCATAATCACCTAAAATTACCCATTTAAAGTGGATGCCAAACACATCATTCCTATGCATGGTTTCAATATCAATATCCAAAAACGATCATCAAAAAACTCTTCCACGACGATAGCTCAAAAGGGTGCGTCTTCATGCAACTTGTATCCAGAACATTTTCTTCTTTACATAACAGAAACCGATGAGTATTATGATACAACTCGAGATTTTAAAAATAAGATTAACAATAATTAATGTGGTGATCGCTATCAGACCGATACCCTTTTCGAACATGTATGTGAAACATAATACAACAGGCAATTTAGGATTCAAGTAATGTTATTTTGGTGACAGCTGCGGATAAGAGAAATCTGACTCCACAAGGGCAAGCAAGGCACTCAGATTACCATTAATAAACTCCAATCACCATATTGAAAAGCAATATTATTAACAATAGAGAATTAAGTACTATTTCTAAAAAAAATCATGATAGTAATATTTTTCTTAACAAAAAAACTGACTAATAGGGGTACCTTTACGGACCAGAAATATGAAATATCTAAAAAAAACACAGAAATATGTATATAACAAGGATCTCAAAGATTAACACGAACAAAATGAATGGAACTAACAATCCTTCTATTTTCATGATAACTAAAAGATCAACAAGTGATGCCTACCAAGTTAATCAGCGTAGCAATGAAATAGATCTATATGACCATAATTTTAGATATTCCAATGATAAATTAAGATAATCAGAAGGCAGTACATGTTGGGAAAAAGAGTATGTAGAGATGCGCTGAAGTCATATCTGCTTGATCATCCCAAACCCTATAAGATAAGGAAAATTTACATCTACACAACCCCATATACTTAAGAGATCTTAAATTTAACTAATATAAGAATTAATGCAAATCAGAGACCAATTGGAACATCGCATATAAAGCAAGAGATGGACCAATAGGGGCAAATGTCAAAGCAGCGATTGGATTTACAGACCCATATACAATATGAACATTAAACGAGAATGAAAAAGAAATCAATAGCTGCTAGCTAAAGTGTGCATTAATGGTATTCCAATGGAAGTAAACAGTCCAGCGCAAGAGAGCTAAAAGATTCCTCCCCAAAAATCATCACCTCCTCAAGATGAGCAGCATGTCACCTGCAGGACTCGGCCCGAGTAAATGTTAAATCAACAGCAATGCTCGCATCTCAATCACATCCTCAGTGACTGCATGAATCGAGTATTGTGGCAAAGCCAGAGGGGAGGAAGAATTGTATCTAGCAATTTACTACCATATTATTTATGCTACGCATGTCAACCTCCAATTGCCTGCGCAAAATCCAAATATCACGGAGCAAATTTTAGGTGAAAGCTTCAAACTTGCTAATATGGAGAAGTGCCTGCAAAGTGATGCACCATCATGTGTTCCAAAAGCTGCATCAGTCCAATATTTCCCCAAGGATCGATCATTGAGCCTTGACATCCATTGAGTACTTGCAACAAAGGAACTTGGTTTATCCCAAGAAAGGATCAAGTGCATGTTGTTTTAATTCCTTCAACCAAGCACGTGTAATCGACGAAACCCCTCGCCCTTGAGGTTATGACAGAAACAAATGGTAAAGTCCCAACTCTGAAGAAACTCCCATGGTGGTTTACTGGGCGACGGTATGGAATCCTACATCTTGTCCCTTTAACTAATATTTCATACCCATAATCAATTATCAACCTGCACCTAATATGTGCACCATAACGATGAGGGTCAAATTCCCCAAGTTACGTTCAACCTACAAATCAAACAAAACTCGAAGATGGCAACTCCCCAAAGAACCGAAGACTTGAATTCAAAAAATCAAGCATCCAAATATTATAGTCAACTGGGATTTCAAGTCCAAAGCCGAGCATCCAAGCTATATGGCCAAGCATATGGATGCAAAAGCAAAGCACCAGGGTGTGAAAACTAAACAAACTATGAAAGCTAAACAAACTAAGACCCATCAACAGATGCTTGGATAAAATCCTTCAAACAAATATACCAAATAGAAGATCCAACTCACCCTGAATACTGTAGGTCATCCTGCAACAAGCCAAGACAACCATGTCACATGTACAACCGCTAACAAACAAAATTAGGGTGACAGGCAAGGATGACCACGCTGCCCAGCCAGCTGACTTCTCACCAACCATACCACTTGCATCACTATCAGGCTACAGGAATGCTAATTACAAATAAGATGAATTCAAGAGGCTGGAAGACCCAGAACTGGTTGACATTCTTAGCAAGGACCATGATCTTTATTGCTACGATCAACAAGAAAATCAATGTTTGACTGGCCGCATAAACGGAAACTACAATCATTACCAAAGCCAATCAATGAAACCTTGGACTGCTCAGTCACGTCAGCAATCCCCTCCACCACTAATGTACCAACTATGAAGCAAACCAAAATGATCTCCAAGCGTAGCACATATATAGAAGGAGAATATCCCTGTTCGTGATGAGTGAATGATCGTTCTATTCTTACATAACGATATCGGGTTCTCAACTCTTATAGAAGAGACTGTTAGAAGACAAGCAGTACATCTTATCTAGTGAATTTAGAGAGCTAGACATTTCACTGAGAGGTACACCTCTACTGGTGAAATCAGATAAACATTTTCTATTGTAGCTGTGTTTTTTCAACCTCTCCCTTCTATTGATTAATAATATTGATGACCACTCAAATCGACAGACAGAATCATGTAGTTGCATTTTGTATTGTATGTGTTGAGATTATTATCTAACTTTGATGTTATTTTTCTATTTCTTTTCTTCTGGTATTTCTTGTGCTATTTATCCATGGGCTTTTCTCCTATATAAGAGAGCTCAGGGGTCTTACAAATATCAAATCATTCATTTTTCTCAACATGGTACCGGAGCAACGGTCCTAGACCGGGGTTCCCGTATCCCACCTTAACCCTACACCACCGCCCCCCACTCCACTCCCCTCCGCGCACCGCCAGTCACCACTGTGCGTCTTCGCCTGTGCCCCGCTTGTGTTGTGCGCATGTGCCTCCAGCGCGCAGCTGTGGCTCCAGCGCGCACCAATGCGCTACTGCATGTACCAGCATGCATCTGTGAACGTACTCCAGCGCACAATTGCATGTATATTTGCTAGCCTTGCGCACGTACAGCCAGAAGCCAGATCTTGGTCGGGTTTCGTGATTTTTCAACATATAAATCACAATTTCTGCATCTAGCCTACAATGACAAGAGAAGAGGATGGTTGTATGAGTCTACAGATACAACCGATCCTCCAAATGTGATTGTGTAGACTCATTCACAACAGTCTACTCAGTTTTGTTCCGGACATCGGCAATTTTTGCTACCATGTCAGAAAACAAGGGTGGCGTTTTTCATCGGTCGGTGCCTTCAAGGGCTCGGCTCCCATCGTGAAGATGGATGGGACCAACTACGAGTTATGGTCCATGCAGTTTAGCACCCTAACGTAGTGCCATAACAAGGAGCACATTCTGACGGATCCAGTGCCGGAAGACAAGACCGGGGCTAATGCTTCTTGGAAGCAAGATGATGCCTATGCTCGCATTTGGCTCTCCGAGACGCTCACCACGGAGATTACCAATGATATTGTCAATCAACCCACAACAAAGGCTATGTGGGATATTTTAGCAGGCACGTATGGGCATGCAAAGAATAAAAGCAAAGTTCTACAGTTACAGTTTGATATTTTTTCAACCAAGCAGAATGGTCGACCTCTTCATGTACATTTCTCGCAACTTAGAGGCATGTTTGAGCATCTGCATAGCTTCATGCCTATTACTACTAGCAGTGAGCAACAACAGGCATATCGGAATGCTACCATGACAGGAGTCTTTCTGTCATCTCTTGACTCTGAGTACGATGCAGCACGTACTCAACTACTGACTGGAGAGACGATACCTCCAATGGAGGTCTACAAGAGGCTGAGAAGAATTACTAATACTATCGATCAGACTCTTTCTGCTATGGCTGACTCTCGCAGCAGAGGGGGTACTATACAGTTTCGTGGTCGAGGGCCACGTAGGGGAGGATGACATCAGCGACGTCCATGTGCACACTGCCATCGTCCTCGTCATTCTGAGGAAACATGCTATCATAAGCATGGATATCCTGAAACTGCACGATTTGTTGAGCAGGCCGAGTCTACTTCTGCTCCGGCTCATGATGCACATTTTGATGATATTGTGTCGAGACTGCGAGAGATGATGACTACTCCTACTACTTCGACTGCAGGATCTTCAGATATAGCTCATGCTGCCAGAGCCTCCTCGAGTTCGTCAAAGTATTGCTTTTGCACTTACCAGTAGTAGCAGTTGAGATCGGTCCGATTGGATCATGGACTCTGGAGCATCCCATCATATGTGTGGAGATCGTGCACAGTTTACTTCCTACAGGTCTATTCCTCCTGATAGATCAGTTGTGATTGCTAATGGAGATCATCTACCCATTGTTGGTCAAGGGGAGATTGTTCTAGCTCCTTCAATGCGTCTACAGAATGTTTTACATGCTCCATCATTTCAGATGAATCTTTTGACTATTAGCCAGATTACAAAAGATTTACATTGTCGTGCCACATTTGACCTATCCTCTCTTGTGTTTCAGGACATACTCACGGGCAGGGTGATTGGATGTGGTCGTGAATAGAGAGGGGTTGTACAGACTTGTTCAACCTCCTTATACTGGTGTTGCTACTATTCCTTATGGATATGTTTCTCCTTTCATGTGGCATCTTCGATTTTGGCACCTTCCTCTGCAGAAGTTGTGTCATGTTCTCCCTTATGGATATGTTTCTCCTTATGGATATGTTTCTCCTTTCATGTGGCATCTTCGATCTCTACTTGTACTACCTTGGAGTGTGAGGCGTGTCAACTTTGAAAGCACCATCACTCCTCTTTTCCAAGTCATCAGAGTCGTCACAGTAGTCATCTGTTTGAGTTGCTTCATTTTGACGTATGGGGTCTTAGTCGTGTTCCGGATTATCAGGGACATCGGTCCTATATGGTTGTTGTGGATGATTTCTCTAGATTATCTTGGGTCTTTCTGTTGAAGAGTAAGTCTGAAGTTGGTCCTGTTATTAAATTTTCTCTTATTGAGATCAAGAACATTTTTTCTGCAAATGTGAAATTTATTCGCACTGATAATGCCTTGGAGTTTTCTACTTTACATTTGTCTGTCTTTCTCAGTTCCGTTGGTGTTGTCCATCAGACTTCGTACGCTTACACTTCCCAGCAGAATGGTGTTGTTGAACGCAAACACCGTCATCTTTTGGATGTCATGAGGACTCTTTTGATTCAGAGTTGAGCTCCTCATTCGTTTTGGGGTGCGGTTCTCACTGCCTGTTACCTAGTGAACCGCATGCCGTCTACTATCATTGGAGAAAAAGTTCCTTTCTTGATTGTGTTTGGCGAGAAGGACGTATTCTCCCTTACTCCCAGGGTATTTTGATCTATGGCTTTTGTCCACAATTTTACTCCAGGTCATGACAAGCTCTCTCCTAGAGCTGTCAAATGTGTATCCGTTGGTTACTCTCGTACCCAAAGAGGGTATAGATGTTTTGATCATGTTGGGTGAATTCTATGTTAGTGCCGATGTCACATTTTTTGAGTCTATTATGTATTTTTCTCCAACGGGAGACAAGTTGTCTACTGTTGACTCTGGCGAGGATATCTTTATTCCTTCTCCTCCGTTGGTCACCACCATCACCACATGTTGAGTCTCAGTCACCTCCACCTCCACCGCCTCCACCTTCGTCTACCCTGACACAGTTCCTACCTCGGTTTTACATTCGCAGGTCGTCTACTCGCCCCTCTGTTCCTACGCCTTCCCCGTCATCCATCACACCCCGATATGTGATGAACACAATGTTTCTACTGATGGCACTGGTTCTATGTTTGATCCATAGGATAATACACAGGAGGTGGTAGTATCAGAGAACAGCGAGGCTGATGACCTTGATATACCTATTGCACTGAGGAATCCGCGTCGCAACTGTGCCACATATCCTCTAGTTGCACATGTTTCATTGGACCATCTGTCAGACGATTACAGGAGGTTTATTATGGGCCTATCAGCTGTTACTATTCCGCGCACATACCATGAGGCCATGCAGGATAGCAGATGGCATCTTGCCATGGAGGAGAGGACAACTTTGCAGTCTCATGGTACTTGGAGTATTGTTTCTACTCCTCCAACCTCCAGGTACATTGGTGGTAGGGTGCAAATGGATCTTTATAGTGAAGCATTGCGTTGATGGTAGTGTAGATCACTACAAGTCGAGACTTGTAGCACGTGGATTCACCCAGACTTATGGGGTGGATTATCAAGATACCTTCTCTCTAGTAGCCAGACAATTGACATTGTGCATTCTCCTATCAGCTGTTGTTTCACGTGAATGGCCTCTTTATCAGCTTGACGTGAAGAATGCGTTTTTATATGACGATTTATAGGAGGTTTATATAAACAGTCACTAGGGTTTACTGCTGAGGGGAGTCTCAGAAGGTGTGTAGGCTCCACAAGGCGATTTACAGCCTGAAGCAGAGTCCGAGAGCTTGGTACCAGAAGCTTTCAGAGTCGATAGAGCATAACAGATTTACTCGGTCCACTGCAGATCACTCACTTTTTGTTCAGAGGACACAGAGAGGTACAATTGTTATTCTTGTCTATGTTGATAACATTATTGTCACTGTGATGATGAGCAGGGCATTTAGGCAGCTAAGGGGTTCCTAAGTCAGCAGTTTGTGACCAAGGATCTTGGCAATCTCAGATATTTCCTAAGTCGCCAAGAATCAGTGTGGTCTTGTGATGACCCAAAGGAAGTTTGTTACTGATCTTCTATCAGAGACAGGTATGACAAGGTGCAAGCCTGCTACTACTCCTATGGATCCAAGTATGAGATTATATGATGATGATACTGAGGAGATAGATAAGAGGAGATACAGAGAGCTAGTGGGGAAGCTCCTAAATGCTACCATCACCAAGCCAGATATATGCTTCGTTAGCAAGATGAGCCAGTTCATGGAGCAAATCAGGAAGGTGCATATGGATGTCGTTTATATGATTTTGAGATATCTGAAGTCTTCACCAGGTATTGGTCTTTTATTCAGTAGAGGTACATCTTTGGACGTCACATGATGTGTAGATGCAGATTATGCAGGATGCCTTAGGGACAGGAAGTCTACTTCTGGGTTTGATATATTTGTTGGCAAGTCACTCGTGTCATGGAAAAGTAAGAAGAAGACTGTGGTGGCTAGATCTAGTGCAGAGTCTGAATACAGGGCCATGGCGCAGGGATGCACAAAGATGATGTGGGTCAGGTCAGTTCTGACTTATCTTGTTGTTGATGTACCTCTTCCTATGCAGCTTCTATGTGATAATCAGACACTATTTATTGCAAATAATCCGGCATTCCATGAACGAACAAAGCATATAGAAGTGGGTTGCCACTATACTAGAGACATGATTCATAAGGGTCTCATATCTACCTCTCATGTTTCTACTGGAGAACGGACTAATGATATCTTCACCAAAGAACTTACCAGAGGCCCTTTCCAAAGATGTTATTCCCAGCTGAGCATGATAGACATATATGCTCCAGCTAGAGGGGGAGTGTTGAGATTATTATATAACTTTGATGTTATTTTTCTATTTCTTTTCTTCTTGTATTTCTCGCAATATTTACCCACATGCTTTTCTCCTATATAAGAGAGCCCAGGGGTCTTATTAATATCAAGTCATTCATTTTTCCCAACAATATGTAGAAAAATTTGAATAAACTTCCTACCATCATATAAGCTAAAGGTCGTATCTCGATAGGTGAGTCTTCTGTGACGCCGATCGGACAATCAAGGGAAGAGAAGGCACACGAACCCAAGATCAACTCCCCACGAAGCATGGCACTGCCAAGGCCGCACAACACAAGGATGTTGCATAACCTTGGGTAGGCATCACACAACGTAAAGATCTACCAGCTCAAGTGCGAGTTCGCTTCTTTAGAAAGTGATCCCCAAACCCCTCCCCCATATTCTTTGTAGATGATGAGCATGAAATCCAAGCCAAAGACGATGAAGGTTCGAAAATCCAAGAGGGCCTCGATCCTTAGAAAATCATTGTCAATAGAACCATCTCAATGGTCGAGAAGATCACCAACCAGTCCACGACTTTGGCGATTATAGTTCCTCTGGAAAGCAGGATATACTAATCTCACTGAATTACAAAACTAGATCAGTGATGCAGTAGAGTCCAAGACCAAAGAAATCCAAGGAGTGCATATCCTCACTCTCAATAATAAATGCCTCTATTCCTCTTATGTTGGGAAAATGAGAAAACTTGTTTATTCCATACGCCCTAGGCTCTCTTATATAAGGGAGTAGCCTATGGGTAAAATACATAAAGAGTCCAACAGGAAAAAGAAAATATTATAAAGGTACAGAAGAGAATAATATATCTCTATACTCCCCCTCAAGGTAGAGCATAGATATCAATCATGCTCAGCTTGGACGAATACTTATGGAACGGCCCTCGAAGTAATGCCTTGGTAAAAATATATGCAGTTTGGTCCTCTGAGCTAACATGTGATGTAATAATGAACCCCTTCTGAATCATATCACGTATGAAGTGACAATCAACCTCAATGTGCTTGGTTCGTTCATGAAATGCCGGATTATTTGCAATGAATAGAGCCGCCTAATTGCCACATTCCAGAGCCATAGGAAGCGGGACTTCTATATATAGATCTGTAAGCACAACCTTTACCTACATCATTTCTATATTGACCTGGGCCATAGCCCTATATTCAGACTCGGCTCTAGACCTTGCTACAACAGTTTGCTTCTTGCTTCTCCATGAGACTAGAGAATCTCCAACATACACAGCAAACCCAGTGGTGGACTTCCTATCCTTAGGACATCATGTGTAATCTGCATCTGCACATGTTGAGATAGTAACCTCATTGCCTTTCTTAAACAGCAGACCCGCACCTGGAGATGACTTAAGAGACCTGAGTATCATATGTAAAGCATCCATGTGTACCTGACGTGCTTGCTCCATCAACTGGCTTACTCGACTCACAACAAAGGAGATATCGGGTATGGTAATAGTAACATAGAGAAGCTTGCCCACAGTTCTCTGTATCTTCTCCTATCCACCTCATCAGTGTCATCATCATACAATTTCATACTGGGATCCATAGGTGTAGTGGCATGTCGGCAACCAAGCATTCATGTTTCACTCAACAGGTCAGTGACATATTTCCTCTGGGTCATTACCAACCCATGAGGATTTCTGGCGAACTCCAGTCCCAGAAAATATCTAAGAACTCCAAGGTCCTTGGTGACGAATTCACGATCCAACATTTCTTTTGCCCCCTGAATTCCCTGTTCATCATCACTTGTAATCAAGATATCGTCTACATACACCATAATTGCAATAATACCTCTGGGTGTCTTCTGTACGAACAAGGAATGATCTGCATTAGAATGTTTGTATCCCTGTTTCTCAAACAGGTCTGAGAGCTTCTGGAACCAAGCTCTGGGGCGCTGCTTAAGGCCATAGATAGCCTTGTGAAGTCTGCACACCTTAGGATAGTCCCCCTCAACAGCAAAACCGGGTGGTTGTTCCATGTAGACTTCCTCCTGTAAATCACCCTATAGGAATGCATTCTTCACATCTAATTGGTATAGTGGCCAATCATGAGCAACAGCAACAGAGAGGAGGATCCGTAGGGTGGAATGGCGAGCAACCGGCGAGAATGTGTCAAGATAATCCACCCCATATGTCTGTGTAAAGCCACGAGCAACTAGGCGTGCCTTGTATCTGTCAATGCTGCCATCTGCATTCTTCTTAACTGTAAAGACCCACTTGCAGCTAACTGTAGACACATCAGTAGGTGCAATAACAAGGCTCCAGGTGCCTCTGGACTGAAGAGCAGCCATTTCTTCCTCCATAGCTAAACGCCATCGACTATCCTTCAACGCATCTTGCTAATTCCATGGAATACCCACCGCTAATAGTGCAATGATAAAGTTCCTGAATTCTCCAGTTAGGCGATCAAAAGACACAGAAGATGCTATAGGATATGATACGCAGCTGCACTTCTGCTTTCGTAGAGCAATAGATAGATCTAAATCACATGCCTCCTCATCTGGCCTCTGTAACACATCCTGCTCAGGAAAATCATCAGATCCATCAATATTAATATTCTCAGAACATACCTCATGCGAGCTAGATGATGAGCGGTGACCATGAGCAGAAGCAGGCCTACGGGTATAGTGGAATGGCAATGGTGAAACAGGTACAGTGACAGGAGGTGTAGGAGATGTTAGCGGTGGAAGTGGTAGACGTGATGGTGGTGGTGGCATGTATATAGCATCAGTAGTGTCAGAGGATACCAACTGATCACATGTAGATGAGAAGTACATAACAGATTTGAAAAAGGTAACATCAACACTAATGAGATACCTCCTGCGCAATGGATCATAACACTTGTATCCCTTCTGTGTTCTTGAGTACCCGACGAAGACACACTTGACAGTCCTAGGAGAGAGCGTGTCAATCCCGGGAGACAACTGGTGGACAAAGGCGACCGAGCCAAACACACGAGGAGTGAGGGAGAACAATTCTTTGTCAGGAAAAACAAGAGAAAGGAATCTTCTCACCTAAGACAGATGACGGCATACGATTAATGAGATAACATGCCGTAAGAACAGCATCGCCCCAGAAAGAATGAGGGGCATGACTCTGTATAAGAAGCGACCTGGTGACATCAAGTAAATGACGATGTTTCCTTTCAACAACCCCATTCTCTTGGGAAGTATAGGCGCATGATGTTTGGTGGATAATCCCTTGAGATGAAAAATAACTGGAGAGGGTATGAGTATAAAATTCCAGGGCATTATCACTTCTCACAGTTTTAACAGATGAAGAAAAAATATTACAAACTTCATTAATGAAATTGATAATATTCCCCGCTTCAGATTTATTCTTTAACAGAAAGACCCACGACACACGAGAGAAATCATCCACAATAACTATATAAAACCTGTGTCCCTGATGATCAGGAACACGACTAGGACCCCAGATATCAACATGAAACAACTCAAACTTGGATGTACTACTCCGACACTGACGTCTGGGAAAGGTAGACCAATGATGCTTTCCCAACTAACAAGCCTCACATTGGATAGACGTATGAGGTAAAACCTGAGGTAACACATAACGCAGTTTCTGAAGCGGTAGATGTCCAAAGCGCAAGTGCCACAGTAATGGGGAGATGGATCCAGCAGGTAGAGATGAGGTTCCAGCATAAGGAGTCCGACTAAGGCGATAGAGACCGCCTTGCTCATAGCCATGCCCAATCACGTTGCCTGTAAGGATGTCCTGAAAAACAAGAGAAGATGGATCAAAAATTGCTCGGCAATGCAAATCCTTTGTAAGTTGGCTAATGGACAACAAATTCATCGAAAAATCAGGTGCATGTAACATATTCTTGAGATGCATGGATGGTGTCAATCTAATCTCCCCCTGACCAGTAATCGGGGAATGTGTTCCATTAGCAATAATCATAGTACGGCCTGGAGAAACCGTTTGTATCCTGTAAGTAGACCTTGATCACCACACAGATGATGTGTGGCACCAGAGTCCATAATCCACTCTAAAGTATCTGATCCACTACTGCTAGTGAATGCATAGGTGCTACCTGATGTACTAGTGGATGCATACGCAGCAACATCGGAGTAACTCTCAGAAGTAGGTGCTGATGTAGCAGGACCAGATGGAGGAATGATGCCCCTCAGACGGACTACAAGGTTATCAAAGCGTTGATCCATAGATGAATCTGATGGAGGCTCGATCTGTTCAGCTACTCGTGCAGAAGCAGGAAACCCATGCTTAGAATAGCATGTGTCTTCGGTATGTCCAGAACGATGACAAAAGGTACATGATGGCCGAACACAGCCTCCCCTGCCCCGAGGTCCACGGCCACAGAACTGATGATGACTCCCACGACCTCGATTGGATGCCATGGCTGAGGCGGTCTGATTTGCAAAAAACGAAGGAACAGTGATACGACTCAGCCTATAAAAAGCTTCCTCCATAGGAGGAATAGTGGAATCCGCCAAGATCTAGGAACGTGCTTCCTCGTACTCTGGATCAAGGGCAGCCAGGAAAACACCCACCATATTGGCATTCTGATAGGTCTTCTGTTGCTCTGGAGTGGTTGTGAGAGGCATGAAGCTATAAAGCTTTTCAAATATTCCACGTAAAGACGTGTACAATGAGTGTAGAGGCTGTCCATTCTGCTTGATTGTAAAGATGTCATGTTGAAGTTATAGAATCTTCGTCTCATTCTTTGCCTGTGAATAGGTGGCAACCAGAATGTCCCACATTGCTTTGGCAGTGGGCTGATGGAGAATATCGTTAGCAATCTCAATTGCTAATGGGAAAGCCAGACTTTGGCATATGCGTCATCTGCCTCCCAAGAGGCATTAACCCCTGTCTTCTCAGTAGGCTCTTCCTCAGTAAGAATGTGCTTCTTACCGGTTGACTTCATCATACTCATGAACTGCATGGTCCACAGTTCATAGTTTGAACCATCCATCTTCACAATAGGCGCTGGACCTCTGAAGGCGCCTGTTAGATGAAACATCTGCCTTGCTTTCTGACATTATGATATTGGAAGACTAGGGGAGTAGACTAAAGATGTGATTGTCTACACAGACATTAACGGATTTAGTTGCATGTGTAAACGCAAGAAACCAAACCCATTTATCTGGGAATGCATGTGCGGAACGAGGTTGGAGTCGCACATGCGCTGTCCTAGGGCTGCACGCGTATGGAAATCACACGCACAGATCAAGGCCCTAAATGTCGGTTTCGGTCACCATTTCGGTATCGACCAAAACAGAATTTCGATGGAATTTCGGTGAAATTTCGACCGAAATTTCGGTCATTTCGGTCATTTTTTGTACTAGGACCCCCATATTTCGGTCATTTCGGTCGAATTTCGATTTCGACTGGATATCGATATTCGACAGAAATTCGACCGAATTTCGCTGAAATTTGAGGCCATGGCACAGATGTGCACGCAGATGCACGTGCAGTATCACAAACAGGAGCACACGCAGACGTGCGTGCAGATGCACAGGTGCGTGTGCAGGATCACGAGCAAGGGCACGCACGGGCGCATGCAGATGTGTGCGCAGGCGCGCAAGCGAGCAGGTGCGCAGATGCGCATGCACAGACGCGCAGATGCTCCTACGCACAGGCACGCAGATGCGTGTGCTGTGCGCAAGCGCGTGCGCACTCGGGCAGGAGGCGGCGCACATGAGCACGACGCCGGGGCAGAGCGAGGTGGCGCGCACGGAGGGCTTGAAGGTGGAGGCTAGGGTTAGGGTTTGGCCCGAGAACTCCGGTCTAGGACCGTCGCTCTGATACCATGTTGGGAAAATGAGAAAACTTGTTTATTCCATACGCCCTAGGCTCTCTTATATAGGGGAGTAGCCTATGGGTAAAATACATAGAGTCCAACAGGAAAAAGAAAATATTATAAAGGTACAGAAGAGAATAATATATCTCTACAGACATCATGGTTGAGCAGTTGTGGAGCAACTTCAGGGCTCCAAAGCTAAAGTCATATGATGAGATCACCAACCTCTACAACTTCCTCCTCCAATATGAACGACTTACACTCCTCACCATCCACAATGAACAACTAAATTTTTTAGGCAACTGATGAACTAATGTGTAGTACTTCTTATGATTAACTGGAAAAATAAGCTGGTTGAAAAGACCATGTTTAGCTCGTCCGAAAGTTCATCAAGCACTTTACACTAAGTGCTTGGATGAAAAACGGCACGTACATATTGCATATCATCCAGAAAGGAACAGAGAAAACATGAGGGCTTATGTCTAGCGCTTCTAGAATCAATACATGAAGTAATTGGGCATAACGACTATGCCATCGGTGTATTATTAGAACTCCACAACAGTCGAGTTCTGGGACCAAGCAATCCTCATTGTTGAGTGATATATTTTGCACTACCCACTCAGAGGTACACTTTTTTAAGTCTTCCGACTAGTATGGGTATTTCTTTTGTTACCCTAATTCTAAAATTCTATCATCTATATAAGGAGCCCTAGGATTAATAATAAACAAGTCATTACATTTTCTTCTCTCTGCTTGGTACCAGAGTAGGTCCTCCCCCTCCCCCACGTTGCCAACCCCACCATTCTCCCACCGCCGCCACCCCACCACCTTCTATTATCAGGAACTTTCTCCTACTTGAGTCAAGGCCCTAAGACTGGTTTAATGATGAAGCGAAGATAGATCTCTTCCCCTATAAAGATAAAAAAGCTAGGCATAAAGGGAATGAAAGATGGGATTCCGCCACCTCTCATATATAAGGAAATCAAATGTAATATGATGCCAATTGGGCGTCCGTCAAACCCTTAAAACTCTATTTGCAGGGGATTGGAAAAGGAAGGAAAGACTCATTTTGTGTAGTTTTCATGGCTCGAAATGGAGGGTGTAATATAAAACCTCATAGTGAAATTGAAGACCGTAAAATATAGTAGCGTTAAGGGAGAATAAGAAACATGGTAACATCGTCAAAGAAGTATTCTAAAAATATGTTTTCGCAAGATTTTCTAGTGCTAATGTCGTAGAGGATGATTTTTATACCAACCCCTGGAGGGTGCTATGAGGGTATGATCAGACATGTCAGTGAGAGCGTTAAGCTACTAGGAAAAGTCAACACTTTTGACCTTGAGGGCTATCTACTCGCCTCATCTTGAGGGAGGGGGTAGGTCTAAAACATTCCCCTTGCTTGGAAATCTTGTATTATGCCACCCACACACCTCCCCAACGTCGTACCACCAACCCCCTTCCTCCCTAATGTAGAAGCCACCCGACCAAACCCAGCAAACCCTATGTTGTGGACCCCACACCCTCCCAGCCCACCACGGCATACAACTCAGTCCCTCAGCACCACACACATGCCCCTGCCGCATACTCCACTCGACATTGCCCTTTAACTTCGACCCCATGGTCTCCAAGTCTCTATTGCATCTAACTTTGATATCACCCTCCAACCCTGGCCCCACAGCTTTCATGCTCACACGCCATGCCACATCTACCCTTGATGTCGCCCTCTACCTCAGGCCAATGGATTGAAATTTTGCGAAATTTCGGCGAAATTTCACTGAAATTTTGGTTATAAGAGGTCATGGATATCGAAACTCTTATATATGTCGATTTCCCTGATTTCGACCGAAAATTCGGTGATATTTCGACATATCGACCCATTTCGGTTGAAATTCATGGGTTTCAGTACAAAATTTCCTGGATTTTGACTGATATCGATGAAATTTCGTCGATATCTATGTATATCAACGATATTATCTATGTGAGCTTGATTTTACTACTTATTTACCTATTCCAAATATTAAAACACATAATGATTTATATATTTTGTTTTGGGTCGAGGGCGCATATGACGATTATTCAACTTGGGGAGCTTCCTTCCCTTTGGGTTTAAGCGATGGAGATGAAACAACTCTATAGCTTCTATATATCTGATATAGCTTTTTCGTTTCATTCGTTTGTCATTTATCTTCGTAAATAGAAGCATCTTTATTGTTAGTCTGCAAATAATTCTGTAATTCATTATAACTTTGTCCGCGACAGTAATTTCTATGAACAAATCATCGTTTAACTACTCATTATCTAATTTTAGAATCAAAATGCTCGTTTAGTTTTTTAAAAAAAGATGTCTTCTAAGTGTTGTTAACTTAGTTATTTTGTATTCTATTTCCAGTATCTATCAGTCAGCTCAACGATATGTCTAATAAGACCGATATGGTGTGATATAAGGCGTATGGATGAGAGATGTGTATGATATAAATGTGCATTTGTAAGCTATTGTTGTTTTAAGATCTTGTATTGGAAGATATAAATTTCCAGTATCTATCAACTGAGAATCAACATTAGCATCGATTTGGCCGATAAGATTGATATGATCGATATGTGCGATGTAAGGGGCATATATGAGCAATATGTGTGATATAAGTGTGTATTTGTAAGTTATTTATTGTTGTAATAACTTAGAAGATCTTAATTTGCGAAAAAAATGATCGAAAATTGGCTTTTTTAAGCCATTTCGACATTTCCACTGAAACTGTCGAAATTTCTCGAAATTTCACCAAAATTTCGATTTTAGAGGGGATCGAAATGAAATTGAGATTTCGATCCTTGCTCTAGCCCATTGGCCTCAATGCTCATGCACTTCCTGTCCCATCTATCCTAGATGTCGCACTCCACCTCTGGCCCCATGATCATCATGCATGCACACCCCTCTCCCCTCCCACAGGTGCTAGCTAATCTCCCTTAGATTATATCGAGGCAACTTAATTACTTTCTACAAGAAATGACCTAAATGTATACCATCAAATTTATTATTCTAAAAAGTTGGCAACTAAAAAGATGTCAGAATCCAAAATGAAATCCTAGAGATACGATGGAGGGTGTGCATGCCTACCCTCATTTGGCTCAATCCCAAACTGGATGAGACTAATTATCCCGAATGGGTGAGCATGTTCTTAATGATCGTACATGGTGCGAGAAGGAATATATCCTTCTAGAGCCAGAGCCTGCAACTAAGATAAGCAAACACGCAACTTGAGAAGGACGATAGAATGGCGAGCTCATGGATTATGATCAATGTGATTACCAAAATAGCAAATGAAGTGGTATAATGATATGTTGACTTCTGTTGGTGGAAATGAGCAATCTATTGTTCTATAGAACACTAGGCTCGCTTATATAGAGAGGACCCATGGGTAAATTACATAAGAGGTTATCGGGAAAATAAAAATAGAGAAAATGATACACCAACTACATAATATTCTCTACACTCCCCCTCAAGATGGAGCATAGATATCAATCATGCTCAGCTTGGAAGAACATCTCTGGAAAGGTCCTTTGAGCAATGGCTTGGTGAAAATGTTGGCAGTCTGCTCCTCTGAACTAACATGTGAAGTAGAAATCAAGCCCTTCTGGATCATATCTCTACTGTAGTGGCAGTCTACCTGAATATGTTTTGTTCTTTCATGAAATGCTGGATTATTGGCAATGAACAAAGCAGCTTGATTGTCACACTGTAGCTGCATGGGTAGAAGTACATCTATATGCAAGTCTTCTCGTACACCTCGAACCCACATCATCCCCGTGCTTGCTTGTGCCATGGCCCTATATTCAGATTCAGCACTGGACCTCGCCACAACAGTTTGTTTCTTACTTTTCCAAGAAACCAGAGAGCTACCCACAAAAACTGCAAAGCATGAAGTAGAGTTACGATCCTTGGGACATCCTGCATAGTCTGCATCTGCACAAGCCGAAATAGATAAATCTGTGTTCTTTCTAAACAACAATCCTGAGCCTGGAGAAGACTTTAGATACCTTAGTATCATGTATATGGCATCCATATGTACCTGTCTTGCCTGCTCCATGAATTGACTCACTCGACTTACTGCAAAAGCAATATCGGGTCGAGTTATAGTGATGTAAAGAAGTTTACCTACCATCTCTCTATATCTTCTCCTGTCCACCTCCTCAGTATCATTGTCATAATTTCATGCTTGGATCCATAGGAGTGCTCGATGGTCTACATCCAACCATGCCTGTTTCAACCAGCAAATCTCTAATATATTTCCTTTGGGTCATCACCAGACCCTGTGCATTCCTAGAAACTCCAGCCCCAGAATATATCGTAGGGTACCAAGATCTTTCGTGACAAACTGACGACCCAAAAATGCTTTTACCATCTCTATCCCTGAGCATCATCTCCTGTAACCAGAATATCATCAACATATACATTGATGAAACCCATACCTCTAGAAATCTTCTGAATGAACGAGTGATCCGCATTTGATCTTTTGAATCCATGTCGTTCAATTAGGTGGGAAAGCTTCTGGAACCACGCCCTTGGGCTCTGTTTAAGGCCATATATCACCTTGTGAAGTCTACACACCATATGATTCTCCCCTCAGCAGCAAACCCCGGTGGCTGCTGCATGTAGACTTCTTCCTGCAAATCGCCATACAAGAATGCATTCTTGACATCAAGTTGAAATATGGACCAGTCACGTACCACCGCAACAGATAGAAGAATGCGAAGAGTAGATTGACGAGCCACTGGAGAGAATGTATCCAAATAGTCCACACTATATGTTTGAGTAAATCCTCTCGCCACTAGTCGTGCCTTGTACCGGTCAAGGCTTCCATCTCCGTGGTACTTCACTGTGAATACCCATTTACAGCTAACAATAGATGCGTCGGATGGAGCAGTTACCAAGCTCCATGTACCCCTGGACTGTAAAGCAGCCATTTCTTCTTCCATAACCAACCGCCAGCAATCAATTTTCATTGCAGCCTGATAATTCCATGGTATCTCCACGAAAGACAAAGCCGCAACAAATCTCTGGAAGTCTACTGTGAGACGGTGAAAGGAAACCTGGGAAGCAAGGGGATAAGACGTACAAGTCCGTTTCTGCTTCCGAATAGCAATAGGGACATCAAGATCATCATGCACTGTACTCGATGGTGTACACTCCTCCTGCAAAGAAGAATCTTGCACAGGCACACTATCCGACCCGTCGTTAGTAATAGCATCTGAACATACCTGAGGCATGATGGATGATTGACGTGCCGCCTGAGCAAGACCTGATCGATGTGTATAGAATTTAGGTAATGGCGAGATAGGTGGTTGCGGTGGTGTGACGACCGGGATAGGAATGGACAAAGGTGGACTCAGGCTAGGAGGAGGAGGAACATATACGTCATCATTAGATGTGGAAGAGGCCAACATGTCACCTGCAGGGGAGTAAGTACATAACTGACTCAAAAAATGAAACATCAGCACTGACAAAATATTTCCTGTTTACAGGGTCATAACAACGGTAACCCTTCTGAGTCCGAGAGTAACCCATAAAGACACACTTGACAGCTCTAGGTGAGAGTTTGTCAAGTCCAGGAGACAAGTGGTGAACAAAAGCAACATCACCAAAGATACGAGGGGTAAGAGAAAATAATTCCCCTTCTCTGAAAAAACAACAGAAAGAGGAATTTTCTCACCGAGTACAGAGGACGACATACGATTGACAAGGTAGCAGGTCGTAAGAACAACATCCCCCTAAAAGGTGATAGACGCACAACTCTGGATAAGCAGGGTTTGAGTAATATCAAGAAGATGACGATCTTTTCGCTCTGCCACTCCATTCTATCGAGATGTGTAAGCACATGTGGTTTGATGAATAATACCTTTGGACGAAAAGAAATGGGAGAGAGAGAGAGTGCAGAATTCCAACGCATTATCTGCACAAACATATTTAACAGAAGAGGAAAAAACATTCTGCACTTCAATGATAAGATTTCTAATAACATCCCCCGCTTCAGATTTATTCTTTAAAAGAAATACCCACGATACACGAGAGAAGTCATCAACTACTACAAGATAGAACTTGTCCCTGATGATCAGGAACACGACTCAGATCCCAAATATCAACATGAAATAATTCAAAAGGAGAGCTACTGCTCCGACACTGATGACTAGGGAAGCTAGCACGATGATTCTTTCCCAACTGACAGGCTTCACATCGAAACGACGAACTTGTAGAAATCTGAGGCAAGAGATGACACATCTTTTGAAGCGGGAGGTGACCAAAGTGTAGATGCAAGGTGTACGGAGAGACTGATCCGGCTGAGTAGGAAGAGACACCGGCATATGAATTCCGGACCAGACGATAGAGACCATTCTGCTCAGAGCCACAACCAATCACCCTGCCCGTTAGTATGTCTTGAAAAATAAGAGAAGATGGGTCAAATATAGCGTGATAATGCAAATCCTTCGTAATCTGACAAATAAACAGTAGATTCATGGAAAAGTCAGGATCATGTAGAACATTCTGTAAATGCATGGACGATGACAAGGTAATCTCCCCTTGTCCAACGATGGGGGAATGAGTCCTGCCAGCTATGAGCACTGAGCGTCCAGGTGGAATGTCTCTGTATGACTCAAGTCTATCTCTGTCGCAGCAGAGATGATGGGTTGCGCCGGAGTCCATAATCCAATCTGAGAGATCATGACAGGATGTAGAAGCAGAAGCATTACCTGAGGTACTGGCAGCGGCAGAAGTACTGGAAGATGCTGAAGCAGCAATAGCTGAAGATCCTCCTGGAGAATCTGTAGATGGTTGAGGCACAATATAGCGCAATCGCGCCACAATCTCCTTAAACTGGTGATCTGAAGTGCATGCCGAAGGAGATGTAACATGCCCGGCTACTCGCGCCGATGCTGGAAACCCATGCTTAGAATAGCATGTATCCTCGGAGTGACCTGTGCGATGGCAGAAAGTGCATGGTTGGCGAAAACGACCTCCTCGGCAACGAGGTCCACGTCCATGAAAGGAAGACTGCCCACCTCTCCCATGCGATACAATCATCACCGAAGGTGGTGGAGTAGAAGTGCTGGAAGGAACAGAGATGCAGCTAAGCCTCCGGTAAACTTCCTCCATAGGAGGAATGGTAGCATCAACAAGTATCTGAGATCGGGTTGCCTCATACTCAGGATCAAGTGCTGCTAGTAGTACCCCCACCATGGTAGCATTCCGGAAGGTCTTCTGCTGCTCAGGAGTAGCCGTGAGGGGTATAGTGTTATAGAGTTTCTCAAACATCCCCTTTAGGGATGTATACAAAGAGTGAAGCGGCCGCCCATTCTGCTTCATCGTGAAAATGTCATGCTGGAGCTGTAACATCTTGGTTTCATTCCGCACCTGTGAATATGTGGCGGCCAGTATATCCCACATCGCCTTAGCGATGGGTTGATGGAGGATATCATTGGCAATCTCCATCGACAACGTGCCTGACAGCCAAACCTTGGCATATGAATCATCAGCCTCCTAAGAGGCATAGATCCCAGTCTTCTCTGTCGGCTCTTCCTCGGTAAGAATATGCTTCTTACTGTTCAACTTCATGAGACTCATGAACTGCATCGCCTAGAGCTCATAGTCCGTCCCATCCATCTTGACTATTGGCGTTGGACCTTTGAATGCGCCTATGGAGGGCATATCGACTTTGTTTTCTGACATGTCGCCGGAGACGAAGAACTAGGGATTGTAGACGAGAATCAAGTGTCTACATAAACTTGATAGGATTTGAGTGCATATGTAGACTTTACACACTCAAATCCATGGAGAGAGAGAGGCTGACGGAAGAAGGGGTGTTGGTACTGAAGGGGAGGGCACCCGACAGTGGAGGTCCCCTACGTTGGAGGAGGGGGGGCGGCGACAGAGAGCCGACGGTGGAGGGTCGGCGATGCGGGGGCCGACGGCGACGGGAGAAGGGGAGGAGCGGAGTGGCGGCGGTGGCGGCGCCCTAAAGTGAGGGACGGTGGCGGCGGCGCCGAGAAATGGAGAGAGACAGAGAGAGAGGCGCGGCGGTGGTAGGGTTTTAGGGTTAGGGTTAGAGTTTTGTCTCTAATACCATGTTGGTGGAAATGAGCAATCTTTTTATTCCATAGAACCCTAGGCTCTCTTATATAGAGAGGACCCTTGGGTAAATTACATAAGAGGTATCGGGAAAATAAAAATAGAGAAAATGATATACCGACTACATAATATTCTCTACAACTTCCTTGAAAGCCACATATGGGTTGGAGAAGAATTCAAATAGAATGTTCCCAACATACTTTGATACGATGAACTTGAAACAAGTAGGACAACCCCTAGCAAAGCACTTCTCTCCCATGAAATCTTTATTTAAAAGATATAATGTGTAATGTGTCTGACATGATGCACATGTCCCATACAAAAGGTAGATTGCTAATACATGGCAATTATGGTATTCCTTGCAGAAATCGAATATGCTACCATCCACAACCAGATGATCACAACTGCCACTCTACCAACTATAGAGGAGGTATATAGTATTTTAGTCAATTTGGGGTCTCTCACATCATTACTACTCTAGAGGTTCATAGATAGACAGTTGCTTTGTCCGTTCCATCTGGATGAAGAAGTTGTGGCTTATATTGAGGTCGTGGTCGTGGTTGCTTCATGATATTGTAAGGGCATGGCACCGATGAATCGTTATTATGCTATGTTAAAATTGTATCATTGTAATACAAACCTCGAGCGATTATTCAGAACCACGCTAAAGATATCTCGGTGAAGAGAGTGATGAAGAAGTTGTGGCTTATATTGAGGTCGTGGTCGTGGTTGCTTCATGATATTGTAAGGGCATGGCACCGATGAATCGTTATTATGCTATGTTAAAATTGTATCATTGTAATACAAACCTCGAGCGATTATTCAGAACCACGCTAAAGATATCTCGGTGAAGAGAGTGTGTCTTTAATTTTTACGTGGATAAGTCCAAGGTCGAATACAAGGACACGAGCGATCTAAGCTACTCAATCAAGAGTTTAAATGTATATGTTATTCAATTTAATGCAATCGAAGTAAAGATGGGTGAATACATGGATTTTTTCTCTTTTTCAATGCAAAATAAAATGTTAAAAGATGAATGGTATGCAATACAAAACACATAAATGAAACTCGCAAAAGTTCTTAGATTAATTACAAGAATAACTGCAATTGGTCTTTTAGAATTTACATTGATAAAAAATGTCTATCTTTCTCTTCTACATTTTGGATACATGTACATATTGCAATTTCTTTTGGTACATATAACTGTATAAGAAAATTAATGCAGTGTGAATTGGTGACACTTATTGTTTGTTATGTGGTTGTTTACATTGTTGTGAATGTCATTCGAAACGTGAAAAATTTTCCCTAAATTTTAGGTGACCCAAATCTGTGAGTGCTGTGTAAACGGGTAACCCAAATCTGCAAGCGTCTCAGTTAAGTAAAGTTCCTCAAAATAATTCAAAACCCATTTAAATAGGAAGTGAATGTCACAAGAATTAATTTTCCTATTTGTATGCAAATTTTAGAGTTCAAATGAATTAATGATAAATTAAATACAATTAAAGAAACATGGACCTTATTCTGTACATCAAATCAAAACAATCATAGCATCATTGGATAGAGCATAAAAATACGATTCAAATAAAGCCAATTTCATTAATTTTAGTGTTCATATGCAAGTATTATTAAACAATCAATCCGGGAGCATATTCGAAATATAAACTAAATTAAAACTAACTACAACATATCAAACAAGTCCAAATAAGGGCTTATTCATAAATATATAAACCCGAAGGAGCTTATCAATAAAAGTCCAGGTATGTGGGAATATGTATGCAATATTGAAAACTCAGTGGGGCTGGTCTACAAATAGACCAAGCATGAGGAGAGTGAGGACTGGGTTGCAAATAGGAGGAACTGGAGCATGGGCACTGCAAATAGCCTAGGCATGTACGTAAGGCACGTGGTCTGTAGCTTTGGCTGGAGGCTCTTCTCGGGCAAGCTCAGGCCACGTGAATGCTGCAGATGCTTCGAGCGAGGTGTGGTTCCATCGAGACACGAAGGATATGAGGCGAGGCTCGAGATGTGCTTGGACCGTAGGATCGAGGCCAATTGGACTCGATTCAACAGTGCATGTATGCCTTGTCTGGTTTGCTCTTTTGTGTAAGGTGATGCTTATGTGTAGCACCGGTGGGGATGTTGATGCTCCTCCCTAGTGTCTGAAGGTTGGAGAAGAATGTTGGAGTGTTAGCGAAGGTGGAAGTGAATCGGGGAAAAGTATGTGATGGTTTCTTCAATGGGATGACAGGGCATCGGCGGAGGCAGAATTATAGCTCGTAGGAGGTCTGAAAACTCCAACCATTAAAGGCTTCAATTACCTGCAAGCGTTAGTTGGATAACCAAAGCATATGGAGTCGAACCGGGGATGATCTGAAGTGGAATGGAGGGTTGGTCAGAGCAGAGAAGGGGAGGCCCTGGTCGGTTCACCTTCTGTGCAAGAAGGTGAAGTGATCAAGTCGGGATGAGGTTTGGAGGAAGATGAAATGTGTTCAGAGTGGAGTGTGAGGATGTGTAGGGTACGACAAAGATGGAGTGATCAGATCAGAGTGGGGGTGCATGCGTGCATGGAACTAATTGGGAGAAATCATGAAGAGGCAGAGGATGGAGATTACCTGGAGGCGAAGAAGGCCAGAGATGAACTGGAGCCAAAGCTAAAGCTCTGGAGCTTCTGGTCCTCGCTCCACGTGAACTACAATATCGTTGAGCTCGAGCAACACCTATATTAGGGCTGCTACCCGGTGGTCAGAATCGTGGATCTCGTCAGAGATAATGCACGGTCTTCGCTTAACCTCTCTCTCTCTTTCTTTGTCATAAGAGGCAAGAAGGGGGCTCAGAGGTGTCTCACGTGAAGGCGGAAAAGAGGAATTGTCGCCACCTCTCGAGTTTTGATCAGAGATGCAGTTAGGGAGGTGTCGGTTTCAACAGATGCTGGGAGGTTGTACTGAGGTAGACAATAGAGGTTGAGAAGTTGGCAAAGAACAATGATGGGGCTATCGGATAGTGTAGGAACAAGGAGAAGAGAATATGTACAACAAAGGTGGTTAATCAATGAAAAGACACTAGTGAAGGAGTTATCACACGTGAAGGAGGGCGAACGGAGGTTGATGACGCATGAGGGCCATTGGACCTGATGATCCAACAATCTTAATCGAGGCATACTGAAATGAAACCGAGTTGTTTGATGAAATAGATCAAGCAGCCTCTGATGAGGCGCGCATGGTCGAAAGGTAGCCGTCTGATCAAATGATCGGACTGCTAAGATGGAAAGCGAACTGAAGAAAGAGGTCGCATCACGTGGCACGCCCAGATGTGGCCATTTAGCCCAATAGGAAAATTGCAATGCTAAACATATATGTAAAATCGAAATAAAATAGAAAATGAAGTTAAAATAAAAAATGTACAACATAATAGTTGTATATCTTTTTGAGATCTTTATCTTTCATGTAGAACTCAAAACCAAAATACATCATATATACATAGTAATATTTTTGTCTATATCTTTCTAATTGTTTTGCTTATTTTTTTGGTATGTTTGTTAGAAATCGAAGAATGCGGAAGCGTAATAAGAGATAATAGAATAAAGATGGAAGAACACCAGGATTTTTACGTGGAACCCTACTCCCTAAGGAGTGGGATGAAACCACAGGAGAACGCCTCAAAGGGTTGATGTTGCATTCAACTTTCTCATCTGATACAATGGGTCTGGGGCTTCTTATATAGGCCTTACTGACCTTCCAAGTCCCACAACTGGTATATGTGGGACTAGACCACTGGACATCATAATTGGACCCTGGAGGGATCTAATTACCCATTTACACAAGAGTGTTGCATATTCTCCAATACTCCCCCTCAAGCTAGAGCATGCAATGCTCAGCTTGGACAAACAGAAAGAAATCTCAAACTCACAAAACAAGGCAATATAGTCAATATCAATTCAACGCAAATGCAACTGTCGATTCCTGTCGATTACGTTGCTTCTTATGCCATGTTTGTGAGGAGAAACAAAAAGGGTTGGAGTGTGAGTCGAACTAGGTCTCCTCATCGAAGAACGTGTGCTCTGTACTACACCTGTCAGAGTTACAGAAACTGAATGAGTCTCCTCGTCGGAGTAGCCTCTCCCGCCACATGTAGAAGACTGGATCATGTAGACAACTGCTCTATCTCTGAAGGGCTACCCTGAAAAGACCATGGAAAATATCCTCGTCGGAGTCCATGGTCACTGGAGATTGGAGTCTAAAAGTCTCCTCGTCGGAGAACTGGATCTCTCCCATACTGGCTTAGAGAATGGAATCTTGGAGTCTAAAAGTCTCCCCGTCAAAGAACTGGATCTCTCCCATAATGGCTTAGAGAATGGGATCTCTACTTTGGAGTCCCTATGAAACCACATGAAAACCCTAGCCCACAGTGGCATAGAGAATGGGATCTCTAATATGGAGTCTCTATGAATCACATGAAAACTCGGAGACCAAAAACGAAATAGGGACCACAAAACTTATTGCATACATATGCGAATCAAACTGAAGACTCGGAACCAATCCTAACGTCGAGTCTGAAATTAAAAATCTCTATAGAGTCAAAAATCTGATTGGCCTGGAATAAGCTGTCGCGATTTTTTCTCAGCTTTTACTTTTTTATGAGTTGTTCCATTTTTTACTTTTCTTCTTACAAAAACAATATTTTTTCCAGCGTACGAATTTTCTTTTGTACGTGCCTTTTCCAAAACAAATCTTTTTTTATTTCTCGACAATTTTCTTCTTTTTTATAGCCAACTCCATTTTTTTTAATCGTACGATTTTTTATACGCGCCTTTTTTTGAAGTGCGGTCTAACTTGGGCTCTTATATAGGGTTCCCACTTGCGAACCCCTTTCTCAAAGAACGTCGCCCCCAGGAGTTCGACGTCGCCATCACCATGCCACTCCGATCTCGTGAGGCCTGGGAGCTCCTCTCAGAGATGCTGGAGACGAGCGATGAGTCACAGTAGGTCGGGCGGCGAGATTTAGGACCTCCGCTTGGAGCCTTCAACGCTGCCTGAGGGAACTAGGGATTGCGAGGAGGAAGGCACCACGAAGGTCACCTTGGAGTTGTGCACGAGAAGGAGGACTTTGCTGCTCGTTCGCACGTAGTCGATGCCGGAGGCGGAGATGTACAGTACGACACGATGGAGATGTTGTGCACAATGGCAATGGGGCTCCGCTGCCAGGAGATTATTTTGAAAGTAGAGGCCCCGACGCCTCTTCTTCATCTTTGCGCAAGAACAGTTCCGCTTGGAGCTTGAAGCAGTGTTGTCATCGCCCAGGGTCTAAGGTGACCGACACCCTCTTCTTCTTCTTTGATTGCACAAAGGAGGTAGGTGCTGGAGTGTTGCCGCCATCACTTGAGATTTCACGCCGCTTGCATGAGAGAAGTATAGTTGCGCAAGAACCTCAGGTTGGCGATGAGGAACCACTTATACGTGATTTTTAGGGTTCCACATAAACCCTATTGGAATTGTGGCCACGCTAATTGTATCGATTCTCCAGAACTCGTGCTGGTAGAATTAGGGTTTTGACAAAAAAACCCGATTTGTTGGAACTTCAGGAATCTCCATAATATACAGAGATTAGGGTCTTTGAAGAAACCCTAGAATTTCTCGAAACTTGGATGGCTCTCAATCATGAACAGATCATAATCTTCATGAATAAAAACACCAAAATTGAATCTTGAACAAATGGTGAAAAAAATAACTCCTCAAGAATCAAACATGCTCTGATACCATGTTAGAAAACGAAGAATACGAAAGCATAATTAGAGATAATAGAATAAGCATGGAAGAACACCGGAATTTTTACGTGGAACCCTACTCCCTAAGGAGTGGGATGAAACCACAGGAGAACGCCTCAAAGGGCTGATGTCGCATTCAACTTTTTCGTCTGATACAATGGGTCTGGGACTCCTTATATAGCTCATGCTGACCCTCCAAGTCCCACAACTGATAGATGTGGGACTAAACCACTGGATGTGATAATCAGATACTGGAGGGATCCAATTACCTATCTACACAAGAGTGACACATATACTCCAACAATGTAAAATAGGAATATATTTAAACAATATGATGTATAACATTATTCTAAACTTTATGGATTTTATAAATTAATAGAAAACACAAAATCAAAGAGAACACATTGTTATATGCACAATATTTACAAGATAATTTGGTTATTTTATTTGTTTAGATTAATTAGCATTAATTATATACATAATATAGTTTTCGAAATTTGTTAGTTTTTTAGGCAAGAAAAGAGGGGGAATCACACTATGGTGACAACCCCAATGTATTAAAGAGCGGGAGGGTTACAGATAGACTTACAATGACCATGACTCTACTAGAAATCTATAGTGAAAACTTACATTTTCTCCGTAAAAATGCTCATAAGAGAATAAACGGCCATTCCTATCCAACCAAATAGCCTACAGCACCGCCAGTGGGAGAACCAAATCCAGGTGAGGCCGGTTCCTCGCCGCAACCAGCGACTCACAAAAGAGATCCAGCTCCTAAGTATTCAGCCAAATCAAATCTACCTCTAACCAGATGAGCTCAGTCAAGGAAGGCTTGAAGAAAAGATGGTCCACCGTCTCAATACAAGTCTCGCACAAAGCGCAGCGGTTGGAGATGCCAGAGAAAAGTCTTGCGCAGTGGTCCCTTATTAGAATACATTTTCTCAGTAACCACAAGAAAAAGCCTATCCTACTAGGCAAGCGCAACTCCCAAATCAAGTTACAGTCACGAGCCAGCGAATCTGTGCGAGCAGGTGGGGGCCTAGAAATGGCCATGTATGCCCTCCTCATTGAAGCACTGTCCTTCCACACCAGTAGTCCTTGCTAATAGAAGGTGTATTGCAAGGATGAAGAGCATCAAGCAACATGAGGAAGTCTTCCGCTCAAATAGCCTCAGAAAACGGGAGAAGAGAGCACTAACACCCGACCAGTTGTCCTTCCAGGAAATAAAGGAGCCACCATCCCCAAGCACCGGGGAAAAAAGATCGTGAAACCGGGGCAAGACCGAACAGATCCCCTTCCAGAATACAGAGGGCCTTATCTGCAGGTGTCGTGCACTCCCATCGCTGATGCCAATGTCATATATCTGGCAGACAAGATGGCAGCAAATATCATTCTCCCTGCCTCACAACCGGCTAACCCACTTCAACAACAACACTTTGTTCATAGTTTCCAAATTCTTCATACCGAGCCCACCATCCGCCATAGGCAAGCATACAATCTCCCAATCCACCAGATGGATACCAGCATTTTTCCTAACTGAACTTCCCCCAATGAAATCTCTGCATACACTTCTCAAGTCTGATTCTGATACCTCTCAGCAAGAGACGAGAGGACATAAAGAAAACTAGAATGGAAGAGAGACCATCCTTCATAAGAACGAGTCTTCCCCCGCGCGAAAGTAGTCTCGCTTTCCAGCCAGACAACTTCCTCTCTATTTTCTCAACGAGCTGAAGCCAGTCCGCAACCTTGATCCTTCCCAAGGCGAGAGGGACTCCCAGATACATAATTGGCAAAGAACCACAGCTCGTACTAAGCTCCACAGCATAATCACTTACCTCCGCAGAAAGGGCAAAGGGAACAAAAGTAGACATTCCATGGTTAACAGCGAGGCCAGACATCTTGCTGAAAATATCTAAAGTTAAGGCCATACCTCTAGCCTCCTCCTTCCCGCCCTCTACAAAGAAAATTGTGTCGTCCTCATACTACAAGAGAGGGATGGAGATATCCCCAAATGAGTAGCTCGAGGTGAGGCCACTGCCAATGACCCGATTCACCATGCAAGGCAAGACGTCAGTTGCAATAGTAAACAACAAATGAGCAAGAGGACAGCTTTGACAAACCTCCTCTGTACCTGAAAGAAACCACCCTCAGGACGTCCATTAACAAGCACTGCATAGGAGGCAGTACTTACACAACGCTTCATCCAAGTGATCCATCGTGAAGGAAAACCCCTCCTATTGAGGGCCGCCCAAAGGAAACGCCAGTCCACCGAGTCATAGGCCTTCGAGAAGTCCACTTTCCACAAAAAGCCCTTCACCTAGTGTCTCTTCCAATCAGATACAATCGCAGTAGACATGGTAATACTATTCCCAATATGCCTCGAAGGAATGAAAGCATATTACATAGGGGAAATAAAATGCTCCATAACCCTACTCAGGCGAGTGGCAATCACCTTAGCCACAATTAGGCAAATCGCATTGGAGAGCACAATCGGTCTAAAGTCTTCCAACCTTTCAACCACGGCCTTCTTGGGAAGCAGGAAAATAAAGGCATTGTTCATTCTTTCGAACCTAGCATTGCCCTCAGCAAATTCATTCATAACATCCACCACTTCATTGCCTAACTGCCAGAACTCACGGAAAAAGAACACATGAAATCCATCCGAGCCCGAGGCCCCATCAACATTAAGATTCCACACCGTAATTTTTACCTCCTCAGACGTGAAACACTGCACAAGACTGTCGGCATGTGCCGCAGAAATCCGAACCGACCCCAAACGTCGGTCCATCTCCACTGCCTCGACTCCATCCTCCGGGAGAACTTATGGAAATAATCAGCTAGGGCTCTGCCCATCTGACGATCCCCATCAACCCTGACCCCATCCACCTCCACATATCGGAATACATATCACCTACGACGCTCGCTAGCCATCCGATGAAAAAAGTCGTGTTGGCATCACCCTCCAAGAGCCATTTATGTATGGACCGCTGCTTCCATTCAGTAACCCTCTTCGTGTCTTCAGCTGCAATAATCTTCTAAGCTGCAAATCTAGCAACCCATTCATCCTCCACCAGATCTCTGGCATCCTCAACGTCATCCAACCTGCACAAGTCCGCCTAAGCTGTGAGGCGGGCAACCAGTCTGGATTCATAGATTTCCTTCTTATATATACACAGATGATTGCAGAGCAAAACAGGCTTCTGGGCCAACCGATAAGCAGTCGAGCCAGAAACAGAGAGAGAACAAAAATTCTGAACCTTCGCTCTGAAAGAATCCTCCAACAGCCAGGCCCGTTCAAACCAAAAGAAGCTACGATGAGTCTCCCCATCCCCAGAGTCCCACATCAAGGGCAAATGATCGAATCTCGTACGATGTCGCGCAGAACAACATGAAAGGGGGAACTCCAGAAGAAGTTCCTGAGAAGCTAGGAACCTATCCATCCGAGAGCGCGGCCCGAAACTCCTCTAGGTAAATCCGGTGTCAAAGGCATCAATCACCTCATGATCCAGTTCATCGATCAAGTCAGCGAACGCAAGCGACCCCGGACCTCCCCGGGATCTGGGACGATCCGAGAGAAGGGTGACATTGAAGTCGCCTCCCAAAAGCCACGGCGCCCCAGGGAAAACAGCTCTGGCATTCTGAATATCAGCTCAGATCTCATCTCTCAATGTAGAAAGGTAAGACCCATAGATACAAGAAACCAACAGCTGTGAACCCCCCACTACGCTCTCCAGAAGAACAGAAAGAACATGTCTGGCCTTGAGCTCCGCACGCACCGAGAAAAGGGATTCCTTCCACGCCATAATCAAGCCCCCCGCAGAACCAACCACGTCAAGAGCACAGAAGCCAGAGATGGGACTAGCCCCAAACGAGTTCCAGGTCGCCATATCACACGAAGACAGCTTAGACTCCTGCAATAGAACAATGTCACAACCCCACTCCAGAAAGCGGATGCCCATTAACCGTCGCTTCTCTGGATCACCCAAACCCCTAACATTCCAGGTTAACACCTTTATTGGACAGTACTGTTCTTCCACCCAATCTGTACCACTCTCGTAGAAGATGCCACACGAGTCATCTCCTCCGAGATAGCATTGATCAACTCGGTCCTTCGCTTCTGCTGCTTTTAAGGCCTATATCTCTTAAGCTTCCTCTCAAAACCACGACCCCCTGCCTCCGAACAAGAGCTCGAAGAAGCATCAGGAGGAACATAGCTTGCTCCAACTGAGCGTGGCATCAAATTAACATCTTAACTCAGATCCACATCCCAATCAGCAGGCAAGAGTGGCACCAACGCACCGCCCCTGACAGAGCCAGCCACTTACGCAGGCGGAGGAGAAACCAGAACCACGTCAGGTCCATCCACCACCTGCTAACCAGACAAAGAAGGGTTCTGGGGTACAACCTGCTCAGTTGAATTCATCATGAACACGATACCTGGAGAAGACGATTGAAATTACGGCTCGACTGCAACCGAGGTCGGAACCCGGTGCTCCAAAAAAGCAGCGGACTCGGACAAGGGATCCTCACAACCGGACCCGGGTACAGCGACCGGGTCAACAATCGAAGCAGCACAAGCAGATCCGGACTCAGCGACCGGGTTGATGTTAACCCGAAAAGGAAGGGATCGGGTGGGAACCTCAAACAAGGGCAGAGAACCCTTCGCATTCCCTACCTCTGCAGATGGCTCCAAGAGCCGAGGAAATGCAACTGACTGACTCACGCGAGTGATGAATCTCCATTTCATTACATTTATTCTTTCATTTTGGCCTTTAAACCCTAGCCAAATGTATGTAAATATTATTCTTTTGCATCAATTAACATTCATTTTTTATTGTATAATTCTTGTATAAATACATTGTTTAAAGTCAAAATAATAGAATAAAGAAAGGAAAAGAAAAAGAAATAAAATGCCTAGGGTATTTTATAACCCTAAATCCCGAGACCTAAGAATCATGACGACTGGGTCAACAAGGAATAAAGTATGGGGAATTAAGGGTCAAAAATTCAATAAAAAACCCTAATTTTATTTTCTCCAATAATCCACTTTTGGGACCCATTTTATGCTTTATTATTTACACATCAAATAAAGAAATTTTGTACATGGATGCTGTAGATAAAATACATAGAAAAATACAAAATTGATTTCAAACAAAAATAATATACAGTATATATTTTATACTCAGAATAAAATTCCAAAATTCAAACTTCCCAGACCCATATCTTCTCCACATGGACTCAAAAAGCACCAAAATCACCTTTAAATGTATATAACTTTTTATTAGTTATTTAATGAAGGTGGTTTCAGCTACCTCTTTGACAATGCTAGTTAATGGCCGACCGGAGGGGGGCTTCTTCCAGCCGCAGAGAGGAATTAGGTAGGGATGTCCTTTAGCTCCTTTGCTTTTTATCATTGCCACTGATGTGCTTGCATGCTTGGTTGATCGGTTCCTGGGCGATGGCCTCACCTGTAGATACTCAAAAGGTGACATGTCTATTCCTCTTCTTCAATATGCGGATGATACCATCTTCTTTATTGAGGGTGGTAACGGTGAGGCAAATGGCATGGCAACCACCCTTGACTTGTTCGACGAGATGTCGGGATTGATAATGAAGCATGCCAAAGCTACGATGATCCCTCTTGCCATGTTGGAGGAGGAAGCACAGCTATGCAGCTTTGAGTTGCGTACGGTTTGTGGAATGTTGCTTATTCTCTATCTTGGGATACCTTTGACGCCAGGCCGAATTAAGATGGCAGACTGGCTACCTGTTATTGAAAAGTTGGAGAGTAAGCTTACTGGGTGGAAGTCCTCTATCCTTTCTAAGGGGGCGCTTGGTTTTGTTGAAGGCGGTTCTCTCTGCGATCCCAATTTTCTTCATGTCTACTCGACTTTTGTCTGTGGAGGTCCGTAAGCGCATTGACAGGATAATGAGGAAAAACCTGCAGAGAAAAAGTGGGCAAGAGGCAGATGGCATACATTTAGTGTACTGGGATAGCATTACTCTTCCCAAAGCTGAGGGTGGTCTTGGAATCAGACGAATTGATGCTATGAACGAAGCCTTACTGTTGAAATGGGTAAACATAATTTGGGGAAGTGTTGTGCGTCGGATCTACGGTATATGCAGTGCCTCGCCTTCTAGAGTACCTTCTATGGCCTTGCCATCTTCTTTTTAGAAGGGTATTCTTTGGGTTCTCCCACGTTCCAGTGAACTCTTTCGGCCGGTCCTGGGAGATGGGCATTCTTTTGCTTTCTGGCTGGATGATTGGACAGGGGGTGGATCTCTTGATGCGCGCTTTCCGCGCCCGTTTGCCTTGGCTTCAGATCGGGATACTAGTGTCGCTAGCTGCTGGTTTGGCGGAAATTGGATGTCGAATTTCTGCGCAAACTTCTCGGACCAACGCTTAGAGGAGTTCCTTATTTTACTGGATTCTTTGACACATGTTGGAGGCCCTACGGGAGGTCGGGATCATTGGGTTTGAAGGGGGAATCCTTTTTCAGTACGGAATGCTTACGGAGCGATTTGCAAACCACCTCTCGTGCGCATGGCTGATTTAATTAGGGACTGCAACTTTATTTGGGGACTTCAATTGCCTGAGAGAGTGGGGTTTTTCCTTTGGTTATTTAGACGGAAAAGACTTATGACGAGAGACCGATGTGCTAGATTCTTTGGACAAATCTCTGATAGGTGCCCTCTATGTGACAATGGAATTGAATCTGTGGAGCATCTTTTCTTCATGCACTCGAGAACATCGACTTTGTGGGAAGGCGTGGGTCTGGACTGGATTTGTGGGATGAGCTTCAACACCTTTTGGGCTTCCTTGCGGGGATCGCATCTTTGACCAAGGAGAGAGCTGCTCCGCCCGATGGCAGTTTTGTGGTCCATCAGGCTGGCCAAAAATGCTCATATTTTCTCGGGTCAAAGTTCTATCATGAGAATGTATGGTTACAATCTAGTGGTCTGGTGGAAGAGTGGTTACTGTAGAGATATTTCTTAGTATTATTGTCTCTTTATGTATCTTGTCGTTATTTCTTTATCTTTTATAGACCTCTCTGTTATTTACCCTTAAGGTCTCTCCCTATATAAGAGAGCCTAGGGTTTTTCTGAATGATTATCGAAGACTCTTTTCCGAACATGGTATCAGAGCCGCCCTAGGGCTCTCCACACCCTCCGCCCCCTTCCCCACCCGCCGCCCTCTCCTCTCTCGGCGCCGATCTCCGGCCTCCTCCTCGCCCACCGCCCCTCCCGCAGCGGCTTCTACTAGCCGCCTCCCTCTCTCTCACGCCGCCGACGCTCCAGGCGGCCACCAGCCCGCGCCCGAGCTCCATGCGGCATACCAGCCCGCCGTAGAAGCCCCTAGGCGGCCCCCAGCTCGCCGCCCTAGGCCCAGACGGCATCCCAGCCCGCCGCAGGAGGCCCCCTGGCGGCACCCAGCCCGCCGCAGATCTCCCAGGCGGCATCCCAGGTCGCCGCCGTCTCCTCCCAGGCCGCATCCTTGCCGCTGCAAGGGTTGTAGGCCTTCTCTAAGGCGTGCCCTAGTTCTCTCTCCGTCCGATATATGGATTTGAGTGCGTAACGTCTACGTACGCACTCAAATCCGATGCAGTTGGTGTAGACATTCATCATCTTGTCTACATACCCTAGTTCTTCTCCAGCGGCAGTATGCCAGAATCAAAGGTCGATATGCCCTCCACCGGCGCATTCAAAGGTCCTGCGCCAATAGTGAAGATGGGCGGGTCTAACTATGAGCTCTGGGCTATGCAGTTCATGAGCCTCATGAAGTCGAATGGTAAGAAGCACATTCTTACCGAGGATGAGCCCGCAGAGAAGACATGGATATAGGCCTCATGGGAGGCTGATGACTCCTACGCAAAGGTCTGGTTGTCTGGTACATTGACGATGGAGATTGCTAATGACGTCCTCCATCAACCCACTGCTAAGGCGATGTGGGACATTCTTGCCGCTACATATTCGCAGGTGCGAAATGAGACAAAGATGTTGGAGCTTCAGCATGACATTTTCACAATGAAGCAGAGCGGCAGACCTCTCCATTCTCTATACACATCCCTAATAGGGATGTTTGAGAAGTTATACAGTACCATTCCACTCACTGCTACTCCTGGACAGCAGAAGACGTTTCGGAACGCCACCATGGTGGGTGTTCTACTTGCGGCTCTTGATCCTGAATATGATGCCGCCCGGTCTCAGATCCTAGCTGATGCGGTTATTCCTCCAGTGGAGGATGTTTACAGAAGGCTCAGTCGCATTCCAGTTTCCTCCAGCTCTTCTACTCCACCCCCATTAGCGATGGCAGTCTCGCGTGGGAGAGGTGGCCCGCCTTCTGGTCGTGGTTGTGGACGTGGCCGTGGACCCCAGGGAAGGGGTGGTCGCTTCAGTCAGACATGCTCCTATTGTCACCGCACAGGACACTCGAAGGAGACATGCTATTTTAAGCATGGATTCCCAGCATCGGCACGTGTTGCAGAGCATTCACAGTCTCCATTACCGTCTACTGCAGATAATCGATTTGACGAACTTGTGGCACGTCTCCTAGATATTATGCCACATTCATCTGGTGATTCGTCCGGTGGTCCTTCAGATGTTGTTGCTACAGCCTCTGCCAGTTCATCAGCCGCTGCTAGTACCTCAGGTAGATCTACTGCATTCACACCATCACATGATATATCTGACTGGGTTATAGATTCGGGAGCTACACATCATCTCTGCCAAGATAGAAATAGATTACATGCCAACAGGGACATTCCTCCCGGCTGTTCAGTGCAGATCGCAGATGGCACCCATTCGCCTCTTGTTGGACAGTGCAGATCGCAGATCGCAGTTGGGAAAGCATCATAGGTCGAGCTTTCCAAGTCGTCAGAGTCGGAGGAGTAGCTCCCCATTCGAGTTGTTACATATAGATATATGGGGTCCGAGTCGTGTTCCCGATCATCAGGGGCACAGATTTTATCTTGTGGTAGTGGATGATTTTTCTCGTGTGTCATGGGTTTTTCTTTTGAAGAATAAATCTGAAGCAGGAGATGTGATCAAGAATTTAATTAATGAAGTGCACAATGTTTTCTCTTCCTCAGTCAAATATGTTCGGACAATAATGCTCTAGAATTTTGTACACGCTCACTTTCTCAATTTCTTTCATCAAAGGGTATTATTCACCAAACCACTTGTGCATATACATCACAGCAAAATGGTGTGGCAGAAAGAAAGCATCGCCATCTCTTGGATATTACTCGAACCCTGTTGATTCAGAGTTGTGCTCCTATTTCCTTCTGGGGGGACGTTGTTCTTACTGCATGTTATCTGGTCAATCGAATGCCATCCTCAGTTCTTGGTGAGAAGATACCTATCTCTCTTATTTTTCCAGACAAGGAGTTATTCTCACTGACTCCATGTGTCTTTGGTACTGTGGCTTTCGTTCATCGTCTATCTCCCGGACTTGACAAACTCTCTCCTAGAGCAGTCAAGTGTGTCTTTGTTGGTTATTCCAGGACTCAGAAAAGCTACCGGTGCTATGATCCTGCGACTAAGAGGTACTTCGTGAGCGCTGATGTCACTTTCTTTGAGTCTGTCATGTATTTCTCTCCTGCAGGTGACAGACTGGTACCATCCACTACCACTGATGATGTCTATGTTCCTCCACCACCTACATGGAGTTCACCTGAGTCTTCACATGTACCTGTCCCCGCGCCAGCACCCCCACCACCACCTCCTCCTCCACCCATTCTACGGCCTACCGTTTCACCACTACCTAAATTCTATACGCGTCGGTCAGGTCCTGCTCAGACTACACATCAGCCACTCATCACGCCTCAGGTATGTTCAGATGGCATTACTACTGACGGGTCAGGTTTGGTACATGTGCAGAATTCTTCAGTACAGGACGACACTAGCCCATCCAGTATAACAGATGATGATCTTGATGTTCCGATTGCTATTCGGAAGCAGAGGTGACAATGTGCCTCTTATCCATTTGCTTCACAGGTTTCCTTTCACCGTCTCACTGGTGATTTTCAGAGATTTGCCACAGCCCTGTCTTCCGTGGATATACCACGGACCTACCAGGAAGCTTTGAAGAATGATTGATGGAGATTAGCTATGGAAGAAGAGATGAGGGCCTTGCAGTCCCGTGGCACATGGTCTTTGGTCCCTGCACCTCCTGATGCATCCGTTGTGAGCTGTAAGTGGGTCTTCACAGTAAAATATCATGCAGATGGCACGTTGGATCGGTACAAAGCACGCTTGGTCGCCCATGGGTTTACACAAACCCATGGCGTGGATTACATGGATAACTTATATCTAGTGGCGAGACACTCTACCCTTCATATTCTCTTATCTGTTGCTGTGGTTCGTGATTGGAGTATATCTCAACTAGATGTCAAGAATGCCTTTCTGTACGGGGACTTACAGGAGGAAGTCTACATGCAGCAGCCACCTGGGTTTACTGTTGAGGGGGAGAAGCAGATGGTCTGTAGACTTCACAAGGCGATATATGGCCTCAAACAGAGTCCGAGAGCATGGTTCCAGAAGCTGTCCAACCTAATTGAGCAACATGGATTCAAGAGGTCAAATGTCGATCACTCGTTGTTTGTCCAGAAGTCATCGGCAGGTACGGTTGTCATTATGGTCTACGTGGATGATATTCTTGTTACAGGAGATGATGTTCTAGAAAGGGCGAAGGCATTCGTAGGCCGTCAGTTTGTTACAAAGGATCTTGGAACCCTAAGATATTTTCTGGGCTTGGAATTTGCAAGGAATGCGCAGGGCTTGGTGATGACCCAACGGAAGTACATTACAGACTTCCTGATTGAGACTGGCATGGATGGATGCAAACCATCAAGTATTCCCATGGACCCTAGCATGAAGTTGTATGATGGTGATACTGATGAAGTAGATAAGAGGAGATAGAGAAATGGTGGGAAAACTCCTCTACATTACCATAACTCGTCCAGACATTGCATTTGCAGTTAGCAGGGTGAGTCAATTTATGGAGCAGCCAAGACAGGTTCACATGGATGCTATACACATGATATTGAGGTATCTGAAGTCGTCTTCAGGGTCAGGGCTGCTATTCAGAAAGGGCACAGACTTATCCATCTCAGCGTGTGCAGACGCAGATTATGCAGGATGCCCTAAGGATCGAAAATCAACCTCAGGGTTCGCAGTGTTTGTTGGAGGCTCTCTGGTTTCTTGGAAAAGCAAGAAACAAACTGTTATGGCAAGGTCCAATACCGAATCCGAATATAGGGCCATGGCTCAAGCCAGCACGGAAATGATGTGGGTTCGATCCGTACTAGACGATCTACATGTAGATGTGCCTCTACCTATGAAGCTTCAGTGTGACAATCAGGCAGCATTATTCATTGCCAACAATCCAGCTTTCCATGGAATGACCAAGCATATTGAAGTTGACTGCCATTACACTAGAGACTTGATCCAGAGAGGATTGATATCTACTGCACATGTGAGCTCAGGAGATCAGACTGCAGATGTATTCACCAAGCCACTGCTCAGAGGACCTTTTCAGAGATGTTCATCCAAGCTGAGCATGATAGACATCTATGCTCCACCTTGAGGGGGAGTGTAGAGATATTTCTTAGTATTATTGTCTCTTTATGTATCTTGTCGTTATTTCTTTATCTTTTATAGACCTCTCTGTTATTTACCCTTAAGGTCTCTCCCTATATAAGAGAGCCTAGGGTTTTTCTGAATGATTATCGAAGACTCTTTTCCCAACAGTTACTATGAGGAGCGTGTTTTTGTATGTCTTTTTTTGCTTTGTTTTTTTAACCTATTAATATAATTCTGGGGTGGACGCCGCTGCGTGTTTCCCCCTCTGTTGGCTTCAAAAAAATGAAGGTGATCTCACTTAATTTAGAGTTAAGATGTAAAAGTTAGGTTTTATACCCCTATTGTATCTTGTACCTGAATAAAATATTCATTTTACTTATTCTTTATATCTTTCTAAATTTTATAATTTTATAATTTTGTAAATATTCTTTATAACATATATACATAATAAAAATATAACAAAACAACTAGAAATAAATTAAAATAAATATGTATACTAAAATACATAGATGAGTTACTTATACATATACCTATATAATAAGTACTTATATTTATTTAGGTACAAATAACTTCATAAAAATAAAAAAATATGTATCTATGTAATTGAACGTATTCTAAATATTAAAGTTATGTATATAAGATAATAAATTATATATCATAAAATAAAAATAAAATAGGGTTTATATAGGTATTTATACCTATAAATTACATGCAAAAATCAAAATTCAACAAATAAAGTGATAAAAATAAATAAAAATCACCAAAAATAGCTCATTAATTATGTAACATATTTCATGTTTTAAGTTTCTCTAAAATAAAATCATTTTTTATTTTAATTTTACTATTCTCTCATTTATTTGGCAGTTTTGTCGTGCAGCGCCTAGGAGCCGCCGACGTGGCCCAATCCTGGGCCTCGAACTGTTGACCTCAGGTCAACAGCCCACCTCCCCTCTGTCGTCTGTCAAACCTTGTCGGGCAACCGACTTCCCGCATTTTTCCCGTGACCTCCATTGCTCCTTTCGGACCGATTCCTTTTTGAATTCTGTAGATAGGATCATGCCCTCGCTCGCGGATTATCTAGATGTGATTCTTGTCGACTAAACCCTAGTTCCATTTTTGCCTTTTTCCAGTCAGTTATAAATAAGCCAAGTCCTCTTGAGCTCCGTTGATCACCTATCGCTTCCCTAACCCCCCCCCCCAAACCCTTGGAGCAGTCTGCCTTAGTCACAGGAAGGCTGGATGCTGGTTCTTGAGTGTGGATGAAGGACGAGGACGTGCATCCACCCCTCGTCGGAGCACTCACCGGTGAAGCTCTGCTCCCTGGTCCCCAACTATGGTGAGTTGTCCATTTCTTTAGCATTCTCTTCCGTAGTATAGCAGTAGCTTAAGCTTGATTTCAGTAGTTTGATTTTGCTTAAATATATCCAAAACCCCAAAAATTTCTAATCGTCGGAGTTCTCTACTCCGGCATTGTTTCTCATCATTTCAACTACCCTCCGTTGCTACTTTCACCTCCATCAAACTCCCCTAGAGCTTCTCCATCGTGTTGGGCCTTCGCCCCGCTCTGCTCCCCTGTTTTCTTGCTCCATTTTGGGCACTAAGGATTCGCCTTGGAGCCTCGGAACTAACCACGGAGATAGCAGGTCTCCAGTGGGTCCTACACATTCTTCCGACAATATTCATCTTCGTCATCGTCCCAGGAAGCTTCTCCGTCCATCAACATTGTAGGACGAGCTGGAACAGCTCTGGAGCTTCGATCAAAGCTCGTCGGGTGAATTCAGCATTTTTTTGATAGGCATCAACCAACGTATGATGATGAACTTCCGCCTTAGATTAGAGCTCCGTCGTTGGATCGCGCCTTCCAGCAACCATCGGATCCATTTGAGGATCTGATCTCCACAGTCCAAAGGCGAAGCGATATCGACCGCGGGATGAGCGCCACGTGTTAAGTGATTTGATCCTATCCGCTCATCTGCGTGCAAGGAGTGGGTAATTTGCACCTGTCTGAAGGATATGAGGGGAGATCCTCAAGCGCATCATGAAGGCACTCCGGGCAGCGGAATTTAAAAAATTTTAAATGTGATGAAGCCACATGATCCAAGAACCTTTCTCGGATCGTTTCATCTAAACCACAAATAGGTACAAGGGTTACCTCTTGAAGCGTGGTTGCGATCGAGTCTCTAAACGAAGATACCTCCTGTCTCAAGTCCGATCCAACAGAGGAGACGCTTGCGAGTGCGTTGATGAAACGCGTCCTTCTCGCAATCCAAGTTGATGATCCAAGCGGCGAATCTCCTAATCTCGTCACACGAGATCCGACGGCTTCTTCACGAGCGAGGCGTACCAAAGGAGACGGAGATCCACGAGCACGTACTCCGACAGCATGACGACGATGCTGCGGCGATGGTGACTCTCTCAATGGCTCTATGGTGGACAACCATAAGAGAGAGAGAGAGGCACATGGCATGTAGAGAGAGAGAAAGAGAGCATTCGTTGTTGTCGAAACATGTCTCGAAGAGCAAGGGGTGCCTCTTCTTATATAGGGTTTTGGGATCCATGGATCTCAATCCATGGACAACACATAATCAATGGATGAGATTGATTTGTGTTTCTTTCAATGGCTAAGATGTTGTAAAAACACAACAATAATTGATTTAATTTTGAATTAATTTATATTGATAAATCAATATAATTAATCCCAATTTAAATCACTTTTTGACTAGAGATGAGATAATGAGAAGACCAATATTATCTCCTCAAGAAGAGGGTGACGTCCACTTATCCCTACAAGGAGATAAGTGGTCGTCCACTCCTCTTTTGAGTGGACTTGGTCTTTCTCTAATATCTCATGATTATCTCTTTAATTTACAATAACTCATTGTAAATATTTTTCTCAAAAAATAATTCACAATTATCATGTGAGAAAATTTCAATCAAGCTATTGAAATTATGTGAATCCTATTCACAACCCAAAACTAAATGTAATTATATTTTCAATTAATCATTCAATGTGAATCCAATTCACATTAACAATTAATCAACAAATATAAATTACAATATGCTCTCTCTCTAATATATTATAAATCACATTTATAATATACCTGAATAATATGGACAATGCTATCCACATTATTCATATACATGATAATTAAATCACATTTAATCATCTTGGATCTCTTTTCTCATGTGCCCAAATAATATGAATCACATTCACATTATTCACATCTTTAATAATTAAATCTCATTTAATTATCTTAGATAACTCTCCTAATAATATGAATCAAATTCATATTATTCATGATAATTAAATCACATTTAATTATCCATTTTTCTCAATGCTCGGATACATATATAAACAATGAAATTATCCATGAACTCTTTCAAGGATAATGCGCTTTCTCCGTGGATACTTGGAGATAAGGACAGGGCGATTATATTGTTCCACATATAGTGACTTGGATATTGAGATCACATCTCAAATCTAGATCTTACGGACCTCCCATAGATGCTTGATTAAATCAAGACCGTAAATCTAATCTTCTCATTACATCTGAATCACATTCACATAATGTCCAACATTTGGACTAAGATCAGATTACTTCTCTATGAGAGGAGTCGCTAAAATCCAGACATGTTTCATCACTCCCTCGGAATGGAAGCGTCATGGTTATACAATTGTTTATAATCACATCACCCTCGGGCATTCCTAATACCTGTACATCCTGCATACTGAAAGATCCAGAATGAACCTGAAGTATAAGATCAATTTTACACTTTCTACTTCAGAGTTTTATCATCAAGTTTCTCATTTGACTATTGGGAGTTGGTATTGATCACATGCTTTCCAAAGCATATATCATACCTAGTTGTTGATCATATACTTTCCAAAAGTATATATCAAACCTATAAATTCAGTCAAGCTTCCAAAGCGAGATGACCGTGCACGGAATTTGATTCTTCCCAATATCTCATGAGTGAGCTCATGTCTTCCGGTTCAGTAATGAACCTGTATGATCCCTTTGATATCGTATTACTTATATACCCTTACATGTACACCAGCGCGTCGGTGTATAGACATTGATTAGGTCATCAACCAATTGGTCTGTCAAATGTACATACTCAGACATATAGTAACACATCTGTCTCCGGTCAGAGGATGCGTGTCTATATCGTGACAGCATACGACATAGAACTTTGGTTATCTCGATCTCGTTAAGTCAACTCTTTGACCTAAATAATCTGACACCTCCGAATCTCTATTCCCATGCAGAGGACCTGCATCAAGAGGTCGGTCAGATATCAGCCAAATGAGAAAGGATTGCCATCTCCTATTCAGGCTGGAGATCATCTTTTAATAATCATTTGACGGTGCTTGATGAGTCCTCAATCTAACTCTTTAGATATTCATCCAAACACCAGCCTCTATGACTCAATAATTGAACAACAGTTGTATGATCATTAAGATGGTCATGGTACATAACCCTAATTGCACTAAGGGACCTATTATGCAAATTATTTATTCTTCATTACATATCAAGGAGTGATATTTGCAATAAAATTTATTGCATGATGGCTCGCCGTGGGCTCGCATGTCCAATACTGTCTCCCTCTGATTTTTGATATTTAATATTTGGTCCTGTAAATATATTTCGTAGATTAAAAACTTGTGGCTATTTTGAATTCAAAATCCTATAGTTTATGCTATTTGCTTTTTGGTTCAAGCCACGTCACCTCACGTGCCCTCCCATGTGAGGATTTTTGTGGGTAAATTACATATCTTATCCTGTGATTTTTGGGATCTTTCATGGAAATGTTGAAAATACTTTTGGAAATTGTGACTTAGTCCATGCCAGTATATATTAAAGTTATTTTTTATTGGGAAAATTGCTTTGATAACCTCGGACGTTCGTTTATTTGCATATATACCCATGCCAGGCCTTTTGTATTGTGAATTAATTGGGAAATTTATGCTAAGACCCCTGGACTTGTCATGTTTGTTATAAATGCATGCATGTGTGTTGTTTTTAATTGCTTGATTTTCTTTTTATTGCATTAATTACCTAATTAACTCCAAAAATCTTACGAAAATTAATTTAAATACCTTATATGATTTTGTATGATATATATTTTTATTAAGATATTTAATTGCAAAAGTAGCTATATTTTACTATTTTGACTTTGAAAAATCATGCATTGGAGACTAAAGGTTTTCGTCTAAGTAGGGCTAAGACGGAATATATGGAATGCACCTTTGATGGAAGCAATGGTGAAGGAATCGAGGTGAAGATTGGTGACGATAACATTCAGAAGAGAGATTCTTTTAGATATCTGGGATCTATTTTGCAACATGATGGGGAAATTGATGGAGATGTTACTAATAGAATAAATGCAGGCTGGCTAAAGTGGAGAGGAGCCTCCGCTATTCTCTGTGATAAGAAAATTCCTTTAAAAATTAAAGGAACGTTTTACAAAATAGCCGTGAGACCTGCTATGCTTTATGGTTCTGAATGTTGGCCAGTGAACCATAGACATGTGCAGAGAATGGTTGTAGCAGAAATGAAAATGCTAAGATGGATGTGTGGACATACACGTAAAGATCGGATTCGGAATGATGCAATCAGAAAGAAAGTTGGTGTAGCTCCGATCGAGGATAAGATACGAGAAAACCGCTTAAGATGGTTTGGTCATTTGCAAAGAAGGTCAACTGATGCACCGGTTAGGAGATGCGAGTGTTGGGATGTTGAGCCGGCTAAGAGAGGGCAAGGACGGCCCAAGAAGTGTTGGAAAGAGACTATACGAAGGGATCTTAGTTTTTTGGATATAAATCCGAGATTGACCCAAGATAGATCTGAATGGAGGCGAAGAATCCATGTAGCCGACCCTACTTAATTGTGGGAAAAGGCTTTGTTGTTGTTGTTGACTTTGAAAAATCATAACAATTAGAATATAGCTCCAAAAATTACAAAAAAAATAGGGTAGGTGTATTTTATTTTCTTTTATCACATATCCAAAATTCATAAAAAAATATAAAACAGAATGCTTAAAATTGCAAAATACAGAAAACCTTAATAAAATACAATTGTTGAAAAATAAAAAAAATATGTTCTAAAGCTTGAAATTTTCATCGTTGTATTCTCTATATATGAAAAATCACTTGGGGCCCTTTCTGACTTTTTTTTTGAAACTCAAAAGAAGGGGGAGACACTCGTTGGTGTTTGCCCCAGTATTATATATAACTAAAGGTATAGAAAGAGATACTTACAGGGTTAAGGGGGGAAGAAGGTGGGAAGAGGGAAAGCCAAGTTAACAACATACGAACACAACAACCGGGCCCCGTAGCCCAACTATATACACCAATCTGAAATTAAACCAACGGCCGCGGATGTCACATTCTCCTTGTAGAAACGCGTCCCCGAGAAGATAGTCTCATTGCGAGCCCTCCAGATAGACCAAAGGCGCGCAATGGGACCCAGAAGATCGGACCGAGGTCGCTTTCTGTTGACCCAAAGGATATCGCAGAAGTCCTCAGTATTGGTCGCACGAGCCCGGGCCACATCGTCCCAAATCCGAGTCACCGACAAACACTGAAAGAAGAGGTGGTCGGCCGACTCATCCGACCCCCCGCAGAGCTGGCATTGGACGTTGGGGGTGGGAAGGAAAGAGGCACACCGGTCGCGAGTCAACAGTCGCCGATGGCGAAAGACCCAAAAGAAGAAGGTGATCCGAACGGGCAAGCGCAGCCCCCATACGAAGGCGCAATCACGAACCAAGGGAGCAGCCAAGGGAGGGGGAGGAGGAAGCAGAGCACAGAAGGCCTTGCGAGAGGAGAAGGGACCGTCCTTCCAAGCCCAATGGTCCCTCCCACCAGTAGGGGAAACGGAAGAGGAAAGAGCCTCCAGCAGGGAGGCAAGGTCGTTGGCGCGTTGGGTCGAGAGAATGCCCGAGAAAGAAGGGCACCAACCGTCGATGATCCAGTAGTCGGCAACAGAGGCCAACCGATTAGCCGCCAGAGCGAAAAGCCGCGGGAAACGATGCTGTAGGGCGCCACCCCCCGACCAGTCGTCCTGCCAGAACTTGAAGACGGAACCCGACCCCAGCACCGGAGAGAACAAAGAGCAGTTCCTTTGATAAGCCTCAAAGACGTAACGCCAAAAGAGAGAGGAGTGCACGGGGCAGCTCCCGCGCATGAAGGTGTTCCAGGCCTCGCCCAAGATCGCACGTAGCACGTTGACAAAAAAGGAATCATCCTTGCCCCAAATCTTATGCACCCATTTCAGGAGAAGAGCCTCATTGACGCGAGCCAAGTGACGGACGCCAAGACCGCCTAACCTCTTAGGCCGGGTCACCACATCCCAAGCAATCAAGTGTATCCCGCGGCCACTGTCGTCCGCGCGTCCCCACAAAAAACGACGCATGCATTTTTCCAAACGAACGCGAACACCCACCGGCATCTTCCGAACCGAGAGGAAGTAGATGGGGATAGCAGAGAGAACCGAATTAAGAAGAACAAGACGTCCAACCCGGGACAGCATAGAAGCCTTCCAACCCGCCAAGCGCGACTCCATCCGATCCAGAATAGTCCTCCAGTCATTAGAGCGGTTCCGACCAATCGAAAGAGGGACACCAAGGTATGGGAGAGGAAGCTCCCCAATGTGAGATCCAAGTATACGGCTGCACTCAATTTCCTCCGCCGCCGACAAGCCAAAGGGCACCATACTGCATTTATCAACATTATTCGTCATTCCCGAAAGCTCACAGAAAATAGAGAGAGTCTGCACCATCCCAGCCACCGCGTCGGGGCCCCCCTCAATGAAGCAAATAGTGTCGTCCGCGTACAGAATAATAGGCACGCATAAACCTCCCTTCACAAAGCCCGATGTTAGGCCGGCATCAATGACGCCGTGCACCATCCGAGACAAGACATCCGAGGCAAGAACGAAGAGCAAAGGGGCCAAAGGGCAGCCTTGGCGAACCCCCCTGCGCGGCTGGAAGGACCCCCCAACCAGACGGCCGTTGATGAGCACAGAAAGAGAGACCGTGGAGATACATCTGCGCATCCAAGAAATCCAAACATTCGGGAATCCCCGCCGAAATATTTTAGGTCCTTTTAAAGTTCATGTATTTTCTATTTCTTTTATTTTGTGAATTTTGATTTTTTAAAATCCATAAAAAAATCTCAAAAATATCATAAAAAATACCCTAGACAAAGAAAAATATAAAAAACTTAAAAATATTTTATTTGATTTATGTTGACTTTATTTGATACAGTTAAAAATCCAGAAAGTCTCTTCTATATATCTCTTTATATATCTCTTTAAAAATCCAGAAAGTCTCCAGATACCCACTTAAATGGTATGGTGGTAGTACAATGTGTCTACTACCCAAAAGACCAGGGTTCAAATCCCCCTTTTGCAGGGGTTGCGTTAGGTAGTCGACAGCCAGCGTAAAAAATAGTCGAATCTCTCAACATGGATTTGAGCAAGAATCTATGTAGCCGACCCTACTCATAATGGGAGAAGGCTTAGAACTTTTTTTTATTATTATATTTTATTAGTTAAAAAACATTTACAAAATTAAGATGCATAAAAAATATAAAACTAAAAATCAAATAAAAATCATAAAAAATTAAAAACACACAAAAACACACAAGAACCTAAAACAATTTTGTGCTTGATTCTTTAAGTTGGGTTTCATTTTTGTAGCTTATCCATGTTTGCTCCCGTAGACGACACTCTACCTGCTTGCGTTATACACATGTTATGTGGAGTTAAATAAATTCAAAACTCGCATACTTGCATGATCTCCTTATACACACACACCCGTCGGTTTTGATTTAATGTTTTGATGGTGATGGATTTGGTTGATTGATATCCGAGTACCGAAAGAGGCGACGATACAGCGATTGCCAGATCCAACTTCTCGGATACCGTAGGACCACAATGATCGGGCATAAGGAATCCACACATCTTTCAACCAACATCATGCATTCATCGTCAAACATTTTGGCATCGTTGCTGGGGAGCAACGATCGGGTAGATTAGCAACCTTAGGCACATTAGGTTTGCTTGCTTGATTGTTTATTTACATAGCTTTTCATATTATCTTGCTTATATTATCTTACAACGGCTTCTGACACCATCTCTTGATTCTTTTGTTGCGAGGGACCGTTTATCAAGGGAGACCATCTTCGGATCACTTTCGCACCCACGTGAAGCAGAGTTGGCCATTCGTAGCCGACCAACAGAAGAGAGCATCAACGGAAAAGAAGCATAGTGTAAAGGAGAAAATTATGTCTTAGTAGCTACATTTGTTTCTTATTTGTGAGAAAGAGATATATTTGTTGAACTTGTATAGACTTAGACTTTGAGATACTTGGACTATTGGGTTCTGTTTCACCAAGTGTCGATGCACTTGGGGGACCTCACCGTGTTTTGACGATTTTGATGGTTTTCATCTCTTTTCTTTTCTTTCCTTATTTTTTGCTTTGTTTTGTTTCCCGGAATATATGGAGTGCACCTTTGATGGAAGCAATGGTGAAGGAACTGAGGTGAAGATTGGTGACAATAACATTCAGAAGAGAGATTCTTTTAGATATCTGGGATCTATTTTGCAACAGGATGGGGAAATTGATGGAGATGTTACTAATAGAATAAATGCAGGCTGACTAAAGTGGAGAGGAACCTCTGTTGTTCTCTGTGATAAGAAAATTCCTTTAAAAATTAAAGGAAAGTTTTACAAAGTAGTCGTGAGACCTGCTATGCTCAGGATCTGAATGTTGGCCTGTGAACCATAGACATGTGCAGAGAATGATTGTAGCAGAAATGAAAATGCTAAGGTGGATGTGTGGACACACATGTAAAGATCGGATTCGGAATGATGCAAAAGAAAGTTGGTTTAGCTCTGATCGAGGATAAGATGCGAGAAAACCGCTTAAGATGGTTTGGTCATTTGCAAAGAAGATCAACAGATGCACCGGTTAGGAGATGCGAGTATTGGGATTTTGAGTCGACTAAGCGAGGGCGACGACGGCCCAAGAAGTGTTGGAAAGAGACTATACGAAGGGATCTTTGTTTTTTGGATATAAGCCCGGGATTGACCCAAGATAGATCTGAATGGAGGTGAAGAATCCGTGTAGCCGACCCTACTTAACTGTGGGAAAAATCTTTGTTGTTGTTGTTGTTGTTTGTTTCCCATGATTTGTGTGTTTCCACCTTTCTTTCCTTTGTTTTGTGTGAATGAGCTCCTAAGTATTAGGATTACTTGATCGAGTAATCTAGGTCCAAAACTTAATCTATCTTGCATGCTCTTATAGTCATTGCGCTTGGACATAGATTCAAATTAATATGGTGCTTCACGTAATAGCAATTTCTAATATAGGACAATTTGACATCGTTGCATGCATTTAGTGTAATTTTAATTCTGTCTAGCATCCCGTATGGAGAGCGCTGTGAAGCAAGGTGAGTCTTCTTACTGGGCATACATCATATGACGCGATGATGAGGTTTACAACATCATGTTAACTTGCATTGCTTTCTGTCCTCCCCCCTGTTTTGGATCACTTAGGAAAAACAAAGGAAATCGAGAAATCTTTATGTCTTTGCATAAAAATACTCAAAACAAGTGAAAATCTAAAAAAATAAAAAATGGACTTCTATAGAAAACTTGACCTATTTTAAAATCCGTAACTGTTAGAATACTCAGATGATTTATTCTATAGAGCCCTCGGGTCTCTTATATAGGGAGAGAGCCCTTGGGTAAATTACATGAGAGGTACATAAAGAAACTGAAATAACATGAAATAACATAAGAGACGAACAACTATCTCTACACTCCCCCTCAAGATGGAGCATAGATATCTATCATGCTCAGCTTGGAAGAACATCTCTGGAAGGGTCCTCTGAGCAATGGCTTAGTGAATATGTCCGCTGTCTGATCCTCTGAACTGACATGAGACGTGGAGATGAAGCCCTTCTGAATCATGTCCCTAGTGTAATGACAATCCACCTCTATGTGTTTGGTTCTCTCATGGAAGGCTGGATTGTTGGCAATAAATAATGCTGCCTGATTATCACATTGAAGGTTCATAGGCAAGGGAACATCAACATTCAGATCTTCTAAGACTGCTTTAACCCACATCATTTCTGTGCTTGCCTGTGCCATGGCTCTATACTCGGACTCGGCACTGGATCTCGCCACAACAGTTTGCTTCTTGCTTTTCCAAGAGACTAAAGAGCTTCCTATGAAGATAGCAAATCCAGAAGTAGACTTACGGTCCCTTGGACATCCTGCATAATCTGCATCTGCACAGGCTGAAATAGACAGATCTGTACCTTTCTTGAATAGCAACCCTGTGCCTGGGGAAGACTTCAGATATCTCAATATCATGTATACGTCATCCATATGTACTTGCCTCGGCTGCTCCATGAACTGACTCACCCGGTTTACTGCAAGGGCAATATCCGGTCGAGTTATAGTGATGTATAAGAGCTTACCCACCATTTCTTTGTACCTTCTCTTGTCCACCTCCTCGGTATCATCATCGTACAGCTTCATACTCGGGTCCATAGGTGTACTTGAAGGTCTGCATCCAGTCATTCCTGTTTCGACTAGCAAATCTGTGACATATTTTCTTTGAGTCATCACCATTCCTTGTGCATTTCTTGCAAATTCTATCCCCAGAAAATATCGTAATGTGCCTAGATCCTTTGTAATGAACTGGCTGCCCAACATAGACTTGGTGATCTCAACTCCCTGTGCATCATCTCCTGTAACCAATATGTCATCAACATATACCATAACAACAATGGTACCTCTAGGGGTCTTCCGGACGAACAGTGAGTGGTCCGCATTAGATCTTCTGAACCCCTGTCGTTCAATAAGCTGAGAGAGCTTCTGGAACCATGCACGGGGACTCTGTTTAAGGCCATAGATAGCCTTATGAAGTCTGCACACCTTCTGAGTCTCCCCCTCAGCAGCAAACCCGGGTGGCTGCTGCATGTAGACTTCCTCCTGTAGATCACCATACAAGAAAGCATTCTTAACATCAAGTTGGAATATGGTCCAGTCACGTACCACTGCAACTGATAGGAGGATGCGAAGGGTAGAGTGTCTCGCCACCGGTGAGAAGGTATCCAAATAATCGACACCATATGTCTGTGTAAATCCCCGTGCCACAAGCCTGGCCTTGTACCTGTCTAGACGGCCATCCACATGGTATTTCACCGTAAAAACCCACTTGCAACTTACTACTGAGGCACCTGGAGGAATGGGGACAAGAGACCAAGTTCCCCTAGACTGCAAAGCACGCATTTCCTCTTCCATTGCAAGTCGCCAGCAGTCAATCTTCATTGCATCCTGATATGTCCGTGGAATCTCAACTGACGATACAGCAGCAGCAAACTTCTGGAAATCCCCAGTAAGTCGATGGAAGGAGACCTGAGAGGCAAGGGGATACGTAGCACACTGTCTGCGCTGCTTCCTAAGAGCAATGGGCCTGTCCAAATCATCCAAGACCGTGCTGACCGGTTGCTCCTCCTCCTGTAGTAAAGGTTCCTGCACAGGTGCATTATCTAAGCCATCGTTAGTGTTAATTTCAGAACAAACCTGAGGCGTATCGGATGGTTGAGTTGTAGCCTGAGCATGGCCTATCCGCCTCGTATAGAACTTAGTGAAAGGAACAACAGGAAGAGGTGGTGGTGGTGGTGGTGGTGTTGGTGGAGTAGAGGATTGACCCAGGCTTGGCGGTGGTGGTACAAGGACATTGGAATCTGGTGAAGTGGAGGAGGCCAATCTGTCACCCGCAGGTGAGAAATACATGACAGGTTCGAAAAAGGTAACATATGCACTCACATAGTATTTGTCATGGACAGGATCATAGCAACGGTATCCTTTCTGTGTCCTGGAGTAACCCACAAAGACGCACTTGATAGCCCTAGGAGAGAGCTTATCAAGTCCTGGAGATAAGCGGTGGACAAACGCAACAGTGCCGAAGACACGAGGTGTAAGTGCAAACAAGTCTCTGTCTGGAAAAAGAACAGAGATTGGAGACTTTTCCCCAAGAACAGTTGTAGGCATTCGGTTGACTAGATAACATGTTGTAAGAATAGCATCTCCCCAAAAAGATAATGGAGCACAACTTTGAATGAGTAATGTGCGAGCAATATCAAGAAAATATCGATGCTTACGTTCTGCAACCCCATTTTGTTGTGAGGTGTAAGCACATGTGGTTTGATGAACAATGCCTTTTGAAGAAAGAAAGGTAGCAAGGGAGCGAGTGCAGAACTCCAATGCATTATCAGTTCGCACATACTTAACAGTAGAAGAGAAAACATTCTGGATTTCATTAATAAGATTTTGAATGACACTTCTTGCTTCAGATTTATTTTTAAGAAGAAACGTCCAGGACACTCTAGAGAAATCATCAACCACTACTAAATAGAACCTGTGCCCCTGATGATCTGGGACACGACTTGGACCCCAAATGTCTACATGAAGTAATTCAAACGAGGAGTGACTGCTCCGACTCTGACGACCTGGGAAGCTAGATCGATGGTGCTTCCCTAACTGACATGCTTCACAACGAAAGGAGGAACTCGGAGAGATCTGAGGCAGTAGGTGACGCATCTTTTGTAGGGGCAGATGACCGAACCGAAGATGCCAGGTGTACGGAGATACGGCGCCTTGGGAATGCAGAGAGACGCCAGCGTAGGAGTTACGGACTAGACGATAAAGGCCATTGTGCTCAGAACCACAGCCAATCACCCTGCCCGTCAGTATGTCCTGAAAAATAACAGACGATGGATCAAAAATAGCACGACAGTGCAAATCACGTGTAATCTGACTAATGGATAAGAGATTCATAGAGAATTCTGGAGCATGTAGGACGTTCTGTAAGTGCATAGAGGGTAGCAAAGCCGTCTCCCCCTGACCGATGATAGGAGAATGAGTTCCATCAGCTATGAGTACAGATCGACCAGGCTGTACAGCTCTGTAGGACTGAAGAATATCTTTCTCACGGCATAGATGATGGGTAGCTCCAGAGTCGACAATCCATCATGTGAGGTCATGACAATGAGATGAGACTGAAGGACTACCTGAGGCACTGGCAGAGGCGGATGTACTAGCAGACGCCGAGGCTGCAACATCAGAAACTTCAGCACCCTCTGGCGACGATTGTGGCATGATATCACGAAGTCGTGCCACTAACTCTTCGAACCTGTGATCTGTGGCAGGAGCTGAAGGACCCTGAACATGATCCACGACACGTGCAGAAGGGGGGGAAGCCGTGCTTGGAATAGCACGTATCCTCCGAATGACCAGTACGGCGGCAGAAGGAACACGTGGACCGTATGCGACCTCCACGTCCACCATTTCCTCTGCCACGAAACGAGGACGAACCACCACGTCCCCTGGAAACTGCCATTGCAGACGGAGGTGCATTCGCTGTAGCGGATGGAACAGGTACACAACTGAGTCTCCTGTATACCTCTTCCATCGGCGGGATAGTGGCATCTGCTAGGATCTGAGAGCATGCTGCCTCGTACTCCGGGTCTAGGGCAGCGAGTAATACACCAACCATAGTGGCGTTGCGGAACGTCTTCTGCTGTTCCGGTGTGGCTGTAAGCGGAATGGTGCTATAGAGCTTCTCGAACATGCCGCGAAGCGACGTGTACAGTGAATGGAGAGGCCTCCCATTCTGCTTCGTGGTAAATATGTCATGCTGCAACTGGAGCATCTTCGTCTCGTTGCGTACCTGAGAGTACGTCATATAGCCAAAATATCCCACATCGCCTTAGCGGTGGGCTGGTGAAGGACATCATTCGCTAGCTCCGTCGTAAGCGTACCTGAGAGCCACACCTTGGCGTACGCGTCGTCAGCCTCCCATGAGGCATAAATCCCTGTCTTCTCCGGCGGTTCATCCTCGGTAAGAATATGCTTCTTACCACACGACTTCATAAGACTGAGGAACTGCATCGCCCACAGCTCGTAGTTAGTCCCGTCCATTTTGACGATTGGTGTCGAACCTTTGAAGGCACCTATGGCGGGCATATCGAGCTTCTGTTCTGACATAATGCCGGAGAAGAACAAGTACTGATAGACCAAGAAAGTATTGTCTACCGAGACCTTGTAGGATTCAAGTGCATAGGTAGACGATTATGCACTTGAATCGACCATCACGCCGAGTCCTAGCGAGGATGCGGTACCCCGGCCACGATTAGAGGCTCTGGGAGCCCCTACTACAGGAAGACGGCGGCTGGAGGGCTGTAGGCGGCGAGCAGGAGGCCGGGGGCTGGAGACCGGAGGGGTCGGGCGGCGGTGTATGGGGCTGGGCGGCGTTGATCGGAGGGCCGCAAGGGGCTGGGGAGCCCGCTGGGGGGCTGGGGAGGCCGGTGGAGGGCTGGGGAGGCCGCTGTGGAGGGGCGGCGGGCGCTGGGGAGCCCGGCGGGGAGGCGGCGAGCCCGGGGAGGGAGGGGTCGAAACCCTAGAATCGGCGGCGGTGGCGGGAGAGGGGGGGGCGGCGGTGGAGAACCCTAGGTTAGGGTTATGGCTCTGATACCATGTTAGAATACTCAGATGATTTATTCTATAGAGCCCTCGGGTCTCTTATATAGGGAGAGAGCCCTTGGGTAAATTACATGAGAGGTACATAAAGAAACTGAAATAACATGAAATAACATAAGAGACGAACAACTATCTCTACAGTAACGAACTTTATTGTCTTGGGTTCATAAAGCCCTCATTGATTTCAGGTACTTTCCAGACAGAGCGAGGTATGACCCTTAGGAAACAGCCCAAATCTCGATCTGTGGCGCCTTGCTAATCACCTGGGATGGCGAAGTAATAACGCTTCTATCGTACGTATACGAGTAGGGCCTTGTCGACAATAGTGCTCCAGCCCTGTGTGGAGCATTGACTTGGTCCGAAGTACTGAGCGTAGGTAACACTCTCACGGATGTGTCCGTCTCATCGTCTTACGCCCGAGTACCTCACTTGTAAGGGAAGTAGTGGTTTCACATATCGGCTTCCCCTCTCTATTTCTTTGGTTGAGTAGCCCCCCCCCCAGGAACGAGATCAAGAACCCTTAAACGTGCAGATCATAGGTTACATAGGAGGTGGAACAAGTATGGGGTACTTTCCGGCAGTACACATGCTCATATAGGGATAACCCTCTTAAGGACAAGTAAAAAGATAACTGCCTGAAAAATCACCAATAAAATGTACAAAGATAAATTGCCAAACTTTCACGGCTTCATTGTGTTGAGTTGGTGAATCAACCCATGTTTTGAGGTTTGTTTGGATCAAATCATAACAAGACAAGATCAAAATATTTGTGCACTTTACGCCCTTTCATCTCTACTTCTCTTCTTCTACTTCTCATTCATCCCGCTCGTTTCGAGCCTTCTTTTCTCAATTCCTCTTGAATTCTTCTTCTATCTCGCCTTCTCATTTTATCATCTCACACCTTTTGCCATCACGATGTCGCATCTTGGAGGATTTTGTTCGGACTTCGTGAACACCTATATCGATTCCACTATGTCGACAACATAGCTTCGTCGAGGTGATCTCAGAGAGTTGTGTTCGGCTTTTGCAAACCTAGTTATGAGCTCCCCGATCTTCACTCCACCTAGGGTTCATGTTGACTCTCTTCCTGAATCCTCTTCTTTCACTACTCTCCTTTCACCAATAAATCCATTGTTCAAACTTGACTCTAAGCTCGAAGCATCTTTCCAGACTCCATTTCTACAGACTGATCAAGGCTCGTTTCATCATGCAGATCACAAGCCAGAACTAGAATCCGATTGCAGCACTGATTCAGAGATGCCTCCTCAGAGACAGGGAAAGGGCCAAGGATCAGACCAAGGTGTAGATCAAAATGAGGTTAACTCGCAGATGCTCACATCTATCCAGATTATACAGCAGCAGTTAGCCGATCATGCCAATGCCCTGGGTGCTTACCAGGAAATGCTTATGGAAATGAGGATGGAACATGAAAATCGAGGAGGTGAGAATGGTGGTGATCACCAGGAGGTGCCAATGGAGGAAGTGCCAATGGAAGAGGAGCCAACGGAGGAGCAGGAGGAGCAGCATGACAAAAACATGATGGAGAGTAAGAGAGAGAAGCCGAGCCCAAATCGACTCTCAGAGAGACCTACAACCCTAGAGCAGGGAAAGTTACAAAACAGATCCACATCCCGCAGATACATGGTCAATTTGAGCTGAAGCCATCACTACTACCTCTTCTACCGACCTTACATGGAAATACTAATGAAGAGCCATACATTCACCTGCAGCAATTTAACAGCATCTGTGGTACCATGCATTATCCGAACATACCATTTGAAGTGGTGCAGATGACTGCTTTCCCTTTTAGCCTTCAGGGCAAGACCCTATACCGGATTAATCATTTAGGGAAAGTAGTCACGACCTAGGAAGAGCTGAAATCTGTTTTTCTACATAAATATTATCCCTTTGAGTCGACTTAATCAGATGAGACCTCTCATTTCCAACTTCTCACAACTGTCCCATGAGCCTTTCAATGAGGCATGAGAAATCTTCAGGACAAGCCTAGCGCAAAACTTCTTTGGGGGATTACATCAGGAGAGCCAACGGCTTGTGGATGCTGCATGTGGAGGATCCCATTTCAACAAAGATGAGGACGTGGTCTGGCAAATTTTGGAAGAAATAACCGACGGATCGGCAGCATTGTCCTCATCCTGTGCCTATCATAAGGCTCCACAGATTCCTCACAAGGCTGTCAACATGAAGGCAGAGCAGTACGAAGAAGAGAAGAAAGATGAGAGTTCCAACTTGAGCTTCATTGAGAACCATCTTTCTAAGGTGGACATCATAGAAAAACGATCACAAGTCCTTGAGAAACTAAGTGTGATCGAATAAAGAACCATGTACCTTGATAAGCTCAATCTGATCACATAGCAACTGGAGCTTCTAGTCGGCACTATCAATGTCATCCATGCTATGAGCACAACTACCGAGACGCCTGCAGCTGAGTCGAAAGAGCAGACATCATCCCCATCACAGCAGTAGCAGAGTCCAGCACAATAGCTCGCGGTCCAGCATGTTTATTACGTGCAAGCTCTGGACCAAGGTTCGTAGTCACCGCAGCACTTGCAGATGGTCGTCTATCATCCAGAAGCTCCAGCTTATGCCGAGCAGTTTACTTCACCTCCATCCTCGCAAATACATGAAGTGGATACCGTATGGGCAATCGAACAGTCTTCGCCATGCCCGGGAGGATAACAGCAGGGGCAAGCACACGCCAACCGACAATTCCACCAGAATCAAGGTGGACAGAACTTTCAGCATCACCAGCAGCATCAACCACACTACCAGTCTCCGCCACATCCGAATTACACTTGGAGACAGAACTTCCAGTCGATGGCATATCGCCAACCATTCTATCACCACCAGTAGGCGGGTCAATATTAGAACTACCATCCTCCTCAATACAAGTATCAGCCATACCCTCCACATTAGTATCAGAACTTCCAGTAGCAGTTGTATTATTACCTGCCTCAGCAACCACATGTTGTTGAACCACCTGAGGCTGCTCCTGTGATCCGCTCTGGATTGTCTGGCTCAAGTGATCAAGAATATGAATGAGATGAGCCAGAAGATTGATGACCTCACAGCGGCAAAGACTATCATACCAGCGTAGGTAGTGGCCAACCCTAACAATTTCAAGCATAGGGAGCAGATAGCTTGTAGTGTCCCACCATCCCGAGTCAGGTACACTTGATTTTATGTTATCTAATGTTGTGAATCTCAAGACCGGTAGGAAATTACAACCATCTGTATCTGCGAAGGGGAAGAATAAAGCTTTGTCGGGTGATCTTCAACATCAGCATCCGAGCCAACCCAGAGCCGTGGAGATGATGCACTTGGAGGAGCCAGATCTGAATCAACAAAAAGACAAAAAAATGAAGAAAAGCAAAATATCAGCAATAACATCTCGATGCAGCCAAGGAGATGCCAATGCCTACAGCAACTCCCATGCGAGCCAACGAGCCAAAATTTCCAGTTTTACTTCTCCCCGTGTATAGGACGATTGTATCATTTATAGTTTTCCAGATGTACAAGTTGATTCCTTTAATGAAAAAAATATTGCTTTTGAAAATGTACATATACCTTCTCCAGAAGCAATGAAAAACAAAATAGTGAAAAAATTGAAAACAACTCTTTCTGATCCATCTATTGTTGAGATTCTGTGAAACTTCATGTTGGAGATGCCACTATTGCAAGCCATGGAATACATGCCAATGTTAAAAAGGGTCTAAAGGATGCATGTACATCTAAGCGTCAGCCCCGCAAGAACCGACACAATCGTGCAGAGAAGCATATCCTGACATGGCGACCATTAGCGTGATCAGCAACCTCCTACGGAAGAAGACAAACAAAGGAGCCCCTTTGATTCAATGTGAAATCTTTAATCAGATACTTGATCGCACTCTTCTTGATAATGGTTCTTCGATCGACCTCATATCCACTTCCTTAGTCAAGGAATTTGGACTTGGTCCGCTCAAACCAATAAGAATGATCCTTCTGGTTGCTGATCGATCCATTAAGCGACTGCGTGGAGTATTGGAAGACGTTATTGTAACGGTCCAAGGTATGAAATTCCCAGCGGACTTCATTGTCCAGGACATGGATTCCTTGACACCGTTACTCCAGACACTGATCATACTTGGTCGGTCGTTCCTTCAAATAGCCGAGGCGGTAGCTGATTATGTATATGGAAAGATCACCTTTCGCTCCACAACAAGGCAACCATAGAGAACCATGTTGAATCAAAGAAGCCAGATAGCACATCAGATAAAAGGATGTTTGTTCATGCAACCGACTGTGACATACTTGAGGAGACCAAAGCAGATGCTTTGTAGACTACAACCGAGATAAAGGAATTCCTCTTTCCAGATGAAGAACTTGAAAGCACAGTCAAATTTTGTTCCATTGCCACTGATGAGGTAGAGTCTGAAGAGTTGATCCATCTATTCCAAAAATACACATCCTAAACCGAAGAGGAAGAGATTATTGCATATATGTTTGGTGTCACGTAGTCTGAGCCAAGAATAACCGAGGTGGACCCTAAAGCACTGATGTAGCATTCACTAGCAGCATGTACAGTTTCAGAAGTAATTGAGAAGTCAAATCTGATTTCACCTGAGCCGAAGCCGCTTCCAGTAAACCTTAAGTATGTCTTCCTTGTGAGTGACCCTGAACAGTATCTGGTCATCATCGGTTCGTGATTGACCATTAATCAAGATTCTCGCTTGCTAGAGATTCTAGAGAAAAACCGCAAGGCTATTGGTTGGAATATTTCAGATCTCAGAGGGATAAATCTGGCCTTATTTTCGCACCACATCTACAGTCTACATAGAGGATGGTAGACGGTCGTCTCGTGAGTTTCAGCACATGCTGAATCCTAAACTCTGGGAAGTTGTCATGAACAAGATAAAGAAATGGCGTAAGGCAGGGTTTATCTATCCCATCTTAACGAAATGGAGTGAGGCAGGGTTTATCTATCACATTCCGATTCTAAATAGGTTAGCCCATTGCATGTGGTTCCGAAGAAAGTCGGGATCATTGTTGTCACAAATGAGGAAGGAGATGAGATCTCAACCCGAGTACCTACATCATAGCGTGTTTGTGTAGATTATCGATGCCTGAACTCAACGACCAAGAAAGATCACTTTCCTCTGCCCTTTATTGACCAGATCGTCGAAAGACTGGCAAGGAAAGCGTTCTTTTATTTCTTGGATGGGTACTCCGACTATAACCAAGTGGCAATCGCCTTTGAAGATCAAGAGAAAACTACATTCACTTGTTCGTTTAGCACCTTCGCCTTTCAATGAATGCCCCATATGAATTGTGTAACACTCTCGATACATTCCAAAGGTGTATGTTGGTTTTGTTCGCCGATATAGTGAGTAGTTTTCAAGAGGTGTTCATGGACGATTTCTTGGTCTATGGTGACAATTTTGATTCGCGTCTGATGCATCTAGACCAAGTGCTTAAGAGATGTTGTGAAGTCAATCTAGTGCTCTCTTGGGAAACGAGTCACTTCATGATTGCCGATGGAATTGTGTTAGGCTACGTCGTCTCCAAAAGAGGTATGGAGGTCGACCCGGTCAAGGTGGGTGTCATTGCAAATCTTGAGCAACCTAGGACACTGAAGCAGGTGAGGTCTTTTCTGGGGCATGTCGGATTCTACAGGCGATTTATCCGAGACTTCAACAGGATTACCCGACCTCTTACCGAGCTTATAAGCAAGGATAAAAAGTTTATTATCGATGACAAGGTCCTCCTTGCTTTCAACACACTGAAGAATTTGGTTACTCAAGCGCATGTAATACAGTTGCCCGATTGGCCTCTCCAATTCAGGATCATGACAGACGCTTCAGTTGCTATTGGGGTTTGTATTGGGGCAGCGCAGGGATGGAGTTCCATTTGTTATACACTATGCCAGCAGAATCCTGGATATGCCCAAAAAAACTACACCGTAACAAAGAAAGAACTGTTGGTCATTGTGTTCGCTATCGAGAAATTCAGATCACATTTCTTGGGTTCGAAAATCATTATCTACATTGATCACTCTAATATACAGTATCTACAGGACAAGAAGAATGCCAAGTCGTGACTGATCCGTTGGATCCTCCTACTCCAGGAATTCGATTTGGAAATAAGAGACAAACCTGGAGTTAAGAATGTGGTAGTAGACCATCTGTCCAGACTTAAGTTCAGAGACTCCTTTGCGCATTGTACCTATGACTGAGACCTTTCCTGATGAATTGATAATGAGTATCGGTTCTCTCCCATGGTATGCCGAAATTGTAAACTATCTCGTGACCGAGAAAGTTCCACAAGAGTGAACGCGTGTCAAAACGATAAATTTCTGTTCGACATCCATTTCTAGTAATGGGAGGACCCGTATCTTTACAGGGAAGGTACGGATTGCATTTGGCGACGGCACATTCCTAAGGAGTACATCAGTGTCCTCGAGCATTGTTACAAGCTCGAAGCAGGACATCATTCAGGACATCGTACGGCAGCAAAAGTATTGCAGTGTAGTCTCTGGTGGCCCACACTATTCAAGGATGTCGCAGCATATGTGAAAGGCTGCACAACCTAGCAGAAATTGGGAGGTACCATTGGTTCCAAAGAATCGATGCCATTGTTTGATGCTTGGAACATTGACTTTATGGACCCTTTTCCTGATAGTCAAGGATTTGAATACATCCTACTTGTTGTGGATTATGTAAGTCGGTGGGAGGAGGTTATACCCGCTCGTTCCGTTGATAGTCGTATTGTTTTCACTTTCTCAAGGACAACATTATTTCATGGTTCAGGATCACTAAAATGCTTATATTAGATAGGGGCAGTCATTTTGTGAACAAAGAAATCAGAAAGCTCGTGAAGGAGTATGGTAGTTAACATCGTGACACGTCTCCTTACCACCCACAATCAAATGGCTTTGTTGAATTAACAAATAGGGAGATAAAGACTATTTTACAAAAGTTTGTATGGCCGGATAGGAAGAACTAATCTCAACTTCTTGATTCCGTTCTACGGGCTTATCGAATGGCCTACAAGACTCCATTAGGTATGTCTCTCTATCGGCTGGTTTACAGAAAGCCATGCCATCTGCCAGTTGAGTTAATTCACAAATCACTTTGGATGGTTAACATCTGTAATTTAGACACATCTCAGTGGCCAGAACCGCAAGATTGATCTGAACAGACTCCTGAAATTTAGAGATTATGCATTCAACAACAACCTGATGCACAAGGAGAAAGTCAAGACATGGCACGACAAGCATATCAGAAGAAAGACTTTCGAGCCATGTCAGAAGGTGTGGTTGTTCGATGCAAAATTGAAACTTTTCCCGGGCAAATTAAAAAGCAAGTGGACAAGATCGTTTCTTGTGAGGATTGGGCGTGACAACGGCAGCATTCTCATATCTGAGTTGCCATCTAACACACATCTGTTCATAGTCAACGGACAATTGCTGAAGCCGTAGATAGATCACGATACATTCATGTCTATCGTTGACTCTGTTGAAGTTATATTTCAGGAAGAGAATGCACATTCAGAGGATTTAGATATTTGAGCGCAAAAATATTCTTTCATTTCCATTCTTTTTCCATTTCTTTTCTTTTTTATTCACTCCTTCCGTTTACTCACACCCCATTCATCAATGTTATATTTAGGATGACTTTATTCTAAGTATAGGGAGTTGAGTGTTTAGGGTGTTCATTCTTTTCACTCCTCGCTTGTCTCCCAACTTGTTGATATACTGTTTGAACTTAAGGATCCTTCATCCTAAGTATAGAGGGAGACAAGTTGATGCATTGATTTCGTGTATTCAAACCCTCGACCATCCCCGATTGATGTACAGTCTACTATACTTAGGATTAATTGATCCTAAGTATAGGGGGACAATCGACTTTTTATACTTCGATTCTTCAATCGTTGTAGTACAGGCTTTTCTATACTTGGTACAAGTTGTCTTCCTTTTCTCTTCGATCTATGAGGACATAGCTCAAGCTAAGTATAGGGGGCGTATATACTCTATATATACTTCAATCATAATTCGTACTTTCATATTTTTAATAATATGACTAATAAAAATTAAAAACACACATTAAAATTCATTGTATATATTGATTAATAAGTCAGGTTCAAAATGTTTTTTTGCAAAATGTTTGAAAAATTCTTTGAAAATTTAATAAATCTTTTGAAAACTATATGGAAAATATACTCAACCTTTGTAAAATTGTTTTGTTTGTAAAAACTTCTTTTCTGTGGTTGAAATAAAATATTTTGAAAATCTATTTGCAAATGGTTTGGAAGATGGTTGCAAAAATACTTTGAAAAATCTATACATACCGTTTGAAAAATCTTTATATAATGCTTTTCAAATTTTGTAGATGTTTGTAAAAAATTATTTGTCAAATTAAGTTTACAAAATAAAGTTTTCAAAAGCAAAAATATTTTCAAATTATTTTGAAAACTATGTATACAATACAAGTAAAAAAAATTCCTTAAATTTATAAACAACTTTGTGAATAACTCATTTGTGTAAATTCTTAAATCCCAATTCTTGTAAATACTAAAGATGCATTCCTGTATAAATGTCTACAGATAATTGTTTACCAAAACCCTTTTTGTTTAGAAAAATCCCTAAAATTTTTAAAAATTAAAAAATCCAAAAAAAAACATTTGCAAATTATTTTCAAAATTTGTATAAGGATTTGCAAAACTTTTCAAAAATCCATAAAAGTTCAATACCAGAAAATTGCATCACAAAAACATTTCCCTTGCATTGTACATAGCATTTGCATTTTTTGGATTGAGTTTAGTTTACATAAAATCCAAAGATTGGATCTTGGTTAGATATTAAATCTACTTAAAAGAACTGGAATTGAGGCACTTCAAGTATGTTAGACTTCATTCTTTGAGACCATGAAACTGGATTCAGTATCGTCTTGACCATCTATGTAGAATATGCCGGAGCACATGCGCGATTCTTGTCGACGGTGACCTAACTTGCACACTTGCACTTTACACTTTACTCACCTTAGTTGAAGTGGTAGAGGATTGGATTTGCCAGCATGAGACCCAAGTCAATGGAAACATTGGAAGTCACATATCTGTGGCCAATGTACCCCAAACCCCCGACAGAGTCAGACACCTCCGCATGAGATATAGCCCAATCAGCAGACGAAAGTGGCACTAACACACTGCCCCCAAAAGAGCCAGCCACCTCCGCAGGTGGAGGAGAAACCAGACCCCCATCAGGTCCATCCACCGCCTGCAAACCAGACGAAGAAGGGTTTTGGAGCAGAACCTGCTCAGTCGAATTCATCATCAACACGGGTACCCGAAGAAGACAGTTGAAAACGGGGCTTGACAGCAACCGGGGCTGGAACCCGGGGCTTCAAGAAAGCAACAGACTCAGGCAAGGGATCCTCACAACCAGACCTGGGTACAGCAACCAAGTCAGTAATCGAAGCAGCACAAGCGGATCCGGGCTCAACAACCCGGTTGACGTTAACTCGAAAAGGAGGGGACCGGGTCGGAACCTCAAACAAGGGCAGAGAACCCTTCACATTCCCCACTTCAGTAGACGACTCCGAGAGCCGAGGTAGCGCAACCGACTGACCTGTGCGAGTGATGAATCTCCATTTCGTCATCTTTATTCTTTCATTTTGACCTTTAAACCCTAGTAAAATGCATGTAAATATTATTATTTTCCATCAATTAACATTCATTTTTTATTGTATAATGTTTGTAAAAAATACAATGCTTAAAGCTAAAATAATAGAATAAAGAAAAGATAAGAAAAAGAAATAAAATGTCTAAGGTATTTTATAACCCTAAACCCCGAGACCTTGGCATCATGATGACTGGGTCGACAAGGAAAAAAGTAGGAGGAGATAAGGGTCAAAAACTCAATAAAAACCCTAATTTTATTTTCTCCAATAATCAACTTTTGGGACCTATTTTATTCTTTATTATTTACACCTCAAATAAAGAAATTTTGTACATGAAAGTTGTAGATAAAAATACATAGAAAAATATAAAATTAATTTCACACTAAAATAATATACAGTGTACATTTTATACTCAGAACAAAATTCCAAAACTCAAACTTCCCAGACCGATATCTTCTCCATATGAACTCGAAAGCACCAAAATAACCTTAATTGTATATAACTTTTTATTAGTTATTTAATGAAGGTGGTTTCACTTAATTTATATTTAAGATGTAAAAGTTAGGTTTTGGACCCCTATTGTATCTTGCACCTAAATAAGACATTCATTTTACTTATTCTTTACATCTTTCTTTATTTTATATTCTTATAATTTTGTAAATATTCTTTATATCATATGTACATAATAAAAATAGAATAAAACAACTAGAAATAAATTAAAATAAGGAATTTTTACCTGACAGACCCTATAATATTTGTTAATTACCTCTACGACCTTTGAAACATCGTAATTCCTCCCTCACCCTCGTAAACTTGTTAACCTTTACCCTACAGACCCTGTGGTTAACCCCCTTCCCTGTGACCCCTGCCTCCCTTGCGAAGCCTCCCTTCCCTGCGACCCCCGCCTCCCCTGCAAGCCTCGAGACCCCCCTTCCCTGCGATCCCCGCCTCCCCTGCGAAGCCACCCCCCGCACCCCCCCCCCCCCCGCGCCGCCGCTCGGCCCCCATCGGTTGAAGCCCCTCCTTCCCTGCGATCCCCCCCCCCCCCGAGTCGGTTGAAGCCCCTCTCCTTGAAGCACCCCCAACCCACCCCCGCCCATTGGTTGAAGACCCTCCCCCTCCATTGGAAGCCCCTCAGGACGAGCACCGCCCCCCACCTCCTCCGATCTAGGTCGAGCGCCGTCCACCCACTTCCTCTGATCCAGGCCCAGCGTCATGGGAGGAGAAGAATTTGTCGGAGGAGGGAGGTCAGAGAAGGGTGGATTATTATTTTTTGGTTAATTCTAGCCGTCCGATCGTATATTGGTTAGATTAACTCGTTTTTAACCCAAGGAAGTTAACTCTAGATGTGTCAATTTAACGGTAGGGTTCGTGGGGTAAGACGGAGCAAGTTTATGGAGGTGAGGGAGGAATTACAATGTTTCAAAGGTCATAGAGGTAATTGACAAAGATTATAGGGTCTGCCGGGTAAAAATCCCTTAAAATAAATATGTATACTAAAATACATAGATGAATAACTTATACATATACCTATATAATAACTACATATATTTATTTAAGTGTACAAATAACTTCAGAAAAATAAAAGAAAAATATGTATATGCGTAATTAAACATATTGTAAAAACTAAAATTCTGTAAAAAAAATTAATAAATTATATATCATAAACTAAAAATAAAATAGGGTTTATAAAGGTATTATACCTATAAATTACATGTAAAAATCAAAACTCAACAAATAAAGTGATAAAACAATAAAAATCACCAAAAAAAATAGCTCGTTAATTACGTAACATATTTCATGTTTCAAGTTTTTTGAAATAAAATTGTTTTCTATTTTAATTTTATTATTCTTTCTTTTATTTGGCAGTTTTGCCACGTAGCGCCTAGGTGGTGCTGACGTAGACCAATACTTTTTTTAAGTAAGCGAGGGTGCCTTCCCAAGTTGGGACCCACCCCCGATGTGGATCAATCCTGAACCTCAGAATGTTGACCTCGGGTTAACAACCCTTGTTCCCTTTGTCGTCTGTCAGACCTTGTCGGGCAGCCGACTTCTCGCATTTTTCCCGTGACCTCCTTTGCTCCTTTCGACTAGATTCCTTTTTAAATTATGTAGATAGGATCATGCCCTCGCTCGTGGATCATTTGGATGTGATTCTTGTCAACTAATCTGGCCGAAATCCTACCTCCCTTTTTCCTTTTTTCCAGCAGGCTATAAATAGGCCATGTCCTCCTCTTGAGCTCCATTGATAACCTATCGCTTCCCTAACCCCCCCAGAACCCCTGGAACAATCCGCCTTAGTGATAGGAAGGCTGGACGCTTGTTCTTAGGCGTGGATAGAGGAGGAGGATGTGCATCCACCCCTCGCCGGAGCACTCGCCGGTGAAGCTCTGCTCCCTAGTCCCCGATTGTAGTGAGTTGTCCATTTCTTGTACGTTCTGTTCCGTAGTATAGCAGTAGCTTTGGCTTGATTTCAGTTGTTTAATTATGCTTAAATATAATCCAAAACCCCAAAAATTTCCGATCGTCGAAGCTCCCTGCTCCGGTCGTGTTCCTCGTCACTTCAACCACCCTCCGCTGCAACTTTCACCTCCATCAAACTCCCCTCACGCTTCTCCATCATGTTGATCACCCCACACACCTTGATTCACTGTGAATCAGGCTGACAGGCCATCTGCTATGCCCCTCATCAGAGGGCCTCCGCCTCCATCCGCTCCCCTATTTTCTTGCTCCATTTTGGATTCTAAGGCTTCGACTTGGAGTCCCTGAGCTAACCACACAGATAGTAGGCCTTCAGGACCCAATCCGGGGGGGTCTGCAGTTCAGCCGAAGCTCGCTCCAGGTTGTTGCATCTTCTTCAACCTCCAGGACCTCTCAGTGGGTCTTGTACCTTCTTCCGATCGTCCTCAGCCCTGGCATCATCCCAGGAAGCTTCTCTACCCATCAGCACTGTGGTTATTTTGCATTCAGAACCCTATAGTTTACGCTATTTGCTTTTTGGTTTAAGCCACGTCACCTCACATGTTGTCCCACATGAGGGATTTTTGTGGGTAAATTGCATATATTATCTTGTGGTTTACGGAGTCTTTAATTGAAATGTTAAAAATACTTTCAGAAATTACGATTTAATCCTTGCCAATATATATTAAAGATATTTTTTATTGGAAAAATGCTTCGATAACATGGATGTTCGTTTATTTGCATGTATACCCTTACCAGGCATTTTTGTATTATGAAATTAATTGGGAAATTTATGCTAAGGCCCATGGACTTGTTATATTTGTTATAAATGCATGCTTGAGTTTTCTTAAATTGCAAAATGGTCCATGTACGTTGTTTTTAATTGCTTGATTTCTTTTATTACATTAATTATCTAATTAACTCCAAAAATCTCAAGAAAATTAATTTAAATGCATTATATGCTTTTGTATGACATATTTTTATTAAGGTATTTAATACCATTTTCCTAATTAAAAAACTGCAAAACTAGCTATATTTTACTGTTTTGACTTTGAAAAATCATAAAAATTAAAATATAGCACCAAAAATTACAAAAAATAGGGTAGGAATATTTTACTATCTTTTATCAATATCCATAATTCATAAAAATTTAAAACAAAAAGCTTTAAAATTGTAAAATACAGAAAATCTTAAAAATCATAAAAAATGTAGAAAAATCAGAAAATTTTGTTCTAAAGCTTGAAATTTTCTGTGTTTTATTCTCTATACAGAGAAAAATATAAAAAAATCAAAATATACTTTATTTGGTTTGTGTTGACTTTATTTGATACATTTGAAAAATCCATATGATGATGGATTTGGTTGATTAATATCCGAGTACCTAGAGAGGCGTTGATATAGTGATTGCCAGATCCGAATTGTCGGACACCGCAGTCCCTCCAAGACCAGATGTTAGGAATCCACACATCTTTTGGGCGTTAGAAAACCCAAAAGGGAGAGAAAGAGATGTCAAGCCACCGAGGAGATGCGACGTTCCCAAGAAAGAAGACAGCCCAAGAGGGAGAACCGAAACAGCAGGACCATGGGAAAATGAATGCGGCAACAAAGATTTTGGCGGGAAAGCAGGGCCCACCGACTCGGGCACCGCCTCCATCGGCGGCGACGGCGACAGCACCGCCTCCACCACCAGCTCGAATATAGCACGACCCACACGGACAGAGCACGAAGAGTCCGCAGAAGATGGAGGGCTTCCTTCAAGCAGAACGAACGTAGCCAGAGGATCGGAGCCAGGCTGCAGCCCATCCGAAATGATCTTCGTAATGAATCCAAGAGGCCTCTTTGTCGAACGCAATGTTGACAGGGAACGCGAGAGGAATGGTACCCTAAAAACCCGAGAAACCCGCAACATCTTTCTTCTACCTTCGCCATCTACGAAACGGGGGAGTCACCAAATGCAACTTGCGACTCAGCCTCCCGCCAGGAGCAACGAGCCCTCTGTCCTCAACAAGCCTCTCACGTAGCAGCAATTAACATCCAGGGCGATCACATCTCCCGAGAAGGAGCCCAACACTGAACTTACCTCAGAGACTGAATCGACATCCAAGTGACCATTGATTCCAGAACCCAGAACAAAAGAACCCTTTGTAGTGATCTGATTTATCATGAAATCTGCACAGGTCTTTCTCCACAACCGCAGCGAAGGATCTTCGGTGATCAACCGAAAGCGAGTTCTCTGTGGATGCAGCTACAGCGTCCATCACGCCGCCATGACCACTATGCTTACAACCCGAACGATGATGACCAAAGACATTACAGGAGAAGCATCTCGAAGGAAGAATGCACCCCGCCGCAACATGACCGTAAACCCCATAGAGAAAACACTTCTTGCCACGTTTGCGATGCGAGACAGTCGTCCAGCCCCCTCAAAACTTTCTAATTCGTTATCGGTAGCCCTTGAAGGTTCCTTCTCACCAGCATCGAATACCTCCCTCCAACGGTTCATCCCCCGCTTCAACACCCAGCACAAGGCCTCCTTCCGATCCTTCGTCCCACGACAGGGAAAGTCACATCGCCGAACGCCTACACTCCCTCCTCTGCTCTCGCCCTCCCCAGCTCATCCTCACTCGACTCAATCTCTCCCCATGATGTTTGTGTTGCACCTAGCCAACAACATAAACTTGATTGGCACTCCCAACAGTGAAGACAACCATAAAAATCTCTCAATAATGTGGGTTTAATTGTCGATTTGGTTTAGATAGATGGCTAAGATCTCAATAATAAGTAGATAAATCTATGATTCATCACCCCCTATATTTAAACCTTGCTTGTCCTCGAGAACTTAATTAGTTAGAAAGAATGAATAAGCTAAATCCATGAATGTGCATGTGAGAGACAAGACTCAAAATCCAGACTACAAGTTTTATGTAATTATTAAACTTTAAATCTAATCAAGTTCCATCCAAAAGGAACTCAATTCCTCTAGTTATCAAACTCTCTGTGTATGACAATTAGTGTTGATCACATATACAAGTGTCGAGTCTCAACTTCGCCTAAGGTCCAAGTCTAAGAAGCCATACACATGACCTAACCCTCAATTCAAGGGAACAAATAAAGCTTCACTTCATTCCATTATCTCTTTAGTTGTCAAACTTTAGAGTGTAAGATGGAAAGGTCAAGTATGGAGGAAATAGGATTGTGTCATTTCTTTTCACCTCTCATTGGAACAAGGATCACTTTGGTGCCTTATTAAACACACACTTGTGTGTATGTGTGTATATGGGCGCCTATCAGTATGTCCGTCAATAATTTTGAGCCTTTTGCACTTGTTTTTCCGGGATACACCGAGTGTGCCTTTTTTGAATTATCTAATATACTTTCTACGCACAGACTGGTAGCACTTACTATGCAGCGCTCTTTTTTTGTGCTCGCACAATTCATATGGTCTAGTAACTTTGGTCCAACCGGACACTTGAAAAGGTGGGGAGCACTTGCCAGTAATGTAAGCTCTTATATATATTGGAACTTTGAGCCTCTCTTTAATTTTTGGAATAGATGCAAAGATCTTGCTAGATCCGCTGCTTTTATCAAGTTGGCGCATACGGATCAACAATTTTAATAGTTTTATACACACGGGCACATAGGTCTTCATCAAGATAGTATAGGAACCTTGTTCCCATACCGGCGAAGGTGCTAACACTTAAGTTTCATGAAGTAATTCTCAATCATATGCTATCCTCGAGCATTATAAAATCAAGTCCAAACTCAAACCTCTCATCTTAATTCCTCAAGTGAAACCTCGGCTCATCACAAAGATTATGCAATTATGCATGTGTAGCGTTGAACATATTCTTTTAAGGATAGAGATTCTACATGCAATATAACATGTATATCTTCAAAATAAGGAGTTTAAGTTATTAGGTTCTAAGACCCTAATGACCAAGAATGGTGACACTTTCAGTTAAGTGTCACTCTAAACCAATTATCTTGAACTATACAAGTCTTGCGTGGCATGAAGGTGTCAGGGATAAAACCACTTATTACTTAGCATATTCTTTAAGTTATAGAATTTTTTTCAAACAATTTTTCAAACAATTTTAAACCAATTACTTTAAGTATATACAAAATATTTTTCAAAAGTTATTTGAACCCCTTTTACAAACTATTTGCAAAACATTTTTACAAAACATGTCAAACATTTACTCTTAATTTTCAAAATTATTTTAAAAATCAATATGCTTATAACTTCAAATTCTCATACCCATAATCCATTATGTAATTTCAAAACATTTAAAGTACGAGTAATGGATGCAGTATATATGTAATATATACATACATACCCCTATACTTAGCTTGTGTTATGTCCTCATGACATCGAGTAAAATGAAGAACATAGCTCGTACTAATTATAATGAAGAAAACAATACGAGAATAGAAACTGGCACTTCCCCTATACTTAGGCTTTAGAAAGCCCAAGTGTAGAAGGAAAATACAGAAGATAATGCTACAGAAAATAATGCTACAAACGGAATAGAAAAAAGGAAATATATATACCACCCCTATACTTAGGCCAGTATCCTAAGTATATAATCACAAGGAGACCGAGAGATATGAAAGATAAAAGATGAATCTACATTGATGTGAATCTCCAGTAATGTTGAATCTTCATTGATGATATACGGCATGCCATTGAACGACGTCGAAATCATCACATCGCATAAATGTAATATCCTTAATCATGACTATTTGTTCATTGGATTCAATAAAATGCTTCAACAGTTGTCATTCATGAATAAAGATTGTGCACCATCTGTGAGATTAGATATCTCTAAACTGCTATTATTGTGCACCCCTCTTACAATATAAGGATCCATCCACTTAGAATTCTCAAAGTGCATACCTATACAGGGGTTCAAGTTTCGATCGAGATTTGTGGAGTTGATTATCCCTCTCAAAAACGCAGATTTGAAGTGGTCCATAATTTACTGAGTATTCGGTATAACTCACGCATTCGTGTACAAACAAGTGCAGACGAAGTAACACGAATATCTCCGTTAGTCAGTCCATTTCCATCAGTCGGCCAATGGGAGCGAGAAGTATGGGATATGTCTGGTATTTCTTCCATCAATCATCTGGATCTACGCCGTATATCAACTGATTATGGTTTCGAGGGTCATCCATTACGAAAAGACTTTCCTCTGAGTGGATATGCCATGAAAGATCTTCAACATTGCATTAGATAACCATACCTTCTATCTCGGGACAAAGCACTTGCACCTAATATGTTGATCATACCATTTCTTAACCTTATCCTTATAGATAATGCTTTTGTTATATTCTTTGTTTCTGATCTCAATGAGCTCATTCAGATCGAGTATCTACTTTTCTTTCCTAGGTGACTATTCCAATTAATTTTCCTTATTGCCCATTCAGATTTATGCATTAATTCAACGAGCAAATGGCATGGCCTGCCACAGATCATTCGGAATGGAGAAGTACTGAGCGGAGTCTTGTAGGTCTCTTGTAGGCGCATAGAACTTGGTCCAGAAGCTGAGCCCAATTCTTCCTATTAGGACGAACCAACTTCTGCAATATGCTCTCTGCTTCTCTATTTGATAAATATGTTATGTCGTTAGACTGTAGGTGGTAAGGACTAGTAATTCGATAATTAATACCATAATCCTTAGCTAATCTCTTCGTGTCTTTATTCGCAAAATGGTTACCCCCGTCAGAAATAAGAACCTTAGGAATACCGAACCTAGATATAATGTGATCTTTCACAAACGTATAGACAGTTTGTTGTCATTGGTTCGAGTTGGGATAACCTCCACCCATCTAGATAAATAATCAACCGCTAACAAGATGTACTCATATCTATTACTATTAGGGAAGGCACGCATGAAATCAATGCCGCATGCATCAAAAATATCACAAAAAATCACCGGCTACATGGGCATAACATCCTCAAACCAATTGTTTGTCCCATTCACTGACAAATCGGACTAAACTTAAGAAAACATAAGCATCTTTAAAATGGGTCGGCCAGTAGAATCCACATTGGAGTACTTTACGAGCAGTTCTCTTTCCCGAGTAATGACCTTCGACCTCGAGAGTATGGCAGTGGTTGAGGGACACTGATATTCCTCTTGAAGAATACACCTTCTCCAGATACAATCCGATCCTTCAAAGAAAAGAAATGGATCATCCCAACGATACTTCCTTGAACCTGACTTCAGTCGGTTAATGGTGTTTCTATTCCAACCTTGGGGAACCTGCATGGAGATGAGAAAGTTCACCATGTTCGCATATCATGAGAGAGTTTTTTTTATGTCATACAATGGGAGAGAGTTAATAACACAAATTGACTTGCTCGGGAAAGATTCACGAATAGGTTATAATCAGGGGAATCCTTCAAATCAAGTAAGGATAAATGGTCAACCAGTACATTCTACACCTTAAGTTTATGTTTTATCTCCAAATCAAACTTCTGCAGTAATAAAATCCACTTAAGAAGGCGTACCTTCGCGTAATTCTTTTCCATTAAATAACGAATGGGTGTATGATCTGTGTAGATAGTCACCTTAGATCCCAAAAGATATGATATGAATTTCTCTAAAGCCCAAACTGTTAACGCATATATTAGTTGTCTGTGTGTCTCTCTGTTATTTTTATTTTCAGCTGTATGCTTTATGTAATTTACCCATAGGCTACTCTCCTATATAAGAGAGCCTAAGGCTTATGGAATAAACATCTCTTTCATTTTTCCCAACATGGTATCAGAGCGATGGTCCTAGACCGGAGTTCTCGAAACCCTACCCCACCCCACCCGCGAGCCTCTCTCTCTCATCGCCGGCGCCGGCCAGTGCTTCTGCTCCGCCGTTGCGCCTCCGCCGGTGCCCACGCACCTGCGCGCCTGCCTGTGCGCCCCTGCGCGCCTGCCTGTGCGCCTTCACGCGCCTGTGCGCGTAGGTCTGCGCTTGTGCGTGGTCCTTCACGCGCCTATGCGCGCTCCTTCACGCGCCTGTGCGCGCGCCTTCACGCGCCTGTGCGCGTAGGTCTGCGCCTGTGCGCGCTCCTTCACGCGCCTGTGCGAGCTCCTTCATGCGCGGCTGCGCGCTCGTCTGCGCCTGTGCGTGCAACTTCACGCGCGGCTGTGCGCCTGATCTTATCTTCACGGTGCACGCATGTGCGTAACTTCACGGTGCACGTTTCTGTGAGGTCAGAGGGCACTAAGGAGCCCTAAGCGTGTGCGAAGCCCTAAAGAGCACACCGTCACCTACATGTATTTAGTTGTTTAAGGTCTAGACAAGCAACTAAACCCGCTATGTCATTGTAGACAAATCTTATATTCAGTCAATTGCTCCAGTCTTCAGTTTCCAGTATGTCAGAAAGCAAGGCGGATATCCCATCCATTGGCGCCTTCTGTGGTCCGGCGCCTATCGTCAAATGGACGGCACAAACTACGAACTGTGGGCGATGCAGTTCATGAGCATGATGAAGTCAACAGGTAAGAAGCATATTCTTACCGAACCAGAGCCTGCTGAGAAGACTGGAGCAAATGCCTCTTGGGAGGCCGATGACGCATATGCCAAAGTTTGGCTATCTGGTACGTTGGCAATTGAGATTGCCAATGACATTCTACATCAACCCACGTCTAAGGATATGTGGGACATTCTGGCGGCAACATATTCGCAGGCGAAGAACGAGACAAAGATTCTGCAACTCCAGCATGACATATTCACTATAAAGCAGAATGGTCGCCCTCTACATTCACTCTACACATCCCTGAGAGGGATGTTCGAGAAGCTCTACAGCTTCATGCCTCTGACAGCCACGCCAGAACAGCAGAAGACATATCGGAATGTGACTGTGGTGGGCGTGTTCCTTGTTGCACTTGATCCAGAGTATGAGGCGGCACGATCCCAGATCTTGGCCGACTCTACTATTCCTCCCATGGAGGAAGCCTTCCATAGACTTTGCCGGATCATCGTGCCATCCACGGCCACGAATCAGAATACTTCAGCCATTGCCGCCAACAGGGGTCGCGGATTTCATCATCAGACCCGTGGACATGGACCTCGTGGCAGAGGAGGCCGCACTCGGCCAACATGTACTTACTGTCATCGCGTTGGACACAATGAAGACACATGCTATTCGAAGCATGGATTTCCTCCATCTGCATGAGTCGCTGAGCAGATAGAGCCTCCATCTGCTGCTACTTTGGATCAGCGGTTCGATGATCTAGTTGCCCGTCTAAGGGGCATTATTTCCCCATCTGGCCCAGCACCTACTACTGAGAGTCAATCTGATGCCGCTGCTTCTGCTTCTGCGTCTACCAGTGCTTCAGGTAGCATACTTGCACTTACCAGTAGTAGATTAGATACATTACCGTGGATTATGGACTCGGGCGCTACACATCATCTATGTGGCGATCAGAGTTTACTTACAGGATATTCTCAGATTCCTCCAGGGCCGAACAGTGGTCATTGCCAATGGTACACATTCTCCCATCACTGGTCAGGGGGAGATTAGACTGACATCTTCTATGCAGCTCAAGAATGTGCTACACACACCTGATTTTTCAATGAATTTGTTGTCAATCAGTCAGATTACGAAGGATTTACAATGTCGGGCAATTTTTAATCCATCTTCTCTTATTTTTCAGGACATCCGTACGGGCAATGTGATTGGTCGTGGCTATGAGCAAGGAGGCCTCTACCGCCTAAATCAGACTCCATTCGTTGGAACCTCATCCCTTCCCACTGGACATGTATCTCCTTTACTGTGGCATCTACGCTTTGGGCATCTACCGCTTCAGAAGTTGCGTCGTGTGTTACCCCAGGGTCTTCCTCACACATCTATCCAATGTGAGGCTTGTCAGTTGGGAAAGCATCACAGGTCTACCTTTCCCAGTCGTCCAGGTCCGAGTAGTACCTCCAAGTTTGAGTTATTCATATTGATATTTGGGGTCCGAGTCGTGTACTTGATCATCAGGGACACAGATTTTATATAGTTATTGTGGATGACTTCTCTCGTGTGTCATGGGTATTTTTGATGAAAAATAAATCTGAAGCAGGCGATATTATTATCCATTTTCTGAATGAAATTCAAAATGTTTTCTCCACATCTGTGAAGTTTGTAAGTGATAATGCCCTAGAACTGTGCACTCATATCCTAGCCAACTACTAATCCTCAAAAGGGATTATACATCAAACATCCTGTGCTTATACCTCTCAACAAAATAGGATTGCTGAAAGGAAACATCGCCACCTGCTAGATGTCACAAGATCACTTCTTATACAGAGTCATGTTCCTTATTCTTACTGGGGTGACGCGGTTCTCACTGCATGCTACCTAATTAACCGTATGTCGTCCTCTGTCTTGGATGAACAGATTCCTTTTTCCATTATCTATCCTGGGAAGGATTTGTTTTCCCTTACTCCCCGTGTGTTTTGGTTCAGTTGCCTTTGTCCACCAGTTGTCTACCGGTATTGACAAGCTCTCTCCTAGGGCTGTCAAGTGTGTGTTTGTTGGGTACTCCAGAACTCAAAAGGGGTACAAGTGTTTTGATCCTTTGCGTAGGCGGTATGTGGTCAGTGCAGATGTTACATTTTTTGAATCCGTAGTGTATTTTTCATCCTCAGGTGATCAGCAGCTACCTCCACTGACTACCGACGCCATATACATGACACCACCACCTCCAGCATCGTCACCACCATCACCACCACCACCACCATCGATCCCCGTTTCACCACTACCATTCCATTATACCCGCAGGCCTTCTCCAGCTCATGGTCATGGCTCATCTCCTAGCTCGCCTATGGTATGTACTGAAGATACTTCTCTTGATGGATCTAATGATATTTCTGAGCAGGATATGTTGCAGGGGCCAGATGAGGACACAATTGATTTAGATGTTCCTATTGCTATACGCAAATCGAAGAGGAGCTGTGTTACATATCCATTGGCAGCTGCTGTGTCACTTGAGCGACTATCTGGGGATTTCAGGAACTGTGTGGTGGCCTTGTTAGTTGTTGATATTCCACGGAATTATCAAGATGCTCTACAGGATAGTAGATGGCGTCTAGCAATGGAGGAGGAAATGGCGGCACTTCAATCTAGGGGAACTTGGAGTCTAGTTCCTATACCTCCAGATGTGACCCCGGTGAGCTGCAAGTGGGTATTTACGGTGAAGCAAAATGCAGATGGCAGCATTGACAGATACAAGGCCCGCCTTGTTGCACGTGGTTTTACACAGACATATGGGGTGGATTACCTTGATACATTCTCGCCAGTAGCCCGTCATTCCACTCTCCGGATCTTGCTGTCAGTCGCAGTCAATCGAGAGTGGCTGCTATATCAGTTGGATGTGAAGAACGCGTTCTTATATGGGGACCTGCAGGAGGAAGTCTATATGCAACAGCCACCCGATTTTGCTGTTGAGGGGGAGTGTTCCAAGGTGTGCAGACTTCATAAGGCTATATATGGGCCTTAAGCAGAGCCCAAGAGCATGGTTTCAGAAGCTCTCAGACCTCTTTGAAAAACAGGGATACAAACGCTCCAATGCTGATCATTCCTTGTTTGTACAAAAGACTTCAAGAGGTATTATTGCAATTATGGTTTACGTAGATGACATCTTGATTACAGGAGATGATGAGCAAGGCATAAAGCAGGCGAAAGAGAAGCTGGGGAGCGAATTTGTCACTAAGGATCTTGGAGTCCTTAGATATTTTCTGGGGTTGGAATTTGCTAGAAATCCGTATGGATTAGTAATGTTGCAGAGGAAAGATGTTACGGACCTGTTGAGTGAAACAGGTATGCTTGGGTGTCGGCCTGCTACGACACCAATGGACCCCAGCATGAAGCTTTATGATGATGACACAGAGGAGGTGGACAGGAGAAGATACAGAGAACTGGTAGGCAAACTGTTGTATGTCACGATCACTAGGCCCGATATATCCTTTGCAGTGAGTCGTGTAAGCCAGTTCATGGAGCAACCACGTCAGGTTCATATGGATGCCATACATATGATACTTAGATACCTAGAATCATCTCCAGGTGCAGGTTTGCTATTCAAGAAGGGAAAGGGGATTTCTATCTCAGCATGTGCGGATGCAGACTATGCAGGTTGTCCCAAGGACAGGAAGTCCACCTCGGGGTTTGCAGTCTATGTTGAAGATTCTCTAATCTCATTGAGGAGCAAGAAACAGACAGTGGTAGCCAGATCTAGTGCTGAATCCGAATATAGGGCTATGGCCCAGGCTAGTACAAAGATGATGTGGATGAAGGATGTACTTACAGATCTACGTCTAGATGTACCACTTCCTATGAACTTAGAATGTGATAATCAGGCAGCCTTGTTCATTGCAAACAATCCAGCTTTCCATGAGCGGACCAAGCATATTGAGGTTGACTGTCACTTCATACGTGACATGATTCAGAAGGGGTTCATTGCTACATCGCATGTCACCTCAGAGAATCAAACTGCCGATATATTCACCAAGGCATTACTACAAGGCCCATTCCAGAAGTGTGCGTCCAAGCTGAGCATGATTGATATCTATGCTCCATCTTGAGGTGGAGTGTTAACGCATATATTAGTTGTTTGTGTGTCTCTCTGTTATTTTTATTTTCAGTTGTATGCTTTATGTAATTTACCCATAGGCTACTCTCTTATATAAGAGAGCCTAGGGCTTACGGAATAAACATCTCTTTCATTTTTCCCAACACAAACTACTGCGAGCATTTCCTTTTCAGTCACTTTATAATTTTTCTCTGCAGGATCCAAGGTTCAGGAAAGCGATATGCGTATGCATTTGGACAGGTTACTGAATAGGGAAAAGCGGTATGCGGTGGCATATGCGGAGTATATGTGGTTTCCTAATTTATTATTTAAAAATAATAAATAAATATAAGTGACTACAACTGAACTAAATTTATGTATAATTGTGGTTCAACAGAAGATCTAAGACAAATAACTTCCATATAAGTCTCAAATATCAATACCTCGATAAAAAATAACATGCATAATAATTGACAACAATCACCAACAAAATATGTAAGTATAACAATCACAACAAAATATGTAAGTATCCGAAAGAAAACAGAAATTCAAAACAAACAACATTAGAAAAGTACTAATTAAGATAACATAAGAAAACTGAAATATTCAAGTGACAATATTCTACTAAGTACAAAGCAATTCTAATCTAGATCATCATCAAATTCTAATGTCACATTGTCTTCATCTTAGCTTTCCTCCTCATATGTGAGTTCTTCCTCATTCAAACTTGGCAATGAGGTTGAACTAGTAGCATGCCTTCGGCTTCTTCTATGTTGCACCAAATCTTCTACGTCAGTTGCATCAGCTACTAAGTTCCACGTCAACCCCGATCCTTGGAAACTTCATCGTCTCCTTCATCTTCACAAATCCAATCTCTCAAATGGGTTCTATCATTTGTGGTAAATGGATCATTTCATTTTTTAAGACGAGGATCTCTCAATTTGGCGGTAGAATCTGACATACACCAAGTCATTTAAGCGCTTGAATTCAAGCATGTTCCTTTTCTTCGTGCACAGCATATGACATGTGGCACCAATTTTTTAACTTTACTGTCTTAAAAGTGCTCCAATTCCTTTCACAACCCGAGGGAGAAGCTGTCAACTTTAAAACTTCCATTGCCATATCCTTCAAATGTGGCGTTTGCATGCCATGCAATCCCCACCAACAAGCTATTTTCAAGAAAAAATAGTTAATAATCGTTAAACATATAGGTCTATTAATTCTAATGAGAAACTATACATGGATTGAAATCATCATCAACGATTGACCTTGTCTGATAGTAAAATGTTTGCCAAATGGTCCTTGTGCCCCTTCATATAAAGGCAACTCCTTCCTGGTGATGATATCTTGGATCTCTAAATCATGATAGAAAATATCCATACAATCCAAGAATCCCTTCAAAGCGAGGCCTTCCCTCAGGATTTGAGCATTATCCCTATAAAAAAATAGGGATTCAAAAAATACGCAGCAAAGTGGAGGGGGCTATCCAGTCTTCCTTTTGACTTTGAGTCAATGGCATCAACAAAATGTTTGTAAGATGCTTTGACATCTATATAAATGCTCTTGATCTCCTTTCTAGCATCTAGCAACTCACCATATATAAACCACAGAGTCGGCCTCCTATCTCCATCAACAATCCACAGAACATGTACCAACGGAGAAAAGGCCTTCAATGTCAAAGACACTTGAGTCCAAAATGAAGGATTCAAAACTATGTTTGAAGCCATTTCCCCCTTCTTGGTCTTGTACCATTTATAAGCTCTCCATTCATAAGAAGAAAACATAAGTCTCAACTTATCTTTCTTCTCCATCACAAATTGCAAAGTGAGATATGTGGTAGCAAATCTTGTTATTCCCGACCTCACTATCTCGCCCTTGTGCGTAAATTGTCTCATCAAGCTCAATGTTTCTGCATAACTATATATGAATACAGTCAATGTCCTTGCCTTTGTGATAGCAGCTTTCATCTGTGATTCTTTGTCGATCTCTTCTAGCATAAGGTCGATGCAATATGTTGCACAAGAACTCCAGAATATCAGTGGGTATTTGGTTCTCAAGATTCTGCCAGCAGTCATATTGGCAGATGCATTGTCTGTCATTACTTGGACTGCATTCCTATGCCCAACTTTCTCAATGGACTTATCCACTAAGGAATCAATGTACTCCGTTGTATGAGAATCTGCAGACGAGTCAATAAAATTAAAAAAACTAGTTCCAAGCTCGCAGTAGACGCAAATATTCATTATGCTCCTTCCTCTCCTATCAAATCATGCATCTATCATAAAGAAACATCCAGAAGTCTTCCATGTATCACGATGCACTTGCAAGAACTCGGTCATTTCCTTAACCTATTCCTTCAAAAGAGTTTTTGTAAGCTCATAATAGGTTAGAGGCTTGTATGACCTTCCACACTGCCCAATTGCTTCGCACATTCGAAGAAAGGAGACACTTTTGACAACATTGAAAGCAACGTCATTGTCATAGAAGTATTTTGCCGCGAATGAATTCACGCGTGCACGTTCCTCCTTGGCAAAGGTATCTTTGATTGTGGATTGGCGGAGATTCTCCGCAGGCACATCTTCTGCTAAAGTTCGAGCCTTTTTCTCATCTCTCTCTTCATCAACCATGGGTTGATTAATCTTGATGGAGACTTGCCCTTGAATGTCTTTCATCCTCATGGTCTTCTCATTCCTTTTCGCTTTAATTTCCTCCATGTTTTCCATGATTTCTTTCTTCACCTCATGAGTCGCCTTGGGACAAGATGTTGTATTACCTTTAATATGAGCCAAATATTGCTTCATGCAATGATCCCTCCCAAGATTGCAGAAAGCAGTAGTCAGCACTCGGTCAGTGGAATCACTGACTAAGGATTAATCGGTAATCGAGTGACTAATCAGATTTAGTCGACCATTACTCCGTTTTGAATTTTTAATTATTTTAAATATATAAATCAATTTTTATACACATACTCTTATATGTTTACATTGATTTGTACATTTTCTATACCATCATAATGAAATAAAAGAAGTAATTGTCTTTAAATATAATATTAAGCATATTAGAATAAGATTGCTTATAGAAAAAATTAAAAAACTAAAAAAATATAAAATCTCTAGGTAAAAGTCGACCGAGTAGCCGGCCGACTAGTCGGTTTGACCGAATAATGACCGACTAGGCCTAGTTGAGTCGCCTATCCCCCCCCCCGACTCGACTAGTCGGGCCGACTTTTACAGTAGTAATCCCTCCCGTCACAACCTTCCGACATAATCGGTAAGTGACCGTGCTATTGCTACTCGGATTCGCTAGAAAAGCAAACTTCCATTCCGGATCATTGGATCCTGGAGGAACAAAAAATTCCGATGTATCGCTCCTCTAAATAGGAGGCTCGCTTCCACTTCCACTTCCAGGCGTAGGAGAAGAACCACTGTCAGATGGTAATCTGGAAACCATAGTTGTCTAACATTCAATCATAATTATAAAACATCAACAAAAAACGTTGAATATGCATATACAAATAAGAGTTTTAAGAAAATATTTGTTTAAATAATTATATTCTCATATTATGGATACATGTTCAAAATGTGCATTCATAATCTAGAATAAGTATTTTTAAGAATATTTTTAGTGAGAAGCTAGAAAAATATTCTTGAAGTCATATCCTCTGACATTCTATAATTATGTAAAATCTAACTTTTATCATGCAAACCTTTTCAAAAAAATGCAACATCCCAAGTAAATAAAGAGCTTCCATTCTACCAAGTGTACATACTTGAATAGATATATTGAACTAGAGTTACAAGCCAAATCAAACAACTGATGTCGGAATAAACCAAGGTTTGTTTGTTGTACAACATACAACACAATCTCCTCTATATCAATATAGTCAAATCAATGTTTAAAAAATGAAGGATGGATATAGGTGGTTTACAATGAGTGAGGTGCACTCTTCGAATTTTTGAAGAATTATTAAATTTACAAAAGTTTTATATGTATATTCATAATAAACAGATATTTAAATTGGGAGTATAATACTTCACAAATGAATCATTTTTTTCTAAACATTATAATGATTCAAGTAGCATGTATAACAAAAAAATCACAAAAAATAAAGGATAAGATATTTTCCTTAGTGAACCAAAGATGTCAAAAAAGTAGATTTTGAACAAAAATTAGAGCTATATATAGTTATTATCAAAAAGGATTGTCTAACGAAATGATTAAGGAGGGATAAAGACGAGGATTCCAAAGAAGATTTTTGATCAAAAAAGGGTGACTTGCAAAACATTTGCTCGTTACCTGGGAGGAGGAGGCAGTGGAGGCACAGCTGGGAGGAGGTAGAGGAGCTGGGAGTAGGCAGAGTAGTTGGGACGAGGAGGCACATTTGGGAGGAGGAGGCACAATTGGGAGGCAGAGTAGCTGGGAGAAGGCAGAGGAGTTGGGAGGAGGAGGCACAGCTGGGGCGGCGGAGCCGCGGAGGAGTTGGGAGGAGGAGGCGGTGGAGGCGCGGCTAGTAGGAGGAGGCGGTGGAGGCGCAGGCTCGCAGGTGCAAGGAGGCGATCAGGATAGTCGATTTAGGGATTAGGTTTAAGGGTATCGGGGTTAGGGGTAATAAATTAATCAGATCTTATGATCCGGATCCGACAATGCGCTCAACCAGAAAGCGGGCGCACGGTCCACATATGCGGTCGCACAGCCCACATATGCGGTCCGCATATGCGCAATAGGCACATATTGAGGGGCTTCACGAATGCGGCGCGCCTAAAGGTCCGCACACACATATGCGGCCGTATATGCGGCCGCTCCGACCGATTTCGTGAAAACTAGTAGGATCAAAAACTTTACTCGCGTAGTGTACGGAATTCCATCTCTCCCCTTTCATAACATAGCTCCTATAGCAAAACCTGAAGCATCGGTCATGATCTCAAAGGGAAGAGACCAATCCGGAGCATGTAGAACATGAAAATCTATGATCTCTCTTTAAGAGCTCAAAGGACTATAGACACCTGCGATCTACAATAAACTCAGAGTCTTTTCCAAAGAGCTCAGTCAGTGATCGGGCAATCTTTGTAAAATTATTGATAAATCTCCTAAAATCTTCTAAGAACTCATAGTCTTTTCATCATTGCTGATTTGGCCTGCATAGTTGGTGGTGTGCTTCGGGAGGGCATCACGCGTGGTTCTCGAAGGGGGATCTACAGATCTCGCTGCTGCAGTACGCCGACGACACCATTTCTTTATTGAGGGGGGGAATGGCGGCGGAATAGGCCAGGGGAATGGCAGCGGTGCTCGAGCTTTTCACCGAGATGTCCGGGTTGCGGCTGAACTTGGCTAAATCGAAGCTTGTGCCTTTCTCTATGGATGACGCTGAGACTGAGTTGTGCTGCACGGTGCTGGGGACGGTGCGTTCTGGTCTCCCGATCCACTTCTTAGGGCTCCCGCTCTCCACGGGGAGATCGAAACTTTCCGACTGGCTTCCCTTCGTGGAGAAGGTTGAGGGGAGACTTGCAGGTTGGAAGGCGATGCTCCTCTCTAAGGGTGGCAGACTGATGCTCCTGAAGGTTGTTCTCTCTACGATTCATGTTTATTACTCCTCCACGAGGTTGTTCCCATCTGGTATCAGGAAGAGGCTTGAAGGGCTGATGCGTAGATTTCTTTGGTGCAAGAGCGGTCAGGGGCGGCCGGGCATGCATCTTGTCAGCTGGGAGGATCTCACTATCCGGAAATGTGATGGTGGTCTGGGTGTGCATCGTATGGGCGCTCTTAATGAGGCGCTCTTGCTCAAATGGGTGGCGAGGATTTGGGGTGGCAGTGATGACCTCTGCACATGCCTCCTTGGGCAGATTTATTCATTACCAGCACGGCGTCGACGATCAGTTGTTTGAGGGGACGGCCATGCCCTCTCTCTCTTGGAAGGGAACTCTCAAGGTAACGCCCTGCTTTCAGGACTTTTTAGACCGGTGCTGGGGAATGGTGAGAGCTTTTCCTTTTGGCGTGATAACTGGACTGATCGGGGAGACCTTGCTTCTCGTTTCCCTCGTCTTTTTGCTCTCGCATCGGATCCAGATATGCGGGTCGTAGCGTGTAGGGAAAATGGTAACTGGATGCCATAATTCCGCTCGAACTTCTCGGATCAGCGCTTGGAGGATATCATGAGCTTGATGGATGCTCTTAGGGATGCTACAAGCCCCTTGTCTGAGCGTGATCATTAAGTTTGGCGTGACAAGGATTTCACGGTCCGTAGGGCTTATTTGGCGATCACCAGACCCCCACCCTCCATCTCGCCGGTTCTAGTGCGGGATTGCGCTTTCCTTTGGGGATTGCGTCTTCCCGAGAAAATTGGTTTCTTTTTGTGGCTATTCAGACGTAATAGGCTGATGACGTGGGATAGGTGCTCCAGGCTGCTTGGGGCGGTTTCTAAGAGATGCCTCATCTGTGATGCAGGAATTGAATCAGTACAACACCTTTTCTTCTCCTGCATTAGGGCGGCTCCCCTTTAGGACAACTCGTCGCTGCGGTGGGTCGCCTTATCGGATGTGGAAGCTTTTTGCGGCAGTTTGGTGGCAGCAGTCGGACGAGCGAGGCTGGATTTGTTGCGGCCGCTGGCTACGCTTTGGGTTGTTTGGCTTTCCAAGAACGCTCATCTTTTCTCGGGGCAAAGATTCTATTTGGAAAATGTAAAGCTGCAAGTGTCAAGTTTTCTGTGCTCCTGGAGCTTTTAGCGTTTAGCGTGTTTTCTTGTTCCTTCTCCCTCCTTTCCCTCTATCAATAAAATCTTGGGATGAACACCTTTGAGTGTATCCCCCTTTCTTGGCTTCAAAAAAAATCTCCTAAAATCCAACATGACCTAAAAATGAACGCACTGGCAAGATGTCGATTGGTGGCTCAAGTTTCTTTATCACATTCACCTTAGCAAGTCAGCCTCCATTTCCTTCTTGGAGATGACATGTCCCAACACAATGCACTCATGTACTATAAAATGACTTTTCTCCCCAAATAGCATCAGATTAACCTCTCGACACCTTTGAAGTACTCGATCCAAACATTTTTCTGAAGAGAAATAGGGTGGCATCCCAAAAAGTGATCCACCACGGTGTACATGTATAAATATATTAAAAAAGAAGAAGAAAAGAATTACATCATATTACATTTGCCATGAAAAGCAGAGCATCCTACAATGCCCATGTACATTTATGTATGAAACCCCTCCCCCTAAAAATGACCATGTTCCTAGCGAACCAAATCAACCACACCACTGCAAAGGGTACAAACTCTCCTCATGGCAAAAACCGCAGACCGGTCGAATATCTCTCCAGAAGGCGGGGCAATCGCTCCGCGCTAGCCACGTGATGTTTTCCCGACTTCAAATATCAACATAAAAAGGACAAGAGAAGAATAAATGATCTACATCCTCCCTCGCCCATCTGCACTTATTGCATGTAACATTCTCCAGTCCCAGCATCTGTCCTCGGCGACCCTTGATAAGGATCCTCCCAAGTCTGAAGAGCGACGAGAAGACATTTGATTATGTTAGGCACTTTGCACTGCCATATGAAACTCGTGTTGACACGAACCTCCTCTTGTACCTCCTCCACATCCTCCACCAGAAAACGGTAAGCCTTTCGCATCGTAAACCTCCCATCTCCCTAAACAAGATGATCTCTTCTCGAGGACGGAAGCTCTCTCTGTACCAGCTCAGTCTGTAGAGAAAGGAACTCATCAACCCTCTGCTCTGACAAAGCTGACAAAAACGTCGGAGACCAGGCCTCACAGTCCCAAAGCACCTGCACTCGCACCTCCCTGTCAACCGCCAACCTCAATAGACACAAGTATCGCTCCCCCAACACCCCATACCCCTGTACAATCATCCCTCCAGAAATGAAATCATGTGCCATCCCCCAAAACTGGTCTCAAAGAAGCAATCTCCGAAATAATCGAACTAATCCCCTTCCATAAGGATGATGGAAGCTGCCCGGGACTACCTCCAACGACATGGTAACGCTATAGATCTTCCTGAGCAAGCGGCACACCAGGTCATGTGACTTCCCCCATAGGCAACACCTTGGGTCCACCCTTCTTCTTTGCTGATGTCACCCTGCCTCACTCCACCAAGTGGATGTTCTTCTTGCCTTGTCGCCTATCTGACCAAAAGAATCTCCTCATCAGTTCCTCAATCTTGGCACAGAACCCTGAAGATCTTGTGGAACAAAAGATCCGGATGGACGAGACTCCGAGAGAACATGCTTCAGGAGTACCAACTTCCCACCCTTCGAGAGCATCGTCTTCTTCCATCTCACCAGCCACTCCTCTAATCTTTTTAACAACATCTTCCAATCCTCGGACTTCATCTTCCCAGCAAGCAATGGTTGCCCCAAATATGTGATCGGAAGGTCCATTGCGGGGCAACCCAGCACCTAAAACACCGCAACTCATCCTTTGCAAGACTGAAATTTACCACCGTCGACTTTTCCCTATTCATCCGAAGCCTCGAAATGTCCCCAAAGATATCCATGGTACTCGACGCTCTTCGAATCTTCTCTCTCTCAACCCCTAGGAAAAGCGCAGTGTCTTCATCGTACTGCAGAATTGGAATGGATATGTCCTCGCTACGATACCCAAAACACCAGTCCCCATGTACTTCCAGCCTCATTATTACCTCAAAGCATCTGTCACAATCACAAATAGGTGGAGTCAGCGGATATCCATGTTTGATTTCTATCTACGGCTGGAAGAAACCACCCTCTGGTCTATCATTCACGAAATCGCAAGAGATGCAGTTGTAACACACAACCTGATCCAAGCAACCCATATCTCCGGGAATCCCCTTCTCTCAAGTGAAGCCCACAGGAATCTCCAATCCACAGAGTCATATGCTTTGGAGAAATCCACCTTCCAAAGCACTCCTTTGGTCTTGCTTCTCTTCCAGTATGACACAACTTCCGAAGCCATCGTCAAACCGCCCGTCGTAGCTCTCCCAGGAACGATCGTCGTCTGCTCAGGCGAGATGATCCCATGCAAAACCTCCCTAAATCGGTTGACCAGGATTTTTGACACCAAAAGATAGATAGCATTAGACAATGCAATAGGCATGTAGTCCTCCACCCTGACCGGTGTTTCCTTCTTAGAAAGTAGAAAAATGAGCACCATGTTCGGCCTCTCGAAACCCATGTTCCCTTCCCGAAACTTCTCCAGCACCTCCATCGCATCCCCCTTGACTGTTTCCCAGAACTCCTTATAGAAATATACCTAGAACTCGTCGGATCCCGGTGCCCCATCCGCAGTAAGCTAAAAAAGCACTCGTCTGGCTTCCTCCTCCGTGAATCCCCTCACCAGCTCTCCAGCCTCCAGATCAGAGATCTGTGAAACTCCATTGTTCTTCCATCCCCATCCAAAACGAGTATGCCTTTTGTCGAACCTCCCTGTCACCCTCACCTACTGAAGTCGAGTGCATTGAGTTCCCGTGTCTCCTCCCACTAGCCAGGGCATGAAATAACCTTGTGTTCACATCGTCTTCCCTCAACCAACGTTGCCTTGATCTCTAACTCCATCTCACCTCAACCTTTTTGTCTTCAAGCATAATCTCATTCAAATGAGTGTCCCTGTCTGCAAGATCCTCCTCTGTCAATGAACTTTCATCCTCAAACTTGTCCAACCTACACACCTCCTCTTGGGTCCTCGACCTCCTGCCACGTCGTTGCATCTTGTTGCTCTATTGAAATCCCACAAGTGCTTCCTGAGCGAGGCCAGCTTGCTCTCCAGCCTACAAGTTGTCGAACCGGCAGGCGTGCATTCCTCCCAGAACTTCACCTCAGACTCCCTGAAGCCGTCCTCCAACAACCAAGCTCGCTCGAAGCGGAAAAATGTCCAAAACGAACCTCCTCCCTCGAGGACCACATCAAGGGAGTATGATCCGAGTGTGCCCTAGGCAACGCTCAAGCCTCCGCTAAGGGAAAATCTCCAACACCTCAGCAGACATGAAAAATCTATCAATACGAAATATGGATCTCGCATTCCATCATGTGTACAAACATCCAACCGCATTTACCATTTGAAGCCCGAGCTCGTCCAACGCATCCCTTGGCTCTGTTGAACCATTGTCTCTACCCCCACGTCCACTGGGACGGTCTTCCGAGATCAAGGTGACGTTAAAATCCCCAGCAAAAAGTACCAATTGCCACAGTCCTAGTCACAGTCAATTCCTCCACTAAGCGAGCCATGTAGACCCCGTTGCAAGGGCCATAGACGTTTGTGGTCAAGATCTTCAATCCATCTGCCTTTCGCCACAGTAGGGTTGTGATAGAGTATCATCCCCGCAGCTCACTCCCCTCCAAGTTGAATTTATCTGCATTCCACCCCGTTAAAACACCCTCAGAAGCCTCTTCAAAATCTAAATTTCTGCATTCTGACGGCTTGGTGCCCCCAACCTCCTTCTAGACCTCGACCAGACCATGTGAAATTTTCATCTCCCACAACCTGACCATGTCCATCCTATGATTCTACACCAATTTCTGCATTGTCCCCCTTTTTCTCCATCCTTTCCCTACCCATGAACTTTCCATGAGACCAAATTCATTGACACACCTTTAATGACCCCTTTGGTGGCACCACCCCCAAACACCTCAGCACCTCCTCCTCCAGGCCCGCCCCTCGATATGCCCCTATCTCCCGCTCCATCCCCTAGCCAACCAGCCTCCCTCTGATGCATCCAGGATCCACCCCCCTCCACATACCCTAACATCGACTCTTGCCAACAAGACGATGCACCATTAGTCTTCACATCAGAGACATGTGCCTTGGTTACTGGCCGCTCAATCCGTCGCGCCTGGATCCGCTTCTAATCGTCCCCAACATATCCAGACTGCGGTAGACTTCCATCCGCCACTGCCCGCTACTTCAAGCCCCTGCGAGAGTACTGCCATACGTATCTCCCTTGTGAAAGTTGTCGTTCACCCACGTCCCCATTCACGCACCCCAGGCCATCTGATCCGTCAGCAACACATAATTCCCCTAACCTCATGCCCGAGCAGGCCCTTGAGCACGACTCCTCCGCCAAGAAAACGGGCGCCAACACTGCAAAACCAGCCCCGAAGAAAGCGCCACTCCTCTCCAAGATCTCCACCGACCTCCAGCACCATGTCGTCTCGCCCGACTCAATCAGAGGGTCCATCTGGAGCCCACCCTTCTCAATTGGTTCCTCATGCGGCTCCACCAAGGAGATCGTCACTTTTGCCTCCATCGACACTACGGACGCAAGCTCCACTCGACCCGGGCACAGGCGAGCCATCAGATCTGAAGGAGATGCTATGACTACGTCCACAACTAGCCCCGCCTTTGCTACCCGATCCGCATAGCCAAACGAGTCTGCCCAAGCTCTAAACATCGGGTTCGGACCCTTTCTCCCATTCAGGTCTGACGCCACAGCCGGAGCTTCATGACCCGAGCCGACTGAGCAGCTCGAAAGGATATCCGCATACGAAATGTCATCTGCTCTCTTTTGTGGTGCCTCGTAGATCCCGCTATTTTGTCTTCTCAAGGATTCTGTCCTTTTCCCCCAAATAGGTACAACGATTCAAATCTTCGGAAAGGCGATCCAACCCCTTCTGAGCCTATCTTCCCCGACGAGCCACCAGCCCTCTCTGACACCCCCGCCTCTGGCACGCTCAACCTCGTGCACCTCCACATTGAAGGAGCATCCCTGAAGCGCACAACATGAGTCAGTGGCAATGCCCATGCCCACCACCTCTACTCCGGATGGCTGACCATGTCGGAGTCCATCGAAGGTGATAGCCATGACGTGGAGCACTGAAGCCAGCAATGGGAGAACCACCTCCAAGTTCCTCCACAGCAGAGGAAGGCCTCCGATGTAGATTCTCTTTTCCTCGTTCAAGTCCCCCGTCATACTGTCCCTCGTCAAAGGGGTCCTCTAGTGCAACAGCCCCGCCACCCGACGAGAGAGATCCAAAAGCTTTATCACCTCCACGTCAACAAGGTCCCTAGTGCATACCACACCCATGCCGAGCTCAATTACATATGCCAAATCCACGTCCAACCACTGCCCCAGTATCCTCTATAGCGTCCGGTAGACCTCCTCCCAGCCTTTGGCAAACCCCAACCAGAAACCTTGCCCTATTCATCTCGTACGATGCTTCCCGAGCAGCAGCGGCATCCCCACGAGCCCTCGAATCACCACAAGCCCGATCTCGAGGGCAGCGAAAGCTGCAGTGTCCAATACCCCCGTAGGTGAAGCACCTAATCAAGTCCTCACAGGCGGCTGCACGGTACCCCCATACTCCGCAACGCAAGCATTTCTCCTATAACGACGCGCTATCGTCCCTCTGTCTCCTTTGAAAGCAATCGATAGACCTCCCGATCATCGTATGCGACCCTTCACTCGCTTCCACTCACTCTCATGCTCCATCCCCGATTAGAATGTACTTGGTACAATATAGAAGACAAGTATTGAAAGAATCACTGTGGACAGAGAAATCATCCATAAACACTTACAGGAAATCTCCCACCATCTCGGTGAACACATCAATCATGCATGGTTGATAAATGCAAGGGGCATTGCATATCCCGAAACGCATACACTTGAATGCATGTGTTGAATGGACAAGTGAAGGTGGCCTTTTCATGATCCTCGTGAGCTATGGATACTTGATTGTAACCCGAGTACTCGTTAAGAAAGCAGAACTCTTTCCCTGCTAATCTCTCCAAAATATAATCAACAAAAAGCAAAGGAAAGTAATCGTTCTTGGTTGTAGCATTCAAGCATTTGTAGACTAGTTGACACAGACACGTCACACCATGGGTACTCGTGTCGCAATCTCTTCTCCCTCCTTATTGATGACCATCAGAATGTTCAACTTCTTCGGGATAAACATGTAAAGGTGCCACCCACTTAGAGTCAGAGACGAGGTTGCAAAAGTCGGTAGTCGGTAATCAGTCGGATGGGCCACTAACTAAGGATTAATCGGTAGTCGGGCAACTAATCGGATTTAGTCGGACTTTAATCGGCTTTGAATTTTTTGATTATTTTAAATATATAACTCATTTTTATACATATATTTACACAGATTTTGTACATTTTTATACTATCATAGTGAATAAAAAGTAATTGAATTTAAATTAAACATAAAGCATACCCCAATAAGTTTTGCTTTTAAAAAAAAGCAAACACAAAAAAAACCAAGCAAAAATTGGCCGACTAATGTGCTTAGTTGGAATTAGTCGGTACTCAGTTGGCCACCCCGCTGACTAGACTAGTCGGACCTACTAGTTGGACCAGTTGAGTGACTTTTACAACATTGGTCAGAGATGGGGGAAAATAACCCATCATCACACCATTTCTCAATCTCTTTCTTAACAATTTCCCTTAGATTTGGATTCAATATACACTTAAATTCATGGGAAGGTCTAGCTTTATATTCTAAATAAATATGGTGTGAATAGAGAGTGGGGTTAATCCCAACAAGATTTGATTTTCGCCAACATATAGTCTTGAGGTTCCTTTCCAAAATCTCAAATAATCTAAATGCACATTCTTCAGTAAATAGCAAACTAATAATAACATGATATCTCTTCTCAGATCCCGCAAAGAAAGCATACTTAAGGGTATGAGGTAATGGTTAAAGCTTAGGTAATGATGTATCATCAAGTTAATCATGCTTAACCATTTCCGGATCTACTTTTGTGCTACATGAAAGTGGGTTTGTCTATGTTGTGTTGCCACCAACTGTGATGTGTCGTGAATCCGATTGTCAAATATCATATGTAAGTCTATAAATGTCGTCGACTCGTAATCCTCAACCTTTGTGTGTTCCATGATAGAGTGAACTGATAGTCCAAGAGTGGACTATGTGTCATCAAAGGCATACGGTAATGCATCGACCACAAAACTCTACAACTCTTGGCAATCTGCGTAGTATACACTATCCTCTTATATGAGAGGGTATCGTTCAGTAATGTTGGGTTTTGTAGCCATATCCCAATTGTGTCTAACACTCTTCACCTGCCTCAAAAGAAGATAACTATGTGCTGGAATCTGAGTCATGTCTCTACCATTTTATCTACTTCATCTCAAGTTCTACTTCTCCGCCCGAAGAACAGAATTTCATCTTGCCAAATTGATAATCAAATGAAGCTCTGACGGTCCTAAGAAAAGACTGTCCTAAAATTATCCGAGACTCTCTCCAATGATTATGGGATTCTATATCAAGGACAGTGAAGTCCACCCGGTATTCTTGCCCCACAATCGATAAGATAACACTTCTAACATTGCTCTTGGCACTCTTAGTGGATTTATCAGCAAACTAGAGAAGAGTTCGAGAATCCTTAAGTGGTACTAGAATCAGTTTGTTGTATAGGACTAGAGGTAAAAGGTTAACAGAAGAATAGTTATCTAAGAGAGTATGGGCAAACGAAATGTCATCAATATAACTCTCTACATAGTGTGCGCCCATATCTCTTTTCTTTGTCAGAAGCTGTTGATTTCTAATACAAGTAGTGGCAACAGTAAGGACGTGCTTATGAACATGGCTATCAGGCTTCTTCCTGCTAACCCTAAGAAGTGTGCATCTTATCTTAGGGTATTTTTGAAAAGCAGGATTATTGTCCACATACTTATCAAATGGCACCTTAACCATATTGTATTCTTTACAAAACCGTGTCATTTCAGAATCATCTTTTTGAATCATTTTATGTTATGTTTTCCTGCCGTAAAAGCACAGGGGAAGGGAAGGAAGCATGGGGAGAAAAAGAATCAAAATCATAAACTGAAACATGTTGCTTTGCATTCAAAGAAACTAAGTTCTTCTCACAATCAAAGTCATTACAATAGTTGAAATTAAAATGATGCGATAAAGACCGTGGAGTAACGACGGTTGATGTCTCCTCCTCATGTGGAGGTGCAAAGTCCTCCTTCTCAGACTCTCTTGAATCAGGGAATCTTGTGCTCTTCATTTTCTTTTTCCCTTTAACTTTGTCCATCATCTTTTGATGCCGGTGTTGATGAATCTTTTGTCGATGCCTCTTCTCTTCATCTTTTGAGGTCTCATCAGGTAGAGCCTCAACATTGCCCTCCTCCCTAGCTCGTGCCCAATCAAGTACGGTCACGGTCCTTCCGCTCTTGGGTGACATATGGTTAATGTAGAGATATATTTATATGTTGCTTCACTCTTTTATCTATTGTCTTTTCTTTTTACCGGCATTATGTAATTTGCCCATAGGTCTCTCCTCTATATAAGAAAGCCTAGGGCTTTGATGAATAGACAGGTCTCTTATTTTTTTCCAACATGGTATCAGAGTGGTGGTCCTAGACTGGAGTTCTCATACCCGAAACCCTAACCCTAGCCACACCTCATGCCATCTCTCGTGCACGCACGACCGCCACCATTCCTCCCTCGCGACCAGCACGGCACCTCTTCTCTCCCGTGGGCGGAGCACCGCTCTTGGCCTCGCATGTGGTCGGGGTCGCCTCGCCTGCACCTGTGGGCCGCACCTCTCCTGCAGACCGCACCTCTCCTGCGAGCGGAGCAGCCGGTGCCACTGCATCAGTGGAAATACCTGCGCCTGCACCTATGGCAGCCCCGGCTGGCCACACCTCTCGAGCGGGCGGAGCAGCCAGTGTCGTTACAAAGAGGACAAAAGAATTCTGGGTCACGAATTTGTTACCAAGGACCTCAAAATCCTTAGGTACTTTCTGGGACTGGAGTTTGTCAGAAAACAGCAAGGGCTGGTGATGACTCAGAGGAAACATGTCACTGATCTGTTAAGTGACACGCGCATGCTTGGATGTCGACCTACTACCACACCCATAGATCTAAGCATGAGGTTGTATGATGATGATATTGATGAGGTAGACAGGAGAAGATATAGAGAACTGGTGGGAAAGCTTCTTTATGTTACTACTACCAGACCTGATATTTCATTTACTGTCAGTCAGGTTAGCGTTAGCCAATTCAAGGAACAACCTCGTCAGATATATATGGATGTTATACATATGATACTAAGGTATCTTAAATCATCTCCAGGTGCAGGGACACTATTTAGAAGAGGTGGCACCATCACTATCTCTGCATGTGCAAACGCAGATTATGCAGGGTGTCCCAAGGACGGGAAGTCCATAACAGGATTTGCTATATTTGTTGGAGATTCACTTGTCTCGTGGAAAAGCAAGAAGCAAACTAAACTGTAGTTGCTAGGTCTAATGTTGAATCTGAGTATAGATCTATGGAACAAGCAAGAACAGAAATGATGTGGGTTAAAGCGGTCCTCACAGATCTTCACATAGATGTTCCTCTTCCCACGTCGTTGAAATGAGACAATCAGGCGGCTCTATTCATTGCCAACAATCCTACATTTCACAAAAGGACAAAGCATATTAAGGTCGATTGCCATTATATACATGACATGATTCAGAAGGGCTTCATTTCTACATTTCATCTAAGCTCAGGGGACCAGATGGCGGATATTTTTACCAAGACCTTACTTACAGGATCATTTCAGAAGTGTCCGTCCAAGCTGAGCATGATAAATATTTATGCTTCATCTTGAGAGGGAGTGTAGAGATATATTTATATGATGCTTCACTCTTTATCTATTGTCTTTTCTTTATGTCAGCATTATGTAATTTACCCACAGGTCTCTCCTCTATATAAGAGAGCCTAGGGCTCATATAAATAGACAGATCTCTTATTTTTCCAACAGTTAACATTATGAAATGAAAGGATCTAATACTTAGATAGGGGTGAATCTGAGTAGTATATATACCTAATTTATATGGTGTTGTTGACTCATGTACAGGTTGTCGGTGTAAGCCTAGACCTGGGCAGGAAGAGAGGTTGATGATATAGTCATCTCATCCTACTATCATGAGATCTGATTGAGATCTACCCCTATGTCATGAACTTCATTTCTATACGCTCAAATCTCATCTAAAATCTGTTGATGTACAACAAAAGGGCTAGAAGAAGGTGTAAATGGGCCCCGGTTATGCCTAACCTAACAGTGAAACCCCGAATTACAAAAAATACTAAAACTCAATTTATGACCTTATCAAATATCCAAATCGGATAAACAAGTACTTTATCGTGTAGTACTCTTCAAGACCTTTTTAAGAAGCTAAAGAACATCGAAGACGGACATCATATACGAAAGTTACGCAAGAAATAAGATCGTTTACAACTTTTGAACCGTAAATTTGAACCCTATACAAGCCAAGTGGTTAGACCACTTAGCTCACTTCACCAAGTGGGTTCGTCGGCGTTCTACCGCCACCAACGTTTTTGACGTCCGATCAACAATCCGAAGGCACAATTTCGAAGAGCTCGTTGAGCTCTACGTCGTGCTCGCATGCATTTCCCTAAAATCGCTTATTTCGGGGTGGAGGAGATATCCATGGAATGACCCTCGAAGGTACGGATTTTATTATTCCCCTTATTGGATCCCACATTACTTCTACATCGCATGTGTGTCGTTTTTATGTCGATCAAATTTTCGGATTGCCCATTATAGCATACCAAAACCGATTTGCATACCATACTGCAATCTTCCATCGTGATTTTCGAGGGATCTGGTGATCCAAAAAATATGAAACTTAGGTCAGATTTATCTTTGTTCCATGATCTATCCATGCATGTATATTATTTCGAAAACGGAGACGAAAAATCACTCATGGAATCAGACTGCCCACTGCATTCAATTGCATTTTTCGAGAGATCTGGTAATCCGAAAAATATGAAACTTAGGCCAGATTTATCCTTGTTCCATGCTCTATCCACACATGTAATATATTTTCAAATCCAAGACAAAAATTTTGACACTAAATTGAAGCACCAACTTACTCAGCCTAGTGACGTTGATCAATCAGTATAGATCTGATTGGACATGATAGTGTTCTAAGAGTAGAAAATGAGATGAAACTATGATATAAATATGTAGGATATCATGAGACATGATTAATTAATGGAAACATTGTTAGCAAGAAATTAGATGATGAATTTAGGATCCATTGAAAATTATTAAAGAATATCATGTGGGAACCAATGCAATTGTGTTGAGTAGAACAAACATCTCTTATGATTTATCAATATCCAGATCTGAGTACAGAGATAAATATGAACAATGTCTTGATGTTATGTTGTAGATGTAGATTTTACAATTAACGGGGTTGCATAGATATAGCTTTTCCGTGTTGTGCGGATAGCTAGAGTGAATTCGCCTCAGATTGGTCTATTAGGGTTTAGTAGATGAGAAATCTTACATTGGATCATATCAGTGCAAGACCTTCCTTAGACATCATATGAATAATTGGGAGATACTTGTACACTGAGATATTAATTTGACAATGTACATCATGATGGATTCATGAGTTAGCTCAGTACTCAAGATTGAGAGTGGATAGTTAATCTAACCAATAGAAGTATAACCTAGTTCAGTGTGATGATTTCACGAGTTTAGGAGGTCTGAATCGGAAATGCTAATATACACATTAAGTACTAAAGAAGGTTTGTGGATGCAAGTAGGAGTGTTGGGCACTTAGTTAGGATGCAAGCACTCCAAATGCATGCATATGGAGGCACCCTAGACCTACAGTACCAAGTACTTTAGAGTCATAATGTGAGACCGTAATGGGTCAAGACCGCAGAATTAATGCAATACTAAATGACTAATAAAAATATGGAGTGTTGAGAACTTAGTTAGGATGCATGTACTGCAACGCATGCCTACGAAGGTCCCCCAACACTAAGGTACCAATACCTTGGGGCTTGGAGTCATAGTGTGAGACCCAAACAGGGTCAAGACCGTAGACTATCCATAAGATTAAAGTGCAATACCTAGATGAACCACGGAAAAACTAACGGAGAGATATGGGTGTGAGACGGAGTGACTATCCTGGGTTTCTCGTGTAATCCACGATTACGTAGGGTTATGATTGTAATTACGAAATTAACCAGGGTTATGGGTGTAAATACCCTTAAAAAGAAATAAAAATAGAATAAAAGAAATATCATGGTTGTTGAATGAAGGGAGCTTCATCCAATGACCCATAAAGGAGGCTAAAGGGCTTAAGTGAAGGTGTGTGTGGCAGCTCTAGAAGCTGCCACATGTCACCACCACAAAATTCAGAAAAGAAATAAAATAAAAATTAAAATAAAATAGAATAGAATATGACATCAAATCGAAAAATTTCTTTTATGAAAGTTATTCATCTTGACGAGATATACAAATCATGAAGGGAGGAAGACCAAAAGACGTCTTTTGTACAAACTCATTTTTGGAGATATTTTATGTGTATTAAATACCCTAGTTTTACATTTGCATTTTTTGTGAGTTTTAATTAAGATAAAAATGCAAAAGAAAATCAATTAAAAAAAGAGATATATTTACACATTATCTATTTTTTTGGGATATTTAATCAAGAAAATAAAGAAATAAAATAAAAGAGACTTATGGACATACTCAAAACAATTCTTTTTCTTTGATTTTGAGATTGTTTTGGATTTTGATTTTCATGCATTTTATTAAAACACAAATCAAAGAAAATAAATGAAAAGAAATAAAATTAAAAGAGTTAACTATGTATATACAATGATTAGTCAAAGACAGTAAATATATGCAATATACAATGTGATCCTAAAACTCAAATATCGCATATGAACTCCGATTCTTTTGAATTTGGTATCCATTTGTAGCTATTTGGAAGTATATTACTTCAAAAGTGAGTATGTGTTCATAGGAGATTGTATGTGAGAGATATTTGCTTTCACAACTTTTTGTATTAGAATTAGGGTTTGGTTTTGATTCACGCATTTTCATGTTAGTTTTTTTTATTATTTTTACTTTGTTAATGTTAGTTATATCTACACAATGGAGTTGATTTTATTTACATTGGAGTTAAAATAAATTAATTAAAAATAGTCGAAGCTAGGTTAATATACATGTGAATATATACACAACGATGATAGGGCCTTTATTAGGAATATAATATACAATGTTAGAAATATGAAATGTGGAAGCTGAATCAGAGAAAAAGGATAAAAAACAATAAGGAACACCGGAATTTTTATGTGGAACCCTACTCCCTAAGGAGCGGGATGAAACCACGGGAGAACACCTCAAATGGTTGATTGTTGCATTCAACTTTTTCATATACAGCAGGTTTGGGGCTTCTTATATAACCTCCACATACCTTCCAAGTCCCACCACCGATAGATGTGGGACTAAACATTGGATGTGGTAAATGGATCCCTCCATGATCCATTAATACCTATCTACATAAGTGACGCATATACTCCAACACTCCCCCTCAAGCAGGAGCATGTAATGCTCAGCTTGGACAAAAATAAAGAAATCTCAAACTCACAATACAAGACACTATAGACAATATCAACTCAACGCGAACACACCTGTCGGTTGCTATCAAGGACGTTGATTATCATGTTATGTAGGTGAGGAGGAACAAATGGGCTAGAGTGAGAGTCGAATAGAGCCTCCTCATCGGAGAAGATGTGCCATGTATTGTGTCTGTCAGAGTCGTTGTACTGAATGAGTCTCCTCATCGGAGTACTCTGGCCTGCCACATGTAGAAGATTGGATCATGTGGCCAATTGCAACATCTCTGAAGGGCCAAACTGAAAAAGCCATAGAGACATCCTCGTCGAAGTCCACAATCGCTGGAGAATGGAGTCTGAATCTGAAAGTCTCCTCGTCGGAGAACTAGGTATCTCCCATATTGGCTCATAGAATGGGATCACTACTCTTGAGTCCCTATGAAACCACATAAAAAACCTAACCCACATGGCATAGGGAATGGGATCTCAACTCTGGAGTCCCTATGGATTACATGAAAACTCTGAGACCAAAAACAAAAGATGGGGACCATACAAATGATGGCAAACATGTGCACATCATACTGAAGACTAGGAATCTAATCGTCGAGTCTGAAATCTGAACTGTAGAGTATGATATCTGGTTGATCTAGAATACGATGAAATGAATCCGACTCATAACTCTACACAATACTCCCCCATCCTCCCATACTGATCAGAAAACAATGGCATCGACCAAGTTGGGAGAAGACGAGACAAGATGGGGAGAAATAAAGAAATCAATAACTCAATCTCAAAAAAAATTCCGCTTTTCTTCTCGCAAAAAAAAATCTCTCGTCTATTTCTTCTTTTTTATATAGCCATCTCCTTTAAAAAAACGTATGGTTTTTGTGTACTCGCCTCTTTTTCAAAATAAATCTTTTTTTTTTGCAAATGAAGCCAATCCCTTTTTTCTACCTCTCTTTTTTTCAAGACACATGGCCCAATTGGGCCTAGGGCCCCTTTCCTCTTTTTTATCAAACATGGCCTACTTGGGTCTTCCCCTTATTTAGGGTTCCCCTCAAGGGAACACCTTTCTTAAAGAATGCTTGCAGAGGGAACCGTCGCCCTTCAGAAGGAGGGCTTCTTCATCGGAGATGCAAGCTCACAATCGCCTTGAGATCTGGAGAAGAACGGCTCCGCCATGGAGCTGTACCATGGAGCTCCGCCTGGAAGGGAAGTTTCACAAAGAGCGGAGGAGCATCGTCCCTCTTGTGCAATGGAGATCAGGCACGTGTGATGGGGTGCCACCGCCGACAGGAGGGCGATGGATTTTATAGTTGCAGCCAGGAACTGGAAGAGGAAAGGGTGCAGAATCGAGGAGGAGACTTTGTGTTCGAGTAGGGCTTGCCTGGAGCAGGATGGGGTCAGGGCCCTCGCCACCCCCTTTTTTTGTTTGTTGTGAAGACCACCGCCAGAACTGTTGTCGCCTTCTGCTCCTCTTTATGAACAAGGAGAGGGCATGGAGTGTGACTTGCCGTTGCCGCTGGATCTGCATCGCAAGAGGATGGGGTATATCCACTTCGCGGTTGTGGGCGGCGCCGCCTGTGGACTTGAAGATCTTTATCTGGAGATAGATCGGAGGGTCGCCTAAAGGGGATGCAACCATTATCCCCTAAAGGGGGCGAGGGGGGGCTCCGCCTATTGAAGATGATGGATGCACATCTCCACCAAATTGGAGAGGTGTTGCGGCTGGAACTTGTTGGTTCTTGAGAAAGAATTGATGGTCGACTTAGGGTTTCCAATGAAACCCTTCAAGAACTAATGGGGTTTCAGAAAACCCTAGATGCATGGAACTGGAGAAGAACCTTGACTAGAACTTGAACATAAAAATCAGAACAAATATCCATGAATCAACCAAGTTCTGATAATCGAATCTCGAATAAAACATGAATAAAATAAATCTTCAAGAGTATATCCTAGAGAACCGAACCCGCTCTGATACCATGTTAGAAATATGAAATACAGAAGCATAATCATAGAAAAAGGGTAAAAAAACAATAAGAAACACCAGGATTTTTACGTAGAACCCTACTCCCTAAGGAGCGGGATGAAATCACGGGAGAACGCCTCAAAGGGTTGATTATTGCATTCAACTTTTTTATCTGATACATAAGGTCTGGGGCTTCTTATATAGCCTCCATAGACCCTCCAAGTCCCACCGCAGGTAGATGTGGGACTAAACACTGGATGTGATAAATGGATCCTGGAGGGATCCATTCACCCATCTACACAAGTGACACATATACTCCAACATACAACAATTAACCTTAATAATTCACACATTATGGGTTGATTATTTCACTAAAATAAGGGGCTTATTGATCGAATTGTCTTGATAAATGAGCTAAGATTAATGAATAAGGTAGATGAATTGTGGATTAATCACACATTCAACCTCATCTATTCCAAAAAAAATGAACAAGTAGAGAGAAGAGAAGTTCCACAATCTTGTCTTTATGCACTCAACTGGAGACTGGAGATGAAATATGCAAAAGAAGGGTATGACAAAGAATATAGACCCCGTCATCCTTGTATATATTTTTAAAATGCATGATGACAATGTGGCAGAATATAACCTCAAAATTTGATGGATTCCAATAGTGCTATAATACCTAATAAGGTGGAAGAAAGGCTCGATCGAAATACAAATCAACAAATGAGTGCATATGCAGAGAATTACATAATAAGATCCCATTGGATGACAAACTCTCTTGGATGGTTAGAACAATAGGTCACTTGCAGTGGTGGTGATGACATGCTGGCCCAGGACAATGATGGAACACCTGAACGTATTTGAGAGTAGTTAACAAGAAAGTTGGGATATCAAAAAGAAACCTTGGTAAGGAATTTGCTAAGATACCATACAAACGAGGCAATGGAACTTGCATTAAACTATACATTATATATAGGAAGCAATGAGAAAACATCTTACTCAGTGTAACAATGTACAAATATAAAAACAATACGGCTAATCAGTCCAATTAATACAGTATACATATAAATACGTCCATATGGTAGGCTTGTAAAAAGTAATTTGTAACAATGGCATCAAACTTCAAATCGTAAGTAGAATAGCAGGCAACAGCTTCATTCCATCTCACTAAAAAAACCAGTCTCCCCTCCCTTACTATGAAGGGCTTCAATGCCCACATGAAAAACATCACAATCCACCTTGACAAATTCCGTGAAAATCACTTGGATAGAACAGGGCAGGGAGGCACTTATCAGCAAGACTTAATAAGCTAGAAGCTCTGCAAGGCCTTATGAGTACAAGTGAAAGGCACGTAAACAATCAGTGATAGTGGCAATACTATACAAGTACTCAACATTCTGATACCAACAGAAAGTCATGGAAACTGGAATTCACACATATTTGTAACAGGTTTTCTTGTTAGAAAAGTAAGTAGTAGTCTTAATGAGGATCATCTATAGTTTGAAAAGTATGTCTTGCCTGGTAAAATTAACCAAATTTGTAATACATTATCGCCATCTCATGTGCCATGTGTCTCTGTGTACAGAGCTATGTTTGTAAATACAAATTTTTAGCCTCTTGCCTAAAGCACGTCCACTTCCTCCCAAGAATATGGCAGGGCCATACACTGCCCTGATGCATTGGTTTCTTCTCCTGATAGTACACAAAGTAACTGAAAAAGGCGATAGCACTGTGTGAATGGTGGATAAAGCAAGGGGCAAAAAACCAAGTTGGTAGCACACACCAATACGATGTCAGCAACAAGAATTTGAAAGAATAGTTTTATTATGTACAAATCATATAGGAAATTACACAAGGTCAATAAGTAAGTAAACCTTGTACTGATCTAAAAAATTACTGGACGGCAGTACAAAAATAAGTTGAGAATGTATCAGTTTCATGATGGATACTTCCATTATTTCCTTCCCCTTACTCTTCCTCTACTAGAGAAGGGGGGGAACTTAAAGCACTTATGAAATGTTGGATGATTGTTTCTAAAATAACAAAAAGTAGATGATCACTATCCCTTTCTACTTGATAAAACAACACTAAGCAAAAATAATACAGTCCAGGCAAATTGCAAAAACTTACATGTGAATGAAGATACATAAGCCCAGAGAGTATATCCTTTAAATATCTTCTTGAAGTGATTTCACCAATTCCACCTGGTGTTCCTGAGGGATTACATATGCTTTTTCCCTCCACATACTCCATAACTGAATGGCAAATTTTGAAATATAATAATCAGTTTTTTAAGGGATTAGATTGGTGTAAGGAAATCCAAAAGCAAAACATAAGACCATACAATTTTATTGTAAATATTTTGTAATTACCCATATATAAATGATCCGATTCAGGGTCGTCGATAACCTCAACAAGGTTAATAATATTCGGGTGTTCCAATGTTTTCATTATTGAAACCTGCAAGAAATTATCATCTTTACTAAATATTTCATGGAACAGTCTAATTTTGATATTGAATATCATTTTCCATCATATAATACTAAAAATCAGTTCAGCAGAACTATCATCGTGCTTAGAATTATGCAATATATAGCATTTGCACTACACAACACCCTGTGGAAGGGAAAGAAGATTCAATTGTATTCCATCAAGACCCTAGGGCTATCTAATACAGGAGAAAAATTCCAAGGGATTCAGCTTGAGACAACAATGATGGAATAAACATCTAGCAAGTGCCTTGGTGTGAGGCAATGTGTTAGCCTCGCGCATCACGGAAGTGTGGAGATCGGATCAAATCCAATCTAGGTCAACTAGTCATCTAGTTGGCATGACAGCGGAAAAACAATTTTTTTAGGATGGAACCACATGGCACGGGAACCTTTCCCATACCATTTCATCAAGACCACAAAAGTTAAGGCTTACCTCTTGAAGCGTGGTTGTGATCCTTAGAACTTCTAAAGGAAGAAGCCTCCTGACTCAAATCCGATATGACGAGATTTCACTTGTGAGCATGATGATGAGTCGTGTGCTTCCCGCAATCCCGAGCAACGATCCAACAAGGAATCTACTGATTTCGTCATCGCACGACGCACGAAATCCGTTGTCTTCTTCACAAGCACAAGGCACCGAAGAAGACCGAGTTCCTCCAGCGATTAGTTCGGCCAAGGTTTTAAAAAACGTGAGGCGTATCGAGGCGTTTTCCTATCATTGCCTCGAGGCGTAAGCCTCGAGGCGTATCGAGGCGTAAGCCTCACTCGTGAAAGAAATTTTTTCATAAAATATATTAATTAATCGTAGTTACAATTTTCAAGTTCTAGAAATTAAATAGTTATGATTAAATGCATAACTCCATGATATTTCAAGGCTAACATCATGGTTTAAACATCCAAGTTGTTATATAACTCTCTCTCTCTTTTTAAACTCTAAATCTGTAAAGAGTCAAGTAAATATGGATATGTAAGCATAATAATAAGTGACTCTCCACAAAATTTAAAGTTTTGAATAAATTTAACTAAAGGGACTAGATATAACATACCATTTTCAAAATTAGGTGAGATATGTGTCATTCAATTGAGAAGGATAAGAGAGTAAACAGTGAATCTGCGATCACTTTTTACTTTACCACAATGATTGGGGGATAAAATACTTGAATATTGCATGTTCTAATCATCTTTGTTCATGCATGCTTTGATGTGTATTAATTTAGTCCCGATTGAATAGAAGAAAAGATGAGACATGTTTATAAAAATATGCTTTTCAAAATTTAGGTCAAAGTAGGGGACTTGCATTCAAACATTTTAATAACGAAAGCATTCATGCTTGATTCATACTAAAGAGTAGAGGCATTAGATTTAAGGACTCAAGACTCATTTTTTGTACATGTTGATTTATAAAAAAAAACATGCATAACAAAGTAAAAATAAGCTTAATATGTTAATAAAATAAAAAATGCATTTCAGTGAATCATGAGCTTAAAAACTTGAAAATACATGTCTAAGAAAGATGAAAAGCTCACAATCAAGAAGAAAAGGAAAAAATATTGCAGAAAAAAATAAAAAAAAATAGCCCATTCATGAGGCAGTGCTTCATAAGCCTCGAGGCGCACGCCTCATTGAGGATAAATGAGGCTATAGCCTCGAGGCATTTTTCCTTGAAAAACGCCTCGAGGCGTACGCCTCAGCGCCTCGAGGCGCGTTTTTAAAAACAATGAGTCCGGCAACACAATGGTAGCGCCACGACGATCGTGATCTCCATCAAGGTTGTGGAGAAAGAGAGAGTGTGGACGTGTGTAGAGAGAGTTTTGTTAATGCAACAATTGCATTCAACTAGTGTAAAAAGGACTAGGGTTGGCCTCTCTTTTACAGCATTTTGGAAATCCATGAATCTCAATCCATGTGCTCACACTAATCAACGGTATAGATTGTTTTGTGTTCTTTCCATGGATCTCAATCCATGTGTTTTCACTAATCAATGGTCTAGATTGATTTGTGTTTCTTTTACGTTTACAATAAACACAAAAGAAAAAACAAAGAGATAATTTGAAAATAATTTCCAAATTACAACAATTAATTGATAAATGGAGTTAATTAAAAAGAGGCTCCATCTACAACAACAACAACAAAACCTTTTCACACATTAAGTAGGGTCGGTTGCATTGATTCTTTGCCTCCATTCAGATCTATTTTGGGTCATTCTCAAGCTTAGATCTAAAAAATAGGGTGGACATCCACCATAGTTTAACAACCCATGGACATCCATTCTAAGTAATGGAATGGGTCAAAATGAAATGTTATCCATTATATTAATTAATTGAATAATTGAATTATCAGAAAATAATTCCAAATCATACGGCATAATTGCAAGTATTATTGAGAATTAAACTCTTCCATTCGATATTTAATGCAATTCATATTTATATTAAATTATGTAATGTGAATATAATTCACATTAACATATAATTTGTGAATCTCATTCACAATTAACTCTTTCCAGGATATTGCGGGCCATATTCACATTATCCATGATTGTTGTCAATATATTTATCCATATTAATCATATCCATGATAATTAATTATCTTAGATATCTCTATCCACATTAATTGTGGATAACTAAATCCAATTTAATTATCTAATTTTTCAATGCTTAGATAAAATTGCTCATAGGACAATTCTCGAACTCTTTCAAGAATTGTGTGACTTCTCGTCAGATACTTCGAGATAAGGTCAAGGCGATTGTATATACCATGTAATGACTTGGATAGTGAAATCGATCTCATATCCAAATCTAGAAGCCCACTCAGAGATGTTTAATCAGTTTAGACATGACATCACATCTTCTTATTGCATCTGAATCATATTCGGATCAATATCTAACAATTGGATCAAGATCGGATACCAAGTCTACTGAGAGGAGGCACTAAAATCCAAAAATATTTCATCACTCCCTCATAATGGAAGCGTCATGGTTACACAATCATCACATCACCCTCGAGTATTCCTAATACTTGCACGTCATGCATACTGGAAGACCTAAAATAAACTCAGAGTTCTGATCTCATTTGAAATATCTTCTTCAGGATTTTATCGTTAAGTTTCTCATTTAATCATTGGGAGTTGGTATCGATCATGTGCTTTCCAAAAACATATATCATACCTACAAATCACGTCATGCTTCCAAAGCAAGACGATCATGCATGGAATTTGGTTGGTCCCAATATCTCATGAGTGAGTTCATGTCTTCTCGTTTAGTAGTGAACAAGTATGATCCCTTTGAGAGATTGTAATATTCATATGTCCTTATATACACACCAGCTCGTCAGTGTATTGACCTTCGTTAGGCCATCAACCTAATGGTCTGCCTAATGTACATACTCAGACATATAGTAATACATTTGTCTCTGGTCTAAGGAAGCGTCCCTATATCGTGACAGCATATGACATAGGTCTTAGCTATCTCGATCTCGCTAAGTCAACTCTTTGACTTAACTTATATGAGACCTCCGAATCATTATTCCTATGCAGAGGACGTGCATCAAGAGGTCGGTCGGATATCAGCCTTTGGAGTAGGGATTGTCATCTCCTTCTCAGGCTTAAGATCCTCTCTTGACAATCATTTGACAGTGCAAGATAAGTCCTCAATCTAACTCTTTAGATATCATCTAAACAACGGCATTTATGATTCAACTATTGAATTAACATCAGTATGATTATCAAGATGGTCGTGGTACATAACCCTAATTGTACTAAGGGACCTTATGTAAATTAATTATTCCTTATTCGAGATTGGGGAATGATTTGCGGTAACTTTTATTGCAAAATGGCTTAACATGGGCCCACATGTCCAACATGGTGAACATATCTGCAGTCTGATCTCTAGAAGTAACATGAGAAGTGGAGATAAATTCCTTCTGAATCATATTTCGAGTGTAATGACGGTCTACCACGATGTGATTGGTTCTTTCATGGAAGGTCGGATTATTGGGTATGAAAAAGGTAGCTTGATTGTCGCATTGGAGGCGCATAGGCAGTGACACCTCAGTAGTCAGGTCAGTCAGGACAGATCAGACCCATATCATCTCTGAGCTCCCTTGTGTCATGGCTCTCTATATTCTGATTCGGCACTAGATCTAGCAACAACCGTTTGTTTCTTGCTCTTCCATAAACAAGTGAACTCCCTACAAAGACAACGAAGCCTGAGGTAGACTTCCTGTCTTGGGGCATCTTACATAATCTGCATAAGCACATGTTGTAATGGCAAGAGATGTGTCTCTACTGAACAAGAGTCCTACGCCTGAAGAAGTTTTCAAATATCTCAAAATCATGTGAACTGCATCCATATGTACATGCATGGGTTGCTCCATAAACTAACTCTATTCACTGTGAAGGATATATCTGGTCTCGTAATGGTGACATATAAGAGCTTCCCCACAAGCTCTCTTTATTGTCTCTTATCAACCTCCTCAATGTAATCACCATAGAGTTTCATACTCGAATCCATAGAAGTAGTAGCAAGCCTACATCCTGTCATGCACGTCTCAACTAGGAGATCAATAACATACTTGCTTTGCGTCATCACCATGCCACGATGGTTCCTTGCAAATTCGAGGCCAAGAAAGTAACGAAGATTGCCAAGGTCCTTGGTCACAAACTACTATCTGAATACCCTGCTCATCATCCCATGTTACAATGATGCCATCCACATAAATCAAAATAGCAACAATATCTCTCTGGTTTCTTTGAACAAAAGTGAGTGATCTGCAGTCGATCTGACAAAACCTTGATGCTCGATCAACTGAGAGAGCTTATGAAACCAAGGCCTCGATCTCAGCTTAAGGCCATCAATAGCCTTGTAAAGTCTACAAACCAATTGAGACTCCCCCTCAATAGCAAAACTCGAAGGTTGTTGCATGTAGACTTCCTCCTGCAAGTCATTGTACAAGAAAGCATTCTTGACATCAAGCTGAAAGAGAGGCCAATCACGAATCACAACAACAAAAAGAAGAATCCTCAATCTGGAATGGCGGACAATAGGAGAAAGTGTATCCTGATAGTCCACCCCATACGTCTGGGTAAACCCACGAGCGATAAGTCTGACCTTGTATTGATCTACACTATCATCTGCACGGTGTTTCACTGTAAATACCAACTTGCTCCCCACAACAGATACACCAGGGGGAGCAGGAACAACACTCCATGTACCACGAGACTGTAACGCAGCCATCTCCTTATGCATAGCAATGCACCACTGACTAATCTGTAACGCCTCCTGATATGTTTGTGGCATATCCACGGCAGACAGTATGACAACAAACCTCTGAAACTCCTCTGAGAGGAGTGCAAGAGAAACATTAGAAGCAAGATGGAATGTAGCGCATGTACGCCTCTGCTTTCGTAAAGTAATAAGCACATTAAGGTCCTTCTCCGCCTCAGTGACCAAGGCAGGAACGCATGTAGCCACCTGCCCATCCTACGGTAAATGCAAATCATCAGTGCCATCAGTAGAACCCAAATGCTCAGAACATACTTGGGGCATGCCAGATGATGGAGGATGCTTATGAGCATGAGATCGGTGAGTGTAGACCTGTGGAAAAAAGATGGAAGCGGTCGGTGGAGGTGGTGGCGGAGGAAGTGACGGTGATAATAGTAAAGATGGTGGAAATGAAGGGACGTATGATATGGAACTGGGGAAATAGTGGGAGGTGTAGTAGTCGTGGACGTGGTAGAAGAAATCGGAGGTAGAGGCATACCTCTTCTCCAAAATCCGAAGGAGCCAACCTATTACCTGTAGGAGAGAAAAACATAACAGACTCAAAGAATGTGACATCCGCACTAACATATTATTTTCATCAAATAGGATCAAAACTACGGTACCCATTTTGAGTACTAAAATACCCCACAAAGATACACTTGACAGCTTTAGGAGAGAGCTTGTCATGGCCAAGAGACATATGATGAAAAAAGACAACATATCTAAAAACAAGAGAAGTGAGATAGAAAAGATCCTTCTCGTGAAACGCAATCAAGAATGAAATCTTTTCTCCCAACACAAACGAGGGCATACGATTCACTAGGTAGCAAGCAATTAGAACCGCATCTCTCTAGTAGGAATGAGGTGCATGACTCAAAATCAAGAGAGTTCTGGTGACATCCAAAAGGTGATGATGTTTGTGTTTGGTCACCCACTTTTGTTGGGATGTATAGGCACATGAAGTCTTATGCACAATACCAAGGGCCCTAAAGAACTGTGAAAGTTGTAGATTACAGAATTCTAAGGTATTATCTGAATGAATATACTTGACATTGAAGAAAAAACATTCTTTATTTCATTAATAAACGACCAAATGACATGAACAGCGTCAGAACTGTTTTTAAGTAAAAATACTCAAGACAACCTGAAAAATCATCAATAACAAGATAAAATGTGTCCCTGATGGTCTAGGACACGACTCGGACGCCAAATGTAAAGATGAATCAACTCAAAAATACTACAACTCTAGCGACTCTGAAATGTAGACCGGTGGTGCTTTCCAAGTTGGCAAGCCTCGCACTAGAGGGTAAAGCGAGGAGAAATTTGGGGAAGCACGTAACAAAGCTTCTGCAGAGGAAAGTGATCAAACCAGAAGTGCTACACATAAGGAGAGATTGATCCATTACGAATAGACAAAACAGCATTTGGGGATTGTACCAATATATAGAGACCTTGTTCACGGCCAGATCTAATTACTCTACCCGTAAGAATATCCTGAAACACAAGGGAAGACAGATCAAATATGGCACATAGAAGGCCATATCACGATATATCGGCGATATATCGCCGATATAATCGGTATCGAGAGGTATGGGATATCAATATTAGGGTGCATATCCATTTACCAGGATATCGGCCATATATGATATATATATTGGCGATATATCTCCATATCGGCCCATATCAGTAAAAAATGACTGGATTCAGTACAAAAATCCCGGATATCGACCGATATCGTCGAAATTTCGTTGATATCTATATATTGATGAATAATACCTTTGTAAGCTTGATTTCACTACTTATTTTGCTACTCCAAGTATTAAAACACATCATATTTTTTCTTAAAAATGGGTGAAGCCCCCCTTTCGGGGGTCACCGCCGAGGTATTTCATTAAAAAACAAAATAAGGGTACATTACCGTGAGCTCCAGAAAGCGTAGAGTGCGTTACAGTGCGAAATTACATTTTCATAATAAAACCTCTGATTGTTGAAAATCAAACCATTCTTTGCCATCCAGATTGCCCATAGAACCGCAAACGCCTTCGAGCAGTCGTCCGTTGAGTTGCCTCCAAACCTCCGTATGGATCTCTAGAACTCTGTCATCCCCTCTCTCCCCACCCATAGAACATCGGCCCTTGCCCATACTCTTTCCGACTCCGGGCATTTAAAAAACAAATGTTATGCATCCTCTTTCATCCATTCACATCTGTCACACATCGAGTCCTCAACGCCAAGAATCTGCCCCCTTCGTGCCTTGTCTCATAGCCGCCCCTTTATGAAGCACCACAAAAAAATCTTGACTCTTTTCGGTATCTTTGAGGCCTAAATAAATTTGACATCCGTGCAAAGGTCAGAATCTCGCTCCTCCGACCATCTCATCAGCTCCTTGTACGCCTTTTTAACGGATAATCGAGTATCTCTCCATGCAAAGTGGTCCACGTCCGACGAGAACTCCCTCTGTTCCGGCAACTCGGCTAGCATCTTGAGAAAATCTTCTGTTCTTTGGTCTGACAGCTCATTCAGGAACTGCAGTGCCCAAGTCCCATCCATGGCCATCTGGAGCACTGTGCCCTCCTTCGCCACTGCCAATGCGAAAAGTCTCGAAAATCTCCCCTCTAGCGCTTCATCACCCGTCCAGTCGTCCCGCCAGAATCTGAATCCGTGGCCATCGCCCACTATGGCCGGAGCTCATGCAACAATAGCAGTAACAACTGCTGAATCCCAGCCCAAAGAGGCGACTCAAAACGACATCTCCTAGCCTGAAGCTCACCCCCCACGCCATATATAGCTCTTACCAGCCTAACCACCAACGAGTTTAAAGGACCCCAAATCCGAGTCACCCATTTAGCAATGAGCGCCTCATTCATACACTCTACGTCACGCACTCCAAGGGCCCCATCGATGTACCTTTTAGTAACGCCTTTCCACTTGACCAGGGGTATCCCCAACCCCCGTTGCTTCCCATCGGACCAGAAGACTCTCCTCATTAAAGTCTCCAATCTCCTTCGGACTCCGACCGGCATCAGTCTCGTGGAGTAGAAGATCGGGATGGCTGAGAGCACATGCTTGAGTAGTATCAACTTTCCTCCCCTGGATAGAGCGACTACCTTCCACCCTGCCAGTCTTTGTTCCACCTTCTATATTAGCCCGTTCCAATCCGCCTTTCTGAGCTTTTCGTCCACTAACGGCAATCCCAAATACGTGATAGGTAAATTCCCTAAAGGACACTATGTCAGCATCACATGTTCAGCACGATCCGCCCCATTCATCCCAAAGGTAATAACCGCCGGCTTGTGCTTGTTGATCTCTTAGAAGGATCGTGTCATCAGCAGGATCGTGTCATTCCCAGGTGCACCGCATTTGTATTACCTCTGTACCCCCTAACAGCAGGATCGTGTCATCAGCGTACTGCAAGAGGGGGACTGAGATGTTCCCCCTCCTGTACCCCTCGCTCCAACCAATCTCAATGGCTTGCCTGAAAAGCACGCCCAGTGCATCGGCAGCCAACACGAACAACATAAGTGCCAATGGGCAGCCCTGCCTCACTCCTCTCTAAGGTTGGAAAAAAACCCCCTCGGGTTTGCCATTCACCAAGATGGAGTAGGAAGATGTGGTGACACATCTTTTCATCCAGCTCACCCAAGCCTCAGGGAAACCTCTCCTTCTCAAAGATAACCACAGGAACCTCCAATCCACACAGTCATAGACTTTAGCATAATCTATCTTCCATAAAGCCCCTTTCGCCTTCATCTGCTTCCAATCCAAGCAAGTCTCCGAGGCCATGACCAGACCGTCTGCCATCTGTCTCCCCGGGACGAAAGCCGATTGCCCCTGCAATACCACCGAACCCATAACCCCCCTCAGCCTGTTCGCCAACAACTTGGCCACGATGAGATACATCGCATTGGAGAGTGCGATTGGCCTGAAGTCGTCGACCCTCAACGGGGTTTCCTTCTTAGGAAGAAGAAATAGTAATGCCGTGTTGACCTTCTCGAATCCGCAGTTTCCTTCTCTAATTTTCGGTAGGATGCGACAAGGGGTGCATACAATGGTTCTTCACCTTGGGGTGTCCAATCGATTTTAATTCATCTTCTTTTCCCTTCGAAAAATATTATTATGAATTATGTCTCTTTTAAAGAAAATGCTATTATGCACTTTATTTGTTTGGTTCCAAAAATAGCTCAAACATTTTTTTACATAATATGTGATGCAATATAAGTCTTGGATGAACTCCATTTTCAATATCTATAAGTCAACAATCAACATTAAGAATGATATGCTCGATATGACAGAAATGTGCAATATAAGGGCCATAGATGATCGTATGTGTGATATAAGTGTATATTTGTAAGTTATTTAATGTTATAAGAACTTGGATGGACTACATTTCCAATATCCACAAGTTAGCATCAATAGCAACAATGATATGTTTGATATGACCAATATGCGATATAAGGATCACAGATGATCAATATGTGTGATCTAAGAGTATATTTGTAAGTTATCTAGTGTTCTAAGAACTTGGACGAACTCCATTTCCAATATCTATAGGTCGACAATTAACAGTACCATCGATATGTTCGATATGACCGATGTGTATGATATAAGGGTCATAGATGATCGATATGTGTGATCTAAGAGTATATTTGTAAGTTATTTAGTGTTCTAAGAACTTGGACATACTCCATTTCCAATATCTATTGGTCGACAATTATCAGTACTAGCGATATGTTCGATATGACCGATATGTGCGATATAACGGACATAGATGATCAATGTGTGATCTAAGAGTATATTTGTAAGTTATTTGGTGTTCTAAGAACTTGGACGAACTCCATTTCAAATATCTATAAGTCGCTAATCAACATTAACATCGATATGTTCGAAATGAACGGTATGTACGATATATGGGGAATAAATGACCGATATGTGTAATATAAGTGTGTATTTGTAGGTTATTGTTATTTTAATATATTGGATGATCTTAACCAAGGCCTTAAATGTCGGTTTCGGTCACCATTTCGGTATCGACCAAAACAGAATTTCGATGGAATTTCGGTGGAATTTCGACCGAAATTTCGGTCATTTCGGTCATTTTTTGTACTAGGACCCCTATATTTCGGTCATTTCGGTCATTTCGGTCGAATTTCGGTTTCGACTGGATATCGATATTCGACAGAAATTCGACCGAATTTCGCTGAAATTTGAGGCCATGATCTTAACTTCTGGAAAAAAACGGCAAAAATATCATTTTTGAGCCATTTATGACATTTTTATAGATATCGTCGATATATCAGTTCTTCAAACAGTGAATGAATTTAGAGAAGGCAATAGAAGATTCGTAAAGATCAACAGGGCCCTGCTTTTCCTCCTTCCCAAGAAGGAATCGCCGCTGAATGTGGACGACTTCAGGCCGCTAGCGCTTGCCGCTTTCCAATGGCATTTACCTGATTGTGGAAAAGATTCTGGCAAATAGGCTCAAGGCGGTGACGGATTCGGTGGTGCTGCACGGACAGTCGGCTTTCATTCCGGGAAGACAGATGGATGACGGACTGGTGATGGCGTCCGAAATTTGTTTAGAGTGGAAGCGGTCAAGGAAGAAGGGGGCACTATGGAAATTAGATTACGCAAAGGCCTATGATTGCGTCGATTGGAAATTCCTGTGGTCTTCCCTACAGAAGAGGGGTTTTCTTGACCTGTAGATAGACTGGATGAAGCGATGCGTGACTACCTCTTCTTTTTCGATATCGGTCAACGGAAAGACGAGGGAGGTTTTTTTCAGCCGTGGCGGGGAGTGCGTCAGGGATGCTCGTTGGCGCCTATGTAGTTTGTGCTGGTTACAGATACTTTGTCTATCTTACTGAAGCAGGCAGTTGACATTGGATGGTGTGAGGGCTTCCGGATGGACAATATTTCCATCTTGATCCATCAATATGTGGATGATACTCTACTGTTCCTTGGAGGCTCGACAGAACAGAACTCCAACATGGCCCAGATTGTGCAGATATTCAGCAGCATATCGGGGCTCCAGCTAAATAGACACAAATCGAAGTCGGTGCCCTTCCACTTGGAGGGAGCGGAACGCGTAGAGCTAGAGGGAGTCACCGGTTGCCGGAAGGGCGAGCTCCCAATTTTATACCTGGGACTTCCATTGGTTGCGGGTAAATTGAAGAAATCGGATTGAGGCACGGTGGTCAAGAAGATGAAACAAAGGCCGGCCGGATGGAAGGTGATTACACTCTCGAGGGGGGGGAATTGATTCTTTTGAAGCACGTCCTTGCGGCGATCCTGATCTTCTTCTTTTTGACCCGTCTGATGCCAGTTGGGGTCAGAAAGAAGGTGGAGGCACTAATGAGGAGATTCTTTTGGTTGAGTGGGAAACAGCAGAGGTCTGGGATGCACCTAGTGAGCTGGGATGAGGTCACAAGGGGACGCGTTGAAGGGGGTCTTGGGGTACGGGACATATAGTGCATGAATAAGAAATTGATTGCTAAATGGGTATTGCGCATCTGGGGGCCGTCGAATTGCATAGTGGTAGCTCTACTTAGGAAAATATACGGAGTCAAATGGGATTTAGTGGCGGGAAGTATGCGGTATCAGACAGCACTCTGGATGGGAATTCGTGAGGTATTACCGCTGTTAGCACCGAAGTTGCACCCATGTATTGGGGATAGCAACGCATTCAGATTCTGGCAAGATGATTGGTCTGGTGATGGATCTTTGGAGGATAGGTTCCTGCGTCTTTTTGCATTGGCTTTGGCGAAAGACTGCTCCCTCTTACATGCGGCGGAATTGGGGATTGGATGCCATGTTTTAGCGCTGACTTGTCTAACCGGCGCTTGGAGGAGTTCATCAAAATGGTGGGAGAGATTCCGCCGCCCGGTCCCTTCACGCAGGAGCGAGATCAGTTTAGATGGGGTGGGGCGGGAGTGTCGGTGCAGAAGTTGTATAAGTAGTTGAGGTCTAAATCTACTGAGCGCGACGCGAATCTCTGTCAAGATCTGAAAATTATGTGGGATGCTAGCATTCCGTGTTGAGCCAAGGTTTTCATGTGGTGTTTCAGAAGAGGCAGATTGATCGATAAGGCAATGAGGAGCAGATTACTTCACCTGGAAGACGTATAGTGTGACAGATGTGACGGCCATGTGGAGGATTCTGACCACCTGTTCTTCAAGTGCCCCTCATCGATGCGAATTTGGAGGGAGGTCGGATGTGAGTGGGTCGCGACGGGGGGATTGGCAGACTTTTGGAGTTCCGTTAGGTAGGTAGGCAGCAACTCGCAGGCTAATAGCGCCAGATCGTTTGTTGTACTGTGGTGCATTTGGACAGCAAGAAACGACGGCGTCTTCAACAATCAGACGTTTCACTATGAAAATGTTGTTTGTCATTTTAATTTTTTGTATCGCCTCTGGCTATCACGGTAATGTATTCTAAACTTTACTCGATGAAAAAGGACTCGAGGTGAATCCTACATAGGCATTTCACCCTCTTTTACATAGAAATATAGCCTAGATATCAACAATATATCTCGATATATCCTTCTTCGGGCAGACCGATATAATATCTATATAGATATGGCCTTCTATATCACATGACAATGTAAGTCTTTGGTGATTTGACTAATAGACAGTAAATTCGGAGAAAAATCAGAAGCATGAAGAACATTCTGTAGATGCATTGTCAAAGTCAATTGCACCTCCCCCTGATGGGAGAGTAGGTCCCATCTACTATAACAATCGATCTTCCTAATTGAATCGATCAGTATGCATTAAATTGTCCTCTATTGCCACATAGGTGGTGCGAAGCTCCTGAATCTATAATCCATTCTGACAAATCTACTCTGTAACAGCTAGTAAAAGCATATGAGTACCTAATGTGGTGGTGGATGTTGATGCAGCTACCTCTGAAGATCCTGATGGAGCACCAGATGACCCAGGTGCAGGCATGATCTCTCTCAGTCTTGCCACCAACTCATCGAACCTTTAATCAGACATCGGAGGAGTACCAAATGGTTGATTCTGTTATGCAACACGAGATGAAACAGGAAAATCATGCTTAAAGTAGCATATATCCTCAGAATGATCCGGTATGTGGCAGTAGGTGCACGGTTGAGGGGGTCGACTACCCTCTCCCATGCAACGGGTATTGAGCCCTCTGAACTATGTAGAACTCCCTCCACCACGAGATGCGGCCATAGCCGAGGAGATATGTGATTGTTGAGTAGCACCACCATGTGTTATAGAAAGCCTACTCAGGTTGCGATATGCCTCCTCTATTAGAGGTATAGTGCCATCCGTAAGAATCTGACTGAGTTGCATCATATTCAAGATCGAGGGCAATTAGAAAAACTCACGTCATCGTCGAATCTCTGTAAACCTTGAGCTATCCTGGTAAAGAGGTCAAGGAAATGAAACCAAAAAGCTTCTCAAACATACCCCTAAGAAGTGTAAAGGGTATGAAGAGGACGTCCATTCTGCTTTGATGTGAAGATATCATGTTGTGATTGCAGTATCTACGACTCATTCTTCGCCTACGAGTAAGTATCAGAGAGAATGTCCCACATCGCCTTTGCGGTGGGATGACTCAGATCATTGGATATCTCCACGAACATTGTCCCAGACAGCCAGATACGCGCATACGCATCATCTACCTCCCACGAGGCATTAATCCTAGTCTTGTCGATTGGTTCATCCTACGTCAGAATGTGCTTCTTACCGTTGCATTACATTAGGTTCATTAATTGCATAGCCCATAACTCATAATTAGTCTCATACATCTTGACAATGGGCGTTGGACCTTTGAAGGCACCCGAGGATGAGACGTCGACCTTAGAGGCGGCCATGTTGTCTGACATGATGACGACTGTTACAAAGACTGGGGCCCTAGATAAGGATGAACACGTATAATAAACATACAAGAAATTGGTTATAGGTATATACTTAGACCACAACCTCTTCCATCCGTTAGATGCTTCTCTGGGTAGCTAAAGAGGTTTACACGATCAAAATCACCCTAAAAACCTCAAAAATCAGATTGCAGTGAATCAAATCGCTCTTGACAGCGATTCTAAGCCTCAATGAACGATGATGGTGACCTCTAGCATGCCACAGGAGTTGGCGATAACCCCTATGGAAGGCAGAGAGTCGTCGCTAAACAAAGAGAAGCTAGGAGGTGCGGTGGCGACAGCAGCTAGTAGTTATTGTGGCTATTGTTGCCATGTTGGCAGCGACGGTAAATGGATGTTACTACTGTTGTTAGGCGGCAATAGCTACAATGGCAGTAGCTTGCGGCTGTTGCGGCCGAGAGGGGAGACGCCACCTAGTTCTTAGGTGGAGAAGGGGCGACTAGGGCACAGGCTCCGGTTTAGGATCGTCACACGAATACCATGTGAAGGGAAAGAAGATTCAATTGTATTCCATTTAGACCCTAGGGCTCTCTTATATAGAAGAAAAATCTCAAGGGAAAATTACATAAAGTAGACAAAAGAATAAGTAAATATAAATAAAGAAAAAAAACATCTATCTCAACACACCCTACCAAATGCTTACCCTTAAAAATCTCGAGAGAGCTAAAAATGCAACACGTACTTTATGGAATGCAAATGCAATGGTCATTGATGGACTTCGCCGACTTGGGATGCAGAGGTAGTAAAGGGAATCTTAACCTATATTAAGTCATTCATAAATAGCTATCAACCATAAGTGAGACTGATGCAATCAGAATTTCGAGATTAAAGGAGAAAATAGGTGCAACTAGACTCATGGGTTTAGATAAGAACATGGATGAGGGGTAGAATCCCACAAGAAATAAAAATAAGATGGGAATAAAGGTGGAGGAGCCCTCCAAATTTAATTAACTCGTAACTTCATAACTTGATCTATAAACAACAACCTACTAACCCATTTATATCTGTTTGGAAAAAACAATCGAATTATGTTCCAAAGAACCCTAGGGCTCTCTTATATAGAGAAGAATCCCATGGAAAATTATATAAGACAGAAAAAATAAATGCAAATATAAAATAGGTAGATCGGTTGATGCACCGGTTAGGAGATGCGAGTGTTGGGATATTGAGCCAGCTAAGAGAGGGCGAGGACGGTCTAAGAAGTGTTGGAAAGAGACTATACGAAGGGATCTTAGTTTTTTGGATATAAGTCCGGTATTGACCCAACATAAATATGAATGGAGGCGAAGAATCCATGTAGCCGACCCTACTTAAGTGGGAAAAGGCTTTGTTATTGTTGTTGTTGTTGATAAAAAAAGCTGAAAGACATAATAATAACCCGATACTCCTCCCTCAAGATGGAGCATAGATATCGAGCATGCTCAGCTTGGATGTACACTTCTGAAAGGGTCCTCTAAATAGGGCCTTGGTGAAAATGTCTGCAATTTGTCCCACTGAACTTACATGGGAACTAGAAATAAGCCTTTCCGAATCATGTCCCGTGTATAATGGCAATCAACTTCAATATGTTTATTTCTCTTGTGAAAAGTAGGATTAATTGCAATAAATAATGATGCATGATTATAACACTGCAATTGCATAGGAAATAGCACATCAACATATAAGTCAGCTAAAACAGCTCGGACCCACATCATCTCTTTGCTCCCTTGTGACATAACTTTATATCTTGACGCGGCACTAGACTTGGCAACCAAGGTATGCTTCTTGCTCCTCCAGGACACTAAAGAGCGGCCAACAAATACAGCAAAGCATGAGGTAGACTTCCAGTCCTTAGGACATCCTGCGTGGTATGCATCTGTGCAAGCTGTGATAGTGATGATGTCTCTTTTCTGAACAATCATGCAAATGGAGATGACTTCAAGCACCTCAAAATCATATGAATTGCATCGATATGTACCTGTCTGGGTTTGCTCCATAACCTGACTGACCCGACTAACAGCAAATGAGATGTATGGCCTGGTGATTTTTTTTAACAGGAAAGGGGTAGCATCCAAAACTGGGACCCACCGCAGAAAATTATATTCCACTAAAAAGGTTACAGCGAGTTACATGTTCCAAGAGGCACACTACGACATGTTGTGTTCGATTACATTCCTTATATAAAACTCATGCTCCCCAAAAATAGCACCATTCCTATCACACCAGATCGCCCACATGAGCGCAAAAGGGTAAGCATTGTCCTCGTGACCGTTGCCACAAACGGATCTGAAGTCCCTCCAGAAACCAAAGCAGTCCTCCCCACACATGAACCGACGAATGACACACGAAGAACATATGGTCCATATCTTCTAACGCCAACCCACATCTGACATATGTACTGATAGGTGCCAGCAGATGCACATGCCGCACTTGCATGAGGATCTGATCCAGCTGACCAAATCAAAGAAAAATCTTGATACGGATAGGAATCTTGCTTCTCCAGATCAACCGCGTATCAGTGGCAACCTCTTCCTCCACCTCCACGCCATCCTCCACCAAGAACAGGTAGGCCTTTACCGAGAATTTCCCATCACCCCACATCAGGTGGTCCCTACCTGATGACGGCCTCATGATCTCGATCAACTCCGACTGCAACGCCAAGAACTCCGCAACCCTCTGATCAGACATGATTGAAATAAAAGTAGGAGACCACGAGCCATGCATCCACACCTGATGAACCACATCATCCATGTTAAGGCCAGCCGCATCAAAAGAGGATAGCGCTCACCCAATACCGCCGCACCAATCAAGTCGTCCCGCCAAAAACGGAAGCTCCCATCATCCCCAAGCATCGACCTCAACTTCAAAGTCAGCTCCAGAAAAGTCCTAGTAATCTCCTTCCACAGAAAGGATGGTACCCGACCCAGAATGGGCACCTGCGACACGAAGACCCCATAGATCCTCCTCAGCAGCCTGCATACCAGGTCCTCAGACTTTCCCCACAAACGTACCATCCATTTCGCCATGAAAACGTTGTTCATCACCCCCACCCGAAGAACACCCAAGCCGCCCTTTTTCGGTGTTGTCACCTTTCCCCAACCTACCAGATGCACAACCCGCCTAGCCTGCCTCACCATCTGACCAAAAAAAACCTCATTAGGGCCTCAATCCTCGTGCGCACACTTGCAGGCATCAACCTTGTAGAGCAGAAGAAAATGGGAATTGCCAACAAGACATGCTTCAGGAGCACCAGCTTCCCTCCTCTCGACAGCATCGTCGCTTTCCACCCAGCCAACCTTCCCTCCAATCTCCATAACAACGCTCTCCAATCTCTAACCTCCGGCCTTCATGCCACCAACGGCAAACCCAAGTACGTGATCGGCGAGTTGGGCATGGAGCATCCCAGTATCTCTGACGCATTTTGCACCTCCCTCTCAGTGATACCAAAAGGAACAATCACCGACTTCTCTCTATTGATATGAAAGCTTAAAATATCACCAAATATAGGCATAATCATGGCCTCAAATTTCAGCGAAATTCGATCGAATTTCTGTCGAATATCGATATCCAGTCGAAATCGAAACTCGACCGAAATGACCGAAATATGGGGGTCCTAGTACAAAAAATGACCGAAATGACCGAAATTTCGGTCGAAATTCCACCGAAATTCCATCGAAATTCTGTTTTGGTCGATACCGAAATGGTGACCGAAACCGACATTTAAGGCCTTGGGCATAATGAGTGCCACCTTGCATATGTTAACCTCATCGCCCCCGTGAAAAGAGCAATATCATTTGCAGATTGCAAGAGATAGATGAATATGTCATCCTTCCTAAATCCAGAGCACCCTCCCCGTGATGCCATCCTCAACATCACAGCCAAAGCATCCGCTACAACAACAATCAGAAGCAGCGCCAGAGAGCAACCCTGGTGAATCCCCCTTTGGGGCTGGAAGAATCCCACCTTCGATCAACTGTTAACCAACACGTATGGGATGTCGTCGTCACACATCGCTTGATCCAGGCAATCCACGACTCCTAGAAACATATCTTCTCCAAAGACACCCACAAGAACCTCCAACCCATACTGTCATACACTTTTGAGAAATCCACCTTCCACACACACCTTTGTCCTTGGTTCTTTTCCTGTCCATAACAATCTCAGATGCCAAGATAGTGATGATAACATAAAGTAGTTTTCCCACCAATTCCATGTATCTTCTCTTCTTCACCTCCTCTGTATCATCATCATATAGCCTCATGCTCAGATCCATATGAGTAGTGACAGGTCGACACCCAATCATGCATGTCTCAACTAGAATATATGTAATATATTTTCTTTGGGTCATCAGAAGGCCATGCTGATTTCTAGCAAACTCTAACCCAGAAAGTATGTAGAGTGCCAAGATCCTTTGTGACAAAATGTTGACCAAGAAATTATTTTACCTTTTGATTCCCTGCACATCATCTCATGTAACAATGATGTCATCAACATAGACCATAATAACGACCGTACCTTTGTGGGTCCTCTGAACAAGCAACGAATGGTATGCACTTGATCTCTTGAATCCATGCTTCTCAATCAGGTCTGAGAGCTTCTGGAAGCAAGTCCTTGAACTCTGCTTAAGGTCATAGATGGCCTTGTGAAGTCTACAAACCTGTTGACACTCCCCCTCAATAGCAAACCCTGGAGGTTGTTGCATGTAGACTTCTTCAGGGAGATCACCATACAAAAAGGCATTTTTGACATCAAGCTGAAATAAAGGCCAATCACGTACCACAGCTAGAGCAAGGAGAACTCTAAATGTGAAGTGGCTAGCAACCGAGAGAATGTGTCCAGATAGTCCACCCTATAGGTTTGAGTAAAACCATGTGCAACTAATATGGCCTTGTAACGGTCAATACTTCCACCGGCGTGGTTCTTGATAGTAAGCACCCACTTGCAACTAACAATAGATGCTCCAGAAGGAGCACGGACCAAGCTCCATGTGCCACGTGACTGTAGCGCAACCATCTCCTCTTCCATGGCAGGACGACACCTACTATCTCTCAAGGCCTCCTGGTAAGTTTGGGAAATCTCCACAGTAGATAGACCAACTGCAAATCTCATGAAATCCCCTGCCAGGCAATCAAAAGAAACATGGGAAGCGAGAGCATACTATGCACATGTACGCCTCCGCTTCCGAAGTGCAATAAGTACATCCATGTCATTAGGGAACTCCTCAATCTGTATGCCAGCCTCCTACAAAGGTTCCTGACTAGAAGATCCCCAATGTTCTATATGTTGGCCAGCCTTCTTGCTTACAAGATGATCCCCGATGACATCTCCTACAAGCCCATCACCACCTCCGCCAAGGTAGGAAATGTCGATATCGACATTGTAGAGATATTTCTAGAATTTATGTACTGTTCTGTTATGTTTATTTTCCTTGTTCCACCTTATGTAATTTACCCATAGGATTTCTCTATATAAGAGAGCCTAGGGTTCCTTAGAATAATAAGTTCTCATTTTCTTTTCCACCAACATGGTATCAGAGCCTCCATCCTAAAACCCTAGCTGCCCCTCCCCTTACTCGTCGACGTCGTTGCCCCTCCTCCCCACCACCCCCGCCGCTCCTCCTCTCGTCGCCCCCCCCCCCATCTCGCGGCTCCTTATCACGTCGCCCTCCTTCCGCCCCCATCCCGCCGCTTCTCCATCATATAACTGTCGGCGTCGTCTCCCCCCCCCCTCCCCCTGTCACCTTCTCTCTCCTTCATGGATTTGAGTGCATAAGTCTACATATGCACTCAACTCCTTATATGTTTATGTAGACAGTTATTCATTGGTCTGCAAACCCTAGTTCTTCGTCTCTGACAACAATGTCAGAAAATAAAGTTGATATGCCCTCCATAGGCGCCTTCAAAGGTCCAGCGCCAATAGTCAAGATGGATGAGACGAATTACGAGCTCTGGGCGATGCAGTTCATGAGTTTCATGAAGTCAAACGGTAAGAAACACACTCTTACCGAAGATGAGCCGGCAGCGAAGACTGGGGTTTATGCCTCATGGGAGGCTGATGACTCGTATGTCAAGGTCTGGCTTTCAGGCACACTTACGATGGAGATTGCTAATGATGTCCTCCATCAGCCCACTGCTAAGGCAATGTCGTACATTCTTGTCGCGACATACTCGCAGATGAGAAACGAGACCAAGATCCTCCAACTTCAGCATGATATATTTACGGTCAAGTAGAATGGACGGTCGTTGCATTCGTTGTATACATCCCTACGATGAATGTTTGAGAAGCTTTACAGTATCATTCCCCTGACGGCAACCCCTGAGCAACGAAAGACGTTCCGATATGCTACAATGGTGGGGGTCTTACTACCGACACTTAATCCGGAGTATGATGCGGCTCGCTCGCAGATCCTGACGGATGCTACTATGCCTCCAGCAGAGGAAGTGTATCGACGGCTCAGCAGAATCACAGTTCCTTCTACTGCTGCTACTCCATCTCCTTCAATGATGGCAGCTTCTAGAGGCAGAGGAGCATCTTCTTATTTTCGTGGACGTAGACCTTGTGGTCGAGGTGGCCGATTAGTCAGCCATGCACCTTCTGTCCTCGTCCGGGTCATATGGAGGATACATGATATTCTAAGCATGGTTTCCCTGCATCAACCCGTGTAGCCGAGCACGTTGCGCCTCCACAGACACCTACTTCAGATCAGCAGTTTGAGGATCTTGTCGCCAGACTCCGTGATATCATGCCTCATGCCACTACTGACTCGTCAGGAGGTCACTCAGACATTGCAGCTTCAGCCTCTGCCAGTACGTCAGCCCCAGCTAGCACATCAGGTAGTGCTTATGCATTTACGTCCGGTCATAGTTCTGATGTTTCCGAATGGATTATGGACTCCGGTGTGACACATCATCTCTGTCGAGACAGAGATAATCTTACATCATACAGGGAGGTTCCACCCGGGCGATCGGTAGTAATAGAAGATGGGACTCATTCCCCCATCATTGGACAGGGGGAGATCAGTTTGACACCCTCCATGCGACTACAGAATGTCTTGCATGCTCCAGATTTTTCAATGAACTTACTTTCTATTAGTCAGATTACAAAGGATTTGCATTGTCGTACTATTTTTGGCCCATCGTCTCTTATTTTTCAGGACACTCTAACGGGCAGGGTGATTGGTTGTGGTTGTGAGCAAGATGGTCTCTATCGGTTGGTTCACACCCCCTATATTGGTGTCTCATCTCAGTCCAGTGGAACTGCTTCTCCTTTTACTTGGCATCTACGTTTTGGTCATCTCCCTCTTCAGAAGTTGCGCCATATCTTGCCCCAGATTTCACCAAGGTCTTCTTTTCAGTGTGAAGCGTGTCAGTTGGGAAAGCATCACAGATCTACTTTCCCTAGTGGTGAGTCTCGGAGCAGTCGCTCCCCTTTCAAGCTGTTGCATGTTGACATTTGGGGTCCGAGTCGTGTCCCTGATCACTAGGGACACAGGTTTTACCTAGTCATCGTTGATGATTTCTCTAGATTGTCATGGGTGTTTTTATTAAAGAATAAATATGAAACAGAGGATGTCATCAAAAATCTTATTAATGAAGTTCGAAATGTTTTTACTTCTAATGTGAAAATTGTGTGTACAGATAATGCCTTGGAATTTTGCACTCGTGCTCTTTCACATTTCTTCTTGTCTCACGGCATTATCCATCAAACGACTTATGCCTACACATCTCAACAAAACGGTATTGCGGAGAGAAAACATCGTCATCTTCTTGATATAACTCGGACTTTACTTACCCCAAGTTGTGCTCCTGTGTCTTTTTGTGGTGATGTAGTTTTTATGGCATGTTATCAGGTGAATCGTATGCCCTCCTCTGTCTTAGGTGAGAAAGTTCATCTTTCTGTTGTCTTTCCTGATAAGGAATTGTTCTCCCTAACTCCTCATGTCTTTGGCTCGGTTACTTTTGTTCATCAACTCACTCCAGGGCTTGACAAGCTCTCACCTAGGGCTGTCAAGTGTGTGTTTCTTGAGTACTCGTGTACTCAAAAGGGTTACTGATGCTATGATCCTGTGAACAAGAGATATTATGTTAGTGTCGATGTCATCTTCTTTGAGTCTGTGATGTATTTTTCACCTACTGGTGATAGGATGACTTTTTCCACTACTGATGATGAGATTTATGTGTCACCTCCTCCTCTACGTCATTCTGATCACATACCAACTCCTACTGCTCCACCACCATCACCACCACCACCACCACCTCCGCAGCCACCAGTCCCACCTTTACCGAGATTTTATACCCGTCGTCCGATTCCTGCTCATGGAGGTAGTCCTTCATCCACCACAGCCCAGGTATGTCCATGTGATATTAGTAACGATGGGACTGACAATGCACAAGTGCAGGGATCTTTGCAGGAGAATAACATACAGGTGGACAATGTTGATGATTTGGATGTACCTATTGCCTTAAGGAAGTCTAAGCGGAAGTGTGTGTCCTATCCACTTGCTTCACAGGTTTCATTCCATCGCCTCATTGGTGATTTTCAGAGGTTTGTTGTGGCCTTATCTACCGTGGAGATACCACGGAATTATCAGGATGCCTTGAAAGATAGTTGTTGGCTGGAGCTTAGTTGTTGCTCCCCTAGGAGCTTCTGTTGTCAGTTGTAAATGGGTCTTTACGGTCAAATATAATGTGGATGGCAGCCTTGATAGTTACAAAGCAAGGATAGTGGCACGTGGATTCACTCAAACCTATGGCGTGGATTATATGGAGACGTTTTCTCCGGTTGCATGCCATTCCACTCTATGTGTTCTTCTTTCAATCGTCGTGGTACGTAATTGGCCCTTGTTACAGCTTGATGTTAAGAATGCCTTTTTATATGGGGATCTGCAGGAAGAAGTCTACATGCAGCAGCCTCTGGGGTTTGCTGCTGATGGGGAGTGTCAGATGGTGTGTAGACTTCAAAAGGCCATATATGGTCTTAAACAAAGTCCGCGGGCATGGTTTCAGAAGCTTTCAAATTTAATTCAGAAGCAAGGGTTCAAAAGATCAAATGCTGATCACTCTTTGTTTGTCCAGAAGACTCTCAGAGGTATTATTGTTATTATGGTATATGTTGATGATATACTTGTTACGGGAGATGACATGCAGGGGATAAAGATGGCAGAAGCCTTTTTAGGCCATCAGTTTGTGACTAAGGATCTTGGTACCCTACGATAATTTCTGGGATTGGAATTTGCAAGGAATGCATAGGGTTTTGTGATGACCCAAAGGAAGCACATTACAGATATGCTTGTTGGGACGGGCATGATCGGGTGTCGACCCTCGACTACTCCCATGGATCATAGTATGAAGTTATATGGAGATGATACAGAGGAGGTTGACAGGAGAAGATATAAAGAAATGGTAGGAAAGCTTCTCTATATTACCATCACTAGACCCGACATTGCGTTTGCGGTAAGTCGGGTGAGTCAGTTCAGGAACAACCCAGACAGGTACACATGGATGTTGTATATATGATACTAAGATATCTAAAGTCCTCCCCAGGTGCAGGACTGTTGTTCAGGAAAGAAACAAATCTCTCTATCTCTACATGTGCTGATGTGGATTTTGCAGGATGTCCTAGGGATCAGAAATCTACTTTAGGTTTTGCAGTGTTTGTTGGCAGTTCCTTAGTTTCTTGGGAAAGCAAGAAACAGACAGTGGAAGCTAGATCTAGTGTTGAGTCTGAGTACAGGACCATGGCACAGGCAAGTATGGAGATGATGTGGGTTCGAGCTGTATTAGAAGATCTACATATAGATGTACCTCTACCCGTGCAATTACAATGTGACAATCAAGTAGCATTATTTGTTGCTAATAATCATGCAATACATGAAAGAACGAAGCATATTGAGGTAGACTGCCACTATACCAGGGATATGATTCAGAAGGGTTTGATTTCTACTTCCCATGTCAGTTCAGGAGAGCAGACTACGGATATCTTTACCAAGCCATTGCTCAGAGGGTCGTTTCAGAAATGTTCTTCCAAGCTGAGCATGATTGACATCTATGCTCCATCTTGAGGGGGAGTGTAGAGATATTTCTAGAATTTATGTACTCTTCTGTTATGTTTATTTTTCTTGTTCCACCTTATGTAATTTACCCATAGGCTTTCTCTATATAAGAGAGCCTAGGGTTCCTTGGAATAATAAGTTCTCGTTTTCTTTTCCACCAACAGACATCATATCGATATGATGTCGATACGATATTTCCACGATATATCATCGAAATATCGCCTATATCGACACACTTTTGTGAAGGAATGGCCAAAAAAGAAGCATATATCGCCAAATCAATATCGATATCGGTCATGTTGATACCGATATATTGTCGATATATCACGATATTTCGTACCATGCCTCATGTTGCGCCCGTTGCTCCACCTACAATACCACCATCACCCACTACCCTTGCTCCACCCTTGCCATGGTTCTATACTCGTAAGCCGACTTTTGCTCATGGTCTTCGTCTGTCATCTCACCATGCCTCAGGTTTGTTCTGAAGAAATTGTATTTACTGATGGATCTGGAGAAGGAAACAATGAGCAAGAGATCCCCAATGACACATCTCCACATCCATCAGTAGAAATAATGTATTCAGAACAAACCTGAGGTGTGTTGGATGGTGGGAGATGACCATGAGTAGAAGTCGACCGACGAGTATAGAAATGTGACAAGGGTGGAGCAAGGATAGTGGGTGGTGGTGGTACAAGAGGAGGTGGGGGAGGTCGTGTAGGAGGAGAAATAGGCGCAGCGGGAGGTGGTGATGGGCTTGTAGGAGTAGGTTGCATGTAGACCTCATCGTCTAAATTAGACGAAGTCAATCTATCTCATGTAAGGAAAATACATCACCAACTCGAAAAATGTGACATCAGCACTGACATAATATTTCATGTGCAATGGATCATAGCACCTATATCCCTTCTGCGTCATGGAGTACCCAACAAAAACACATTTGACATCTCTAGGAGAGCTTGTCAAGACCATGAGATAATTGATGTACATAGGCAATTAAGCCAAATACACGAGGGGTGAGTGAGAACAAATCCTTCTTGGGAAAGGCAAGTGCGAAAGGAATTTTCTCACTTAGTACAAACGAGAGCATGTGATTCATTAGATAACAAGCAATAAGAACCGTACCGCATCTCCCCAGAACGAATGTGGAGCATGACTCTTAATGAGAAGGGTTCGAGTAACATCAAGTGGCGATGCTTACGTTCTACAACACTATTTTGTTGAGACGTGTACGCACATGAAGTTTGATGAACAATACCACGAGATGAGAAGAACTGTGAGAGTGCAAGAGTACGAAATTCCAATGCATTGTCAATTCGCACAAATTTAACTGTAGATGAAAAAAGATTCTTTACTTCATTGATAAAAGATTTTATCACATTCTCAGTCTCGGATTTATTCTTTAATAAGAAAATCCATGACAAACGAGAGAAAATTATCTACAACCACTAGATAAAATATGTCCCTAGTGATCGGGTACATGACTCGAACCCCAAATGTCTACATGAATCAACTCAAAAAGAGAGCTACTACTCCAACCCCGACGACTAGGAAAAGCAGATCAATGATGCTTTCCTAACAGGCATACCTCGCACTGAAGGATGAGCGAGGTAGGATCTGAGGAAGAACGTGACACATCTTCTGAAGAGGAATGTGACCAAAGCGCAGGTGCCACATAAATAGGGAGATTGGTCATGTAGGATTAGAAGATAGACCAACATATGGAATATGGACTAGTCGATAGAGGCCGAGCTATGCTCGCGGTCACAGCTAATCACCCTGATAAGAATGTCCTGAAATACAAGGGAAGATGGATAAAAAATAGCATGACAAGCAAATCCTTTGTAATCTAACTGATAGACAATAAATTCATAGAAAATCAGGAGCATGCAGCACATTCTATAGACACATCGAAGGCGTCAAACTGATCTCCCCTTGTCTTACTACAGGAGGATGAGTCCCATCGGCTATGATAACTGATCTGCTAGGTGGAACATGCTTGTACTCAAGAAACTAACTCATGTATCCACACATGTGACGGACGCCCCAGAATCCATTCTGTAATATCCATTATCACAACTGGTAAGAGCATAGATGCTACATGAGGTACTGGCAAAAGCAGAGGCTGCAACATCTAAATGGGCTCTCGAAGTTGGCGAGGAAACATGAGACCCGGCATGGGGCACAATCTCCCGTAGTCGAGCCACCAAGTTATCAAACCTCTGATGAGATATAGGAGCAACAGGGGGCTCGACGTCCTCCGCTACACGGGCAGATGCGAGAAAGCCATGCTTTGAGTAGCATGTATCCTTTGAGTGTTCTAAACAGTGACAATATGTGCACGGCTGACGAATACGACCTTCTCTACCACGAGGTCCAAACCACGGAATTGAGAATAGCCTCCCCTACCACAGGAGGTGGTCATCGTAGAAGAGGTCTGGTTAGAGTCAGACGATGGGATAGTCATCATGTTGAGTCTGTGGTAAGCCTCCTCCATGGGAGGACTAGTAGCGTCCGTAAGCATCTGTGAACGAGCAGCATCTTACTCTGGATCAAGTGCTGCTAGAAATACGCCAACCATAGTGTCGTTCATGTATGCCTTCTCCTGATTGGGGTAGCAGTAAGAGGCATAAAGCTGTGGAGCTTCTCGAACATGCCGCATAGAGATATGTATAGCGAATGAAGAGGAAGTCCATTCTGCTTGACTGTGAAAATGTCATGCTATAGTTGAAGGATTTTCGTCTCATTCCTCGCTTGGGAATTGGTGGCCGTGAGGATCTCCTATATCGTCTTGGCGGTGGGCTGATGTAAAACGTCATTGACGATCTCTATCGTCAATGTACTAGATAACCAAACATGCGCATAGGTATCGTCCGCCTCCCACGAGGCGTTCACCGTAATTTTCTCAATCAGCTCCTCCTCGATAAGAATATGTTTCTCACATATAGACTGCATAAGACTCATGAATTGCTTGGCCCAAAATTCATAATTTGTCCCATCCATCTTGACTATCGGCATGCACCTCGAAAAGTGCATGTGGTGGGAATGTTAACCTTGTTTTCTGACATACTACTGGATTGAGCAAAAACTAGTGTTTGTAGAACAAAAGAAGATTCGTCTACACAGACATACAGGGAAGTAGTTGCATGTGTAGACTTACGATGCAACCAATCCCATCAACGACCTCTGCTGCAAAATGTGGCACCTACTTGGAATAAGATGTGGCAATAGTTGCATGAAGAAGGAGGTCCAATAGCTAAGGCAGCAGCCGTAAATGAATAGGCGGTAGCGACAGCCGCTGGAGAAAGCAACGGTGCAGCCGTTGGAGAGGTGGTGGCATCGTGGGCTTGGTGGTAGGGCTAAGGTTTTGGTGGGGTATGAGATCTCTGGTCTAGGATCGCCACTCCGATACCATATTGGGAAAAAACAATCAAATTTTGTTCCAATGAACCCTAGAGCTCTCTTATATAGAAGAGAAGCCCATGAATAAATTACATAAGACAAAAGAAAGAAATGTAAATATAAAAAAAGTCCAAAGATATGATAATATCTCTACAATATCGAGAGTGAATGGAACTATAAATACAAATAGAAATGGTGAAGCCTTCTCCTACTTTAACTAGAATCGACTACATGGATTCTTGCTCAAATCCATGCTGAAAATAAAAATTTTATAATGTTGAGTTCATAAATTGATCTCAATTTAATTAGGACCAAAACAAATAATCTAAATTCAAGTACCTAATAAAAAATTCTACAACATTGAGTTCATACATTGATCTCAAGTTAATTTAAAATCAACGAACAACTCAAATAACCAAAATAAATCCTAATTGATGATCAGCACTTGCATCAATTCTCCTCTACTTAAAAAATTGCAGCTCTTTATGAGTTTCTTTGCTGCATAATCAATTTATCTAGTGCTTTATCACCATTTTGAAGTTCTGGAGCTCCCATATGAATTCTAGAATACCATGCTTGAGAGCATTCTTCCTATTATAGTGAAAGTAGTGCCAAAATCTATGCTGGAGTTCTGGAACTATTTCTACAATGGTCTCTATTACAATCACTGTTATGGTGGCCTTCGAAAATTGAAATTTGAAAACTTTGAAATAATTTATAATTCAAATATAGTCCGTAATATATACCACAGTCTTCCAATCAGAGAGGCCTCTTGATGAGAAGATGTTGTACTCTTACAGATAATACTAGAATATAAGTGCAGTTTTTTAGTCTGATCTTAAATTTTTTTTCATGCAGGGGCCTTTTGGTGATTCTTTGTAGTATCTGGGGTCTTTAGAAATTCATTTGGATTTTGGTTGCACCATGGAATTTCGGTAAAACCTTTTTTAATAGCATTCCTCCAAAAGATATTAACAAAATTGACGAGTTTGTAATTTTCCCAAATATTTAGTAAATCCACTGCCAACTTTCCACAAAAGGTGGAATGTTGTTTCCAAATGGAAAGAATATGTGCCTCCCACTTCGATATTCTCCTTACGAGAACCTCAAATAATTTCAGGGAAACTTTAGAGCTTTTAGTAAGGAAATGGAAGCACACTATCCTCCTGAAATCTAGCAGCAAATCACTCTCCCGTCTACTCGGATACGGGTGAGGGAAGGTCGATGTGCTCATCTTCAGGTTTGAGCGCTCCTAGTTGTTGGAGGCTCCTGGGATCAGCTACAAAGTGCCTATACCTAAAGTTAAAAGCACTATGCAAGAGATTATTCTCTTTCAAGACGAAGGCCAAAACAGCCAGGGAATTGTGGCGGGAAGCAGCCTAGGAGAAGGTAGCATGTTGAGACTCTCTTGAGGATGGGAGGATTCCGAGGATTGGGCGAGTCTGGGATAAGCTACAAAGTGCCTATACCTAAAGTTCAAGGCACTATGCAAGAGGCTGTTCTCTTTCAAGACGAAGGTCAAATCAGCAAGGGAATTGCTGCGGGATGCAGCCTACGAGAAGGTAGGGGACGATGAATTTGTTGAGCAGGGCATTGCAAAGAAGATTATTGAGGAAGAGGACCAAAGGAGAGAGGTGGAGTGGGGGCAGTATCATGACAAAGATGGCTGGAATAAGGTGATGTCAATACGTGTTTCTTCCATGCAGCGGCTAGTGATCATCGACGCCGTCAAGGTTCAGAAATGTGGTATGCGGTATTCATTTGGTCATGCGGTCTAAAGCGAGTAAGGGATATGCGGAGTATACGGAGGTATATGCGACTTATGTGGTTTATAATATCTCAATTTAAAATATTATAAAATAAACAATAAAATGTGATTATATAAAAAAATTGATGATCTAACAAAATCCAAATTCAAAAATTTCAAATAAGATAATATAATCAATAAGATATAAATGCATGATATTATAAATTATTTATTTTTAGTGTGTATTTTGAATTTAATGCAAATTTATACATATACAAATTTAGGTTCAACAGGGAACACATGAATTATATAAGAAAACCTTTAATGTATATATAGATCCTATAGATAACAAAAGCTAAAGAATAATCAAAGTTATACAAATCATACACCCAAAATTATACACATATATGTATCTCCAATGGACAAAACATGTTGACAAAAAATATAGGGGAAAATTGTATTTGCATTAAAATTTATTAAAAGCGCAAAAATGTAAAGTGTCGGACTGTTAGTCAATTATTTCATGTTTTACTTGAAGAATTAGAATGAATTTCATTAGATAGAAAATTCTCGTAAATCGTTCACTAATAAGTGTTGAGAACAATGGAAAAAATAGATATAAGAATAAATACCCTAGATTATATTCCCAAATGCAAGATATACGAGAATAATGAAAAGATGCATCAATGTAAATGATGATGTAAGAGTTGCTCGAAAAAAATCGAGTTAATGTGTCATCAGCATATCATAGATTAACATGAATCCTATCAGATATGTGGTCGCATATGCCGCATATTCAGACCGTATATGCGTTTTGACCGCATACTGCCGCATATGCCATATGCACTTTTGGAAAGTGATCGAATACGCATATGTGGACGTATATGCGGCCGCATGGACCACATTTCCGAACACTAGACACCGCAACCTCATCCATTCAGTTGAAGTGAGAGCAAGCTTGTAAAAAATGGTCGACTAACCAACTTAATCGACTCGTTTAGTCTACAAGGTTGGGTGGCCACTCCAACTAAGGCGAATCGACCCTTAGTCGGTCAACTGACTAAAAGGTCCATTTAGTTGGCCAATTAGTTGGTCATTTTCTTTTTGGGACTATTTTTCTATTTTTTAAAAAGAAAATTTAATCTCAGATGCTTAATGTTCTTAATGTTCTATTAGAATTAAATTATTTCGTTTATTTCGTTGATCGTATAGAAAATGTGCAAATTTAACTAAATATATAAGAATATATGTACATAAAATGATTTGAATATTTTAAATAATTAAAAGAATATATCGAACTAAAGTTTGACTAAATTCGTTTAGTCCTTCGACTATCGATTAATCTTTAGTAAGTGACCTGGTTGACCAAATACTAACTACCGACTTTTGCAACCTCGAGTGGGAGGGTAGACTTCCCAAAGGTATGATGAGGTGGCATGCGCCATTACAGATCACTTCTGACATGCAAGCCAAAGGTTTTTCCTAGTGGTTTTAGATGGCTCGGTCTGGGTGTTCCTCGAGTCACCACGAGGTCGTGGAGGGTCTGATAGTGGACTTTGACATGCAGAAAGTTAGAGAAGTTTGGCTTGAATGTTGATAATTACCATGGACCAGTTGGTTTCCGGGTCTTCTTCTTTAAAATGTTCTGGGACATTGTGGCAAAAGAGATGATGGTTGTGATTTATGAAATCGCCAAAGGAAATTCTAGATTTAAGCGCTTAAATCGATCCCTCGTCTTTCTTCTAACAAAAAAGGATGTCATGACCAAAGTGGAAGACTGCAGCCCAATTGCACTTTCCAATGCAATTTACCTAACTGTTGCGAAGGTTGTGGCAAACATATTAAGTGGTTTGCTGGGAAGGTTGATTCTCCAATGTAGTGTACTTTTCTTCATGTGAGGCAGATGATGTATAGTGTGGTATTGGCTTCTAAAGTTGTATTAGATTGGAAGAGGCCAAATGTTAGGAGTGTGCTTTGGAAAGAGAAATTTTCCAAGGCATTGACTATGTGGATTGGAAATTTATTTAGGCCTCGTATACTGGAGGGGTTTCCCTTATACATGGATCTCTTGGCTAAAGTGATGCATCACGACTCCCTCACATATAGTTTTGGTAAATGTGTTGCCATAGGGTGGATTTTTACAACTTCATAGAAGCGTCAAGCAGGGATGTCCTCCGGCACCAATCCTTTTTGTTATGGTGGGCACATGCCCTAACTATTATGCTAGAGAGGGTATTACTGGTGGATTCTCATTTGGATTTTCGAGAGGGGATATCCATTCTGACTCTACAGTATGATTATGATACAATCTTGTTTGTTGAAGAAAGCGTGGAGCATTGCAAAGGGTTTAGACTTGTTTAGAGAGGTGCTCGGACTGAAGTTCAATATGTCCAAGCAAGCATTTACTATGTTCAACGTGAGAGATGATATAGCATTGTGTGAAGCCATGTTGAGATGCCAAAGAGCCACAGCACCTATGTAGTATCTCCCCCGCCTCGATGGCCAAAAAGACGCAGAAGTGGGATTGGTAACCCCTGTGATTGAAAAGATAGACAAAAGTTAGTTGGATTGAAGTACTCATGCTTATTCAGAGGTGGGAAGCCTATGTTGATGAAATATGCACTTTCAGCCAAACTTGTCATTTTATCATCCAAGTTGCTAAAGTTGGCATCAGGAAGAGGTTAAAATTTATCATGTGGTTCTTCTTTTAATCCAACTCCGGTGACTCATACGGCTGGCCTTTGGTAGACTAGGAGGACAATTACCCAGTCAAAATGATACTTGTCCTCATGTTCTCAGTTTCGAATAAATGAACAAAACACTCTCGTTAAAGTTGATCGTCTATATATGGGGCAAAACAGAGGACCTAGTATGCAAATTTATTAAAACGATCAGCCATAGAGCACCGTCAACATTTGGAAAGGTTTTTGTGCGATTTTTACCTATGGTGAGGCCCGGGGCCCTAGTTTCTTTCGTCATATATATTCCCTCAAAAGTTCAAATAAATACCTACTAATATATTATTCTAATTGCAATTGAGATCCAAATATATATATAAGAAAATATATAGTTGCTTTGCGAAGTCGAGGAGAGGTATAAGAGGAGATTCAGAATAAGGCTGCCAACCTGCCGAGGGCAAATGAATATCTGCGTTGCTCGTAAATGACTACGGGAAAGTCCCAGAATAACTCAGAAATGAATATCAGAATTTCTTGCGGTATGTGCTAGGCAATGAAAGGAGTTTCCATTTTTAAATGATGATTGGACTGAAGACGGTGCCCAAGAGGGGAGTTTTTTTTTTAGAGTATGTAGGGTGATCCCCCGTTGTGGGGTTCACCGTCGAAAAGATTTCAGTAAAAAAGATTTAGATTACATGACCGTGAGATCCAGAAATTAAAAAGTGCATTACAATGTGATAAAATATTCTCATCATAAAACCTCTGGTGGTTGAAGATCACTTCATTTCTTCCGGCCCAAATGGCCCAGAGCACAGCAAATGGTTTCGAGCAGTCATCATTAGAGTTGCCGCCGACCAATCTAATTGAACTCCAAAATTCCGAAGTGCTCGTACTCACCACCGATGTTAGTCCAGCCTCTCTCCATACTCGTGCTGACGTCGGGCATTTGAAAAACAAATGGTCCAAATCCTCATTCGCCTCCCCGCATCCGTCGTACAACGTATTTGTCAGGCCCAACAATCTCCCCCTCCGAGCTTTATCACATAAGCGTTTCCTTCTCAAGCACCACAGGAAAACCTTTACTCTACTCGGGATCTTCGCCGCCCATATAACGTTCATGTCCTGGCACAGCTCCCTGTCAAGCTCCTCCTCCCTCGATCTCAGCTCCTTGTATACTTTCTTCACCGAGAATTTGTTGTCCATCCACTGAAAATGATCCCTGTCCCCCGAAACTCCCCAAGGGGTGGGAGATCAGATTGCATCCTTATGAAATCGTCCAATCGTTGATCGGAGAGATCTGCAAGAATGTCGGTGACCATGTTCCTAGTCCCACCACCTGCGAAATCGTTGCATCCTTCATCTCCGCCAAGGAAAAGAGACGCGGGAATCTAGCTTCCAGCGTGCCCTCTCCACTCTAGTCGTCCCGCCAGAATCTGAAAAGTTGTCCATCCCCCACCTTAGGGCATAGCATGTGTGACAGCAGGGGTAAGACCTCATGAATACCAGCCTAAAGCGGCGATTCAAAGCGAACTCTTCTCGTCACGAGATCTCCACCTATACCATAGACCCTCCTCAACAATCTAGCAGCCAGCGACGTTAAGGGACCCCAGACGCGGATGACCCATTTGGCGATGAGCGCCCTGTTCATACACTCAATATCCCTAACGCCCAGTCCGCCTTCCTTGCGCCCCCTCATGATTTCATCCCACTTAACCAGATGCATCCCATGACCAAGCTGCCTCCCATCGGACCAGAAGAATCTCTTCATCAAGGACTCAATTTTCTTCCTAACTTCAACCGGCATAATTCTAGTAGAGTAGAAGTTGATAGGAATAGCCGAGAGGACGTGCTTCAGGAGGACCAATTTTCCCCCTCTAGATAAAGTGATCACTTTCCACCCTGCCAGTCTCTGATCTATCCGCTGCACCACTTCTTCCCAATCAGCATTCCTTAGTTTCCCTGCCGCCAGGGGAAGTCCCAAGTAAGTGATGGGAAGCTCCCCCAAGGCGTAATCACATATCGCCACAATGCTGAGATGCTCCGCCTCGTCCATCCCAAAGGTAATGATCGCCGACTTACTCCTGTTAACCTCTAAGCCTGAAAGCTGCCCAAAAATGTCCACTAGTTGCGCTGCATTAGAGTTCTGAGCTACCGTCCCACCCAAAAGGAGGATCGTATCGTCGGCATACTGTAACAGAGGGATGGAGATGTCATCCATGTGAAATCCCTCACACCAGCCCGCCTCGATGGCCTGTTTGAAAAGAACTCCCAAAGCATCCGCCACCAGGACGAACAACATAGGAGCAAGCGAGCAACCCTGCCTCACACCCCGTTGCGGTTGGAAGAAACCTCCCTCTGGTTTTCCATTCATCGGGATCGAGTAGGACGAGGTAGTGACACATCTCTTCATCCAATCCACCCACTTATCTGGGAAGCCTCTCCTCGTCAAGGACTGCCAAAGGAACTTCCATTGTACGCAATCATAAGCCCAAGAGGAGAGATTTCTAAGGTTGTTTTCTCTAGCTTCTGACATAATGGGACTGTAGCGAACTCTCGGGACGGCAATGCATTCTTACCATCTTTCAAATCAAATTTGTCAAATCAAAGAGTAGTTGAACTCTTGGAATTGGTGGAGTCCTTTGACAGTGCGAAGAGCTCATCTGTTGGGCGCGATTAATGGTGTTTGTCCGATGGCACATATTCGGTTAAGAAGGCATACAAATTTTTGCTAAGGAATACTTCTTTTTGGCCCCAGGTTTTGGATTGATCGATTACCTTATGTAGACCGATCGATCACCTTTTACGCGTAGATATTTTCTGATCAATCAGTCAAGATCAATTGAATGATTACATGATAGTATTGCCTAATACCAAATCAATCACTTCAAAGATTTAATCAGTTACTTGTTAAAAATTGAATTTATTAAATTAACAAAAGTCATGTGACAAACATCAACAAACATCTGTGATAAAAGGTAAAGTTTATCAGTACTAGTAACGAGTTAGCTGGTATTTTCATTAAGCCTGGTTATGGAAGAACTAATCTATTAAAAGATAAGTTGGTATTTGCAATTTTTCAAATTTGTAATATTCAGTTGTCATATATTTCCTAAAAGGTGTCTTAAATATAAAGAGATTAAAGAACTTTGATCTCTAAAATAATGGTGAATCATACATTTTGCCCTATGGGGTGTCTAGAAAAGGAAATCAAATACTTCATTCTGCATGGCTCATCAAATTCGGCACAAAATATGGAAAAATATGATATTGTTGTATCAAAATTACTTTAAATATATATATATAATTAGGATTTCAAGTGTTTTTGATGTTTCTTAATGCATTTTAATATATTATGGAGAAGTTAAACTAAGTGGTTAAAGTGGTCAGCCCACCTTTCTACCAATCCTAAAACCCCTCTTTTAAAACCGCCTTCCTCTTTCTCCACTCATAAGAAGATGCCTTGAAGTCGACTCAAGGCCTTTCTTTACGTAGGTGAATGAGAATGAGAGGCTCTTCTCACCGGAGGAAACTCAAGAACGTTTTAACAATTATTTCAATCTTGGTGACTCAAGTTCGTTAAAGCGTCATTAACCAAAAGACTCCTCGTTTTTCCAATTTTGATCCATTCAATCCTTCATAGTTTTAATAACATTTTTATGTCTTTTATTCAAGGATTCAAGTCATGTAATAGACACATGCATTGTCTGCTTGCTTATTTATTTTTGCTTTGAATTTGTTCTACTTGCTTCGGACTACAACATCTATTTCTTATGTTACTCAACTTAGTTTGATTGCAAGCTTAATTCGTCAAGATTTTTGCCTACAATAAAAAGCGGAAGATTTATCTACTCTCTCTTGAATATATTGTGATATCTCTCTATTATCTTCATCTCTTACCTTTATAGGAATTGGATATTTTTAGGGGTAGATTGGATATTTTGTTCGAGATGTTTGTTTCAGATTATTCTAATTATGCTTTATCATTATCTAAAAGGAGTTTGTTAAAACACGTGATTTTAATAATTAAAGGAACGTTGTTTTAAATAAAGATGTCCTTTATCAGTTAAACTGGCAATTATTGCAATTGTTGCAGAAATCAATATGCTCAGTAGATAGTATCTTCAGAATATTTCTAGTATTCAACTGAACTAAATATGTGACACTGGAAAGTTTGTAAATTTCTAGAGCATGAAAAGAATCCAAAAAATTATGTCTTTATATATCTAATTGAGTGGTAGTGTAGTGTGCCTACCACCCAAAAGACCGGGATTCAAATCCCGCCTTGTGAGGGCTGCGTTAGGTAGCTGACAACCAATGTAAAAAGGGTCTTGTGGTAGTGTGGCATGCCTACCACCTGAAAGACCAGGGTTCAAATCCCTCCTTGTGGAGGTTACGTTAGGTAGCCCACAACCACTATAAAAAATAGTTGGATCTTTCAACATGGATTTGAGCAAGAATCCATGTAGCCGACCCTACTTATTGTGGGAGAAGGCGTTGCCATTTTATATATCTAATTAAGTCAGTTTGTCATAAATTAATATATTGACAAAATGTATAGCCTTTCATGCGCAAATTACTCCACATGTATTTTAAAAACCTATTGCCTAGGTACATAAACTCAGCCATGGCCGGTCCCAAGCCCGAGTTGCGCGTTAGGTAGCCGACAGCCAGCGCAGGAGAGATAAATTCGTAAATAGTGTTCTTAAAGTTCTTCTAAGAACACTATTTATGAATTTATCTCGAAACCGTTCGGATCTTTTAAACATGGATTTATCTATTTTGCAACATGATGGGGAAATTGATGGAGATGTTACTAATAAAATAAATGTAGGCTGGCTAAAGTGGAGAGGAGCCTCCGTTGTTCTCTGTGATGAAAATTCCTTTAAAAATTAAAGGAAAGTTTTACAAAGCAGCCGTGAGACCTGCTATGCTTTATGGTTCTGAATGTTGGCCTGTGAACCATAGACATGTGCAGAGAATGGCTGTAGCAGAAATGAAAATGCTAAGATGGATGTGTGGACATACACGTAAAGATCGGATTCGGAATGATGCAATCCGAAAGAAAGTTGGTCTAGCTCCAATCGAGGATAAGATGCGAGAAAACCGCTTAAGATGGTTTGGTCATTTGCAAAGAAGGTCAACTGATGCACCGGTTAGGAGATGCGAGTGTTGGGATGTTGAGCCGGCTAAGAGAGGGCGAGGACGGCCCAAGAAGTGTTGGAAAGAGACTATACGAAGGGATCTTAGTTTTTTTGGATATAAGTCCGAGATTGACCCAAGACAGATCTGAATGGAGGCGAAGAATCCATGTAGCCGACCCTACTTAATTGTGGGAAAAGGCTTTGTTGTTGTTGTTGTTGTTGTTGATTGCCTAGGTACATAAACCTCATATACCAGTATACCCCCAACAGCTCACTACCCGCCAGAATCCTGCTATCGTTGTACTAGTACAACCCAAGCATGCACCGCTACATGATACTATTGTGCACATATACACTTGTCCACCGGTACACAATCTCGATCTTGTTCAAACCAACTTTTTTTGTTGAGGTCAAAAAAGGGGGAAATACGCAATGGCGTCTGCCCCAAACATATTACTAAATCATAAAACAAAACTACTTACATGAGCCAAAACTCAAGGAGAGTTTTGGCATGAGAGGTTACATTTTCAATATAGAAAAGTTGCGAATTAAAAATCGATATGTTCCTAGCTAGCCATAAAGCCCAGACAACCAGACAACCACTATGGGTAGAAGAAACTCTTCTTTTGAACTGTTTTTCGCAGCAAACAGAGAATCTCAGAAGCCCTCTAAACTTGAAGTGTTCACCCAGACAATATGAAGCTCAACCCAGATTCTCGAAGTCTTCGTACAATGAAAGAACAGGTGCTCCAGGGTCTCTCTTTCTGTGTTACAAAGGAGGCACGCGTTTGAGACTCCTATGAAAAATCTCAAACATCGATCGCTTGTGAGGATTCGCCTTCTTCTGACTAGCCACATAAAAATGTTTTTTCTTCTTGGAAGTTTCAAGCTCCAAATGAAATTGCAATCACGATTCAAATCCCCCTCCACAACTGGCGGTGGTCTGACCACTGTTCTATAAGCTCTCTTTACATTTTATAACGTTGCATCTGTATAATCTTTTGTGTACCGATACATTTTATACTATTGTCTGTTTGAATCAAAGCATATTAAATTTCTTGTTAACTGATGTGCACTAATAGTATGGAAAACGGTAAAACAGAAGCGACAATCAAGAACACGTACAATAAACGTGAACATGGAGATTTTATGTGGAACCCTACTCCATGCGGAGCAAGATGAAACCACAAGAGAATGCCTCAAACGACGGATTCTTCTTTGCATTCTCTCAATGTGTACAGGGGCGTAAGGCATCTCTATATAGCTCCACTGACTCTCTAAAGTCCCACCAATGGACGATGTGGGACTATTCTTCATGGCGTGGTACTTGAACCCTGGAGGGATCTAATTCCCACCTAAGTCATTCTCCAATACTCCCCCTCAACCTGGAGCACACAATGCTTGGCGTGAGCAAACAGAAGAAGATATGAACTCACTCGATGAATACATGATACTATGGACCACAACGACTCAACGCATGCTGCTAAGGATGATGCTTTGCATGCCATGCTGGTGAAGATGAACTTAAGGTCTGGACTCTTTAATGAGTCTCTTCTATTGTTAAAAAACCTATGTTGGTCGGCTCGTCACCAATGGGGGATCTATTGTTGAATGCCTTTGTCTTCATGTCATGGGAATATCCATATGAAGATCTCTGAATGCGGGTCTATCTCTTGGGACCTCGAAGTGGATTCGTTCTCTTGAGAACCTCGGAAGTATCTCGTACTAGAGTTCACGATCATTGGAGTCTGCTTTTGCCAGCATTGAGTTGGCATTTGAACAGAATAACTAAAAATAATGGATGTTGGAGTATAAGTTGCATGCATCATATGTATGGGGAGATGGGTAAATGGATCTCTCCAGGATCCATTTACCCCATCCAAGAATTTAGTCCCAGATCTACCAGTGGTGGGACTTGGAGGCTCTGTGGAGGCTATATAAGGAGCCCCAGACCTCCTATATTAGATGAGAAAATGCAATGCAAGATATGCCCCTTTGAGGGCTTCTCCCGTGGTTTCATCCTGCTCCTTAGGGAGCAGGGTTCCACGTAAAAATCTTTATGTTCTTTGATGTTTATCTTTCTCTATTATGCTATGTGTATCATTTATCACTTCCGCTTCCAATAAACTAACATGGTATTAGAGCGGGTTCGATTCTCGTAGATTCATTCTTGAAAGATTTATTTTGTTTATAATCTTTTCGAGATTCGATTATTTGATTTTGTTCCAAAGATCTGTTCGTGTTCAAGTTCACAATGCAGTTTAGGGTTTTCTAAAACCCCAACTTCTGCATGATGCAATCAAGCGAAATGGCGCATATTCCAGGTTTGTTGGCAAAGACAATCTAGGCGAAGGCACCTCCCCAACATGCCGCCCCTCTGATCAACATCCAGCGGTCCCAGACGATCTGGTTTCTTTTCCAGAAACCCTACTCCAGGGTAATAGCGGCTCTTCCTCGATCTTCCAGCGTTTCCTGCGCAAAACCCCTGTTCAGGGGCTCCAGACGAGATGTGGCAGTTCAACTCAGGTCCAGGAGGTGCGCGAACCACCTCCCTTCGCGCGCAGGCTTCTCTCACGTTTGTTATGGCAATCCGGGCAATCGTATGCCTTCATCTGCAGACCTCTTCCATGCGCAGATCCCTTCTGTTCGATTCAGCACATCACGTTAAGATGCTCGTGCGTTGCACCTTCATCTCTCCAGCCTCCTGTCTCGCCCAGGCGGATTTCCAGATCTCTCCCCTTGCGCAGGCCCCGCCAATCCCAGCCGCAGCCCCTGCGCGCCCAGATCTCCCCAAAGCCCTAACCGCACAGCTGCGCGAGAACTCTCCCAAGCGGAGCTTCCGCTCCAAGGCGGCGCTGCATCTCCTCTATGCGCCGACCCCGAGCCTTTCCATCGCGACGCTCCTCCAAGCATCAGAGCTTCAAGGTTCCGGCGACGGCGGCGATCCCGCTCCCCATAGGCGGTGGCCTCTCCTCATCTCCTCCGAGCATAGCGACAGGAGCAGAGCCCCTTCTGGGCGGTGCCCTCTTATGAGAAGCATTCCCACGTTGGGAACCCTAGGCCCCCACGGCGCCCTCTTATGAAACTGTTGTCTCCTTTAGGCTCGTTGGGCCATGTATTGTTTTAAAAAAAAAGGGAGAGTGAGGCCTGGTCAAAAAAACAAAAAATAGGGTTGTTATTGGAGGCCCAACGAAAAAAAGGGGGGTCCATTTGTTCAAAAAAATGATTTGCAAAAAAATGAAAAAAAAAGGAAGAGAAAGCCGTAAAAAAATCATTCAACGGCTAATTTGTTAAAAAAAGGCGCGTACATGAGAAAAACCGTACGCAAAATTGATAAAAAAAAAATGTTTCAAAAAAAAGAAAGAAAAGAATTATTTTCCCCATTCCATTATCTTCTCCCAACGTGGTCGATGTTTATTATTCCGACCAGTATGGGAGAAAGGGGGAGTATATGTAGAGTCCCAGGTCTTGTTCTTGATTCAGATCTAGATTTTCCAATCCAGATTGCATGGCCAGTCAGATTGTTTAGACTCTACAGTTATCCAGACTCGACGATTGTTTCCGAGTCTGCAGTTCAGACACGCACGAGTGTGCGGTCTTCAGTTTCGAGGTCCCCATCAATCTTGTGGTTGTTTCGGCCAGAGTTTTTCATGTGGTATCATAGGTACTCCAGAGTAGTGTACCATTCTCTGTGCCAGATGGGACAGACCCAGTTCTCCGACGAGGAGACTTCTTTCATACTCCATTCTCTAGCGACCGTGGACTCCGACGAGGATTGCACTTCCATAGCCTTTTTCAGTCTGGCCCTTTTCAGAGATGGAGCAGTTGTCCACATGCTGTGGCGGGCCAGAGTACTCCGACGAGGAGACTCATTTTCCAGTTGCAGTGACTCTGACAGGCGCATTTCAGAGCACATGCTCTCCGACGAGGAGATTCAGCAGACTCACACTCCAGCCCGTTCGTCCTCCTCAACTGCGCGGCATGAGAAGCAACGTCCTCGACAACAGCAGTTGTGCGCGTTGAGTTGATATTGTCCGTAGTGTCCTGTAGCATGAGTTGAGTTTCTTTTTGTTTGTCCAAGCTGAGCATTGCATGCTCCAGCTTGAGAGGGAGTGTTGGAGTATAAGTTGTATGCATCATATGTATGGGAGATGGGTAAATGGATCTCTCCAGGATCCATTTACCCCATCCAAGAGTTTAGTCCCACATCTACCAGTGGTGGGACTTGGAGGCTCCGTGGAGGCTATATAAGGAGCCCCAGACCTCCTCTATCAGATGAGAAAATGCAATGCAAGATATGCCCCTTTGAGGGCTTCTCCCGTGGTTTCATCCCGCTCCTTAGGGAGTAGGGTTCCACATAAAAAACTTTATGTTCTTTGATGTTTATCTTTCTCTATTATGCGTTGTGCATCATTTATCGCTTCTGCTTCCAATTCTCTAACAGATGTGCATTTCATGTACTTTTTCACTCCCCCTTTCTCACATACTTGTTGGAATTCAGAGGGGTACTCGACAAAGTTGGGAGAACAAATGATGGGGGATAAACAAAATTATTCATCATATTTTTATGCTATATATTTTTGCACATCTCATCATTTTTTGTAACCGTCTTTCCCTTTTTTGGGCTATTTTCTTCTCTCTGTTTTTTTCAAGCTCTCTTCCTATTTTTTTAACATTACTTCTTCTTTTTCAAAGCTCCTCTCTTTTAAGACTGTAGAACAGCCCAATGGACCAATATATCTCCTCTCAGCCCACACTTCTTCTTTTTTGGACGGTGGGCTCGTTGCACCTCTCCTTTTTTTTATGGTTGTAACAAGCTTAAAATCCTATGCCTCCCCCTTATTTTAATGCTTAATAGTGGGGCCAACTTAGGCCAAAAAAAAACCAACCATGCAATCCCTTTATTTTTCTATCAGCTGGAAGTGGTAATGACTTAAAATCCTATGCCTCCCCCTTATTTTAATGCTTAACAGTGGGGCCAACTTAGGCCTAAAAAAGAAAACCAACCATGCAATCCCTTTATTTTTCTATCAGCTGGAAGTGGTAATGACAGCCCCCTCCTCATCTTCTCAACAACTAGGGTTCTTGGAAGAACCCATGTTGTCACTGCCACTAAAGGTCTTGGGAAACCCGTGCATGGGGATGATGCAACTCCAGTTTGAGGTTGACGGTTTGAAAGATGCCTGGAGATGAGATGCATCTTGGAGGGGGACGTTGTCGTGTGTTGTGTGCCAGAGAGGAGCATGGAGACAAGGGCTCGGTCATGATGGATGCAAGGAGATCAGGCGCCGCCTCGAGTTGACATCATGAGAAGAAAGCGATGCCTAGCCTCAAGGGCAATGTCGCTGCCTACGTGTGATCCGGAGGTGATGAGTGGCGCGAGGATGGACAGAAGCATGTATAGGCATCATCGTCGGAGCCTGATTAAGTTTGGATCGAAGAACATGTTGTGTAGCCTAATGGAGCCGACGGCTAGGATTTGGTGAACCGAAATCGGAGGGCTTGGAGGAATCTGCATGGGGAGAAGCCTGGAGGTGATGCCCCCTTTCGCCTTTCACGTGTCGTAGGGACTGAAACTTGAGAGTGGTGATGTCTAGACAGTGGGTTGCTGTGGATTTTAGGCAGAATTAGGGTTCCATCAGGTTTCATAGCTTTTCTCAAACCCGACGATGAGCAAACCTCCATTAACAAAAAAATCATCCAAATAAAATAGATCTCACCATTATCTTTCTTCCGTAAATAGTATGAATAATAATCAGACTAGAAAAAACTCTCAAAAATTAACTTGCTCTGATACCATGTGGAAAACAGTAAAGCGGAAGCAATAATCAAGAACAAGTAGAATAGAAGTGAAGAACATGGAGATTTTATGTGGAACCCTACTCCTTGAGGAGCGGGATGAAACCACAGGAGAATGCCTTAAGTGTGGATTGTTTTATTCATTCTCTTAAAGAGTGCAGGGTGCGGAGCTCTTTATATAGCCCCACTAACTAACTCTCTTATGTCCCACCAATTGACGATGTGGAACTATTCTTCATAGTGTAGTAATTGGATCCTAGAGGGATCCAATTCCCCCCTAGGACATTCTCCAAAAAATAGTACATAAAAGCAAAAGATGTGTTACCTAGTGGAGAATTTTATGCACCAAAATACCTTGAACATTAGCTCATTTACCTAGTGTGTTCAGCCCATGATGCACCACTACATCTACTTTTGTTAGGTACACAACAGCTAAAAGCGTGTATTCAATCATTTTGAGTGATATCTTTTGAATGTTCTCTTCTTAAACACATGCTAATCCTATAAAGGACCTCTTATGCACCCAATCCAACACACACCAAGAGCACAACATTCACTTGTCACTTACACTGTATCTTGCTCTTTGATGATTCAAGAAAAGCTTTACAAAGTCGTTCTTCGCTTTTTTATGCTCTCTCAAGATTTGCTCTGAAAGCCTTCCACTTTAATCCGTCCAGTTTACATTTAACATTTCATATATGTTTTGAAAGGCTTTATATAGAGTATTTTATTTTACTTTATTATAAGCAAGTGGGATTCTGCGCAGATATCTTTCTTCCTAAACAAAAGATAAGGTGAAAGTGCCATACCTTAAGGTATTAACCGTGAAAACCTTTCTTCTATTGTAGAAGCTAAATCTAATAAGGTGAATGCTTTATAAATGGATTCAACTATAATACAAGTAGTTATTGTTGTCAAAGTTGATAAGCCTGGGTAGGCCAAGCTTATGTACAAGATGTAGCCCTTGTATAGGATGAGCATGTATAAATCACTATGCATTCTGGATTGTTGGCTGGTTGTTGCCTCTTTTTATTAAAAATATTTCCGCATAAGCATTATCTCGCTGCCCCTCTAATGCATCTTCAGCTTCTTCTCTGCATCGGCATAACCTTCATCTTTCTCCTTGATGAATTTGAAAAGCTTCTTCACCTTATACGACATATCAAAATCATATGATTGCAAACATACTATCATCTTCATCCTCCAATGCGAATAGTTGGTGCCATCTAAGTATGGTGATCGGGTGATAAAGTTACCTCCGCTCCTCAATCCGTTGTCCATTATAAAACTTAGGCGTGTTACAATATCTCTGCATTCCAGACTTTGATACCAAATGATATTTCTAATTATTGGATCTTTAGCTTTACTAATTGGAATAATCGATTAGCTAAATGATATTTCTAATTATTGGATCTTTAGCTTTACTAATTAGAATAATCGATTAGCTTATGAGTATGCAGATGACAACAAACAAGCAAACCATGCCTAATATTGTTTAATCACAAATATAATTATGCAATCTCAAATGACCGCGTATATTTTTACAAGGAAACCCAATCGGGTTAAAATTCCTATCAGAGTTGTCTTTATTCTAGATTTCAACCGATTGAATCATTCGGTCCTATCTACTATACAAGTTGCTTTAAAAAAGGGCAGCTCTTCCCTGCTACACCGTCCAACATTAGAGTTTATGGATGTTAGGCTTTTCTTCCATTCGGAAGAGGGGCTCCCACAAATCAGGCACCATGTACAATATAAATATAAGTACGAGAATTTAATCATCACCACTTCAAAATATATGCAATGTGGTATTTGGAAACGTAAAACCAACTTACATATCAAATGTGCAAAAGCAAGGCTTGAAGTACTATGCAGAAAGCATTTTCTTCTTACTGAGATCGCAGTAGAACGCAAACTCTCTGTTTAGAACTTAAAATGCAGAGAGTGTAATGAATGATAGTTGGGTGAAGAGAAACGAAAGGAATGGTATTTCTTTTTAAGCAATAAAGACATCGTTTTAGGTAGTTACTAAACATTTACTGACGAAAAGATGTGATGGTTGCACAAAGTAGCAGTTTTAATCCAAAAAGGGGGAAACACCTGCGATTGGTGCGGGCACCAAAATATATTAATGCAGTAAACTTACAAAGGCCAGGTCTCAAGAAGAGATCTAGCAAGATGGGTTACATTATCCATGTAGAACCACTCATTTCAAAAGACAACTCCATTAAGAGAAATCCAGATGGCCCGAAGAAAGGCAATTGGTTTCGACACCTCCATAGTAGGTCTGAAATAGTTTGCCACAAGACTGTTCCAAAAGTTAGAGTGGGACGAGGGATATAACCAGAAGATATCTGTCGTTTCCCAAACCTAACATGTGCTCGAGCAAGAGCAGAATAAATGAGTGAGATCTTCAGAAGCTGAGTTACAAATGGGGCAAGAATCATCGATGACATAATGGAAAGAGGCTCAACGCAACCTAGTCAGAGTCCATTCCCAATGTTGAATCAAAAAGAAAACTTTGATCTTCAAGTGGATCCGCAATGCCTAGAAGCTTGCAATCACGCTATCTATCAATCAATGAAGAGACACATAAAGAAGTAAGCGCCACATATGCCTTCTTAACAACGAAATAACCGTCCGACCAGATCCAATGATCCATACCCGCGGTTGAACATGTAAAGTCAGCGACAAAGCTCAACATATTTAAAAAATCATCAAGGTGCTGCTCTGAAAAAACCTGGAGAGAACAACGGTGTCCATTAGTTATCTGCCCAAGAATCTCGAAGGGGTGCATCTTGGGGTAGCGGAGCTGCAGAGGGAGTGTTCCCGTCCAATCATCTAACCAAAATTTAAATGAAGAACCATCGCCAATAATCAGCTTCACTTGGGAACGAAGTTCAGGAAATATCGCATGAATTCCTCTTCGAAACTCCATTAGGAATCAAAATGAGTATATATGCCAAAACAATAGTCAAATAATATTTTTTAGTATGCTAAATGCAAGATTAGTTGGTTGTATGGTCAGTATGTAGGTCGGTTGTCCAAAAGTAGTCGTTCATCAAGAAACTGTTGAGTCGACCATTCAACAAGAAGTAATCGACTGATCAAAAACATCAGTCGACTGAATGAGAATTAGTCAACTAGAAAACCAACTATTTAACCGATTTATTATGCGAACTAGGAAAGAGTTAATTGTGAGCTATCCATATGCATAATGTTACATAACAAATCTATCATAGAATACGGTATCCAAAACTTGATGTGCTTTCTCTTTCTTAGTTTTCATCATAGTTTTGTCTTCATAGAGCTTATTTTGTTCTTCATCACCCCTGTAGCTTGTAGCTAGCATGCTCCACCAATCTCCTTTGATGTTTGCATGATTATTTAGCTTCTTCGTCACATCATGTCCTTATCTTGCTTCACATCCAAAATACAAGCTGGCCTAATACACAAATCTTTTCATAATCATAAAAATATGCATGAATGTGTTCATGACCCAACAATATTAACTCCTACCAATTATTTTGTGAAATAGAAAGAAGAAAGCACAGTGTAAGGAATGAAATAGGCATGTTATCGAATCACTTAATATCCATTTGTTTTGTGATCATTTTTTAAGACAAAAAAAGGACGAAACATGTTATGGTGTTCGCCCCAGATATATTAAATCAAGAAGAGAAGGAGAACTTACAGTGGCCAAGACTCGAGAAAAGTCCTGGCATGAAAAATTACATTTTCTGCATAAACGCTCCAAGACAGCAATCACTCCAATTCTGGCGAACCAAATAGCCCAAACAGCAGCTATCAGGTAGAGGAGATCCTCACTTAGATGATGATTATTCTCATAAAGAGCGTCCCAAAAATTCTAAAGATTTTGAAGATTCGGCCAAGCAAGTCCAATTTCTTGCAACACTTAGATGTCTTTTCACAGAAGAAAAGATGATCGATCGGCTCTACTTCATCATCATAAAGCGGACACGTCCGAGTCTCCAAGATGCTCCCGCAAAGAGCCTTAAACAATTGTCTCTTGTCAAAATGTGTCCTCTACGTAGTAGCCATAAGAACACGCTAATAGGCTTGGCACCTTGAGATCCCAAATAAACTTGCAGTCATGGGCCAAGTGATCCATTGATGGAGTTGCAGGTTTGCCTACTACTTTATATGCACGTTTTATCGAGAAGACTCCTCCCTTCCACGTCCAATGATCTCTTCCTTCCTCCGAACCAGGCAAGCAACTCAGAAAATCCAGGAGCAGAAGAAGATCCTCCGGGCGTTGATCAGAGAAGTTCGCTACAAAAGAAGGCATCCAATTACCATTCTCCCAACAGTCCGCCACTCTCGCATCTTAATCTACAGCCAAAGCAAAAAATCACGGGAAGTATTATGTTCCCAACTACAACCTTGTCAACTTGTTTAATACACAATCTTTAAGTCAACCATGTCCAAAGATTGTGTCCATGTTTATATCTCTCATGTAATCCTCTACACCAACTTGCGACATCTTTATTTAGCCCTCCAAAGGGATCGCAACATTTTGGCAAATCAAGTATCTACAGACCACTACAATGAATGTTGTTTCCTTGACTATGTTAAAAATACTACATGCTTATTTACCACAACATAAGAGTGAAGCAGACCACGTGTCTGCAAAATGTTCCTTAGCATGTTTCACCTATGTCCAGCACCAATAAGGAACAAGATGAATCTCAATGAATATTAGCTCTTTCCCACGTAGTTAGATGTTGCTCCCCTCCCAATGAGAGTCCAGTAGGTAGTGTGAGTGAGTTGTCATTTCCGTCCTTTCTCCTTATCCGCAAACTATGATGCCTAGCTCCCTCGCCCATTAATAACTGACCTTTGGTTGGTATGGTTCCCGGTGGGGAAGAGCTGCATGAGGCTCCCCCTTGAAAAAGAGTTCAAAATTCTTCTTTCCCTGCTAAGGAAGAAGCATAGAGGAGGGTAGATTGGGGTTCTTTCCGAGCCGAGAATCATGATCAGGAAAAAACAGATGGTTTTAATGCTTCGGCTAAGCTAGCCGAATACCTATCCTCACCTGCCTAACCAACTATCGTATCAAACCTTCTGGGGGTCTTTCCGGGCAGGGGCAAGGATAAGAGGACAAATCTTTTTTTCCCAAGCGAAGAAAGGACTCTTTCCCCCCCTCTGACCCACCCGTCCAGCGAGCCAGTTGCATGCGTTCGGACTTCCATCACGATTTTCGTCTCCTTTTTTCATCTTTAGTGCTTTCCTTCTTCTAGTGAAGCTAGGGACAAGCCTGAGTTAAAGAAGTTCTTCAGATCCAGAATATTAACGCATCTTCAGAATGACAACCGTGTGTGCACAATCATTACAGCGACAAAGACAAACTCCCCACAGAAAATGTCATCCTGGCACCACCTTTGGCTAGTCAAGATTTTGCACTTTGCACATGTACTTAATGAGTCATCTTTCCTCAGAAGGTATAGACCATGGTCAATCTCGTGTGTCGTTCTAGATGATACTTAAAGAACTTGGGTTGTTCTGTTTGGGATCGTACAAAGCCAAAATGTTGATTTGATACAGCTCTATGAAGGCTTTCTTCCTTGTTCCCGACCCTTGCATTGTAACTAGGCTTCGGGACAAGAGAAATTCACGGAGAAAAGATATTCCATTACCGTGAGTGAAAAATGAGAAAAGCATCAGAGGCCAGATTCCAATCGTCTTATAGGAGTACCACATTATTTTTACAGTAACTACATTCTTTTTGAAACCCAATAAACTGGGGGCAGCTCCAAAGCTTTCTGGGGAAAAAAATGAATGCTGCAATTGCATGTGGACAGTGCATATGCATATGTACAGGATCCAAATATAATAATAATGATAATAAATGGATGTACCAACAAAGTTTGGCCGTTGGAACGTAAACGCAAAGCAATTCTGAGAGATAGCAATCTGTTAACATGCAGTTCAATTCCACTCTAAGCCCTTACCTCCCTGAGGACATCCATCATGGCTGTCTCAGAAGGAGAAACACGAACTCTTGATAAGCGTAACTTGTGTAGTGCCTGAGATATAAGTATATAGATCACCGGTAATTATCTATCAATCAAGACTCGGAATAGAAAGAAAATGGGGAAAAAATAAAGACAAAAACAGTTGTACAAAGAGAAGCACTAGTGGTAAACTGAACCTTAAATACATCCCAAACAATCAAATTATGCGCAGGTAACAGAATTATAAACACATGTGCAACAACTACAATATCATATTTACTGCAAAACAGATGAAATTTAAACGTCCGTTTTAAATCATTCTTCACAACTGTTTCTATAATTTATCAATTATAATAATTTGATAGGGAAAAAATAAAACATTTAAATTTAAGTTGTTTGAGTTGTACAGGATCTTTCTCTTTCACACTTCCAACTCGAATTCCGTGTGTGTGTGTATAGGGTGCCCCTCAAATGAGGTGTGGTCCTTCCTGAGCTTTTAAAAGACAGCATCGGTTTAGTATAGCCATGTACAAATTTTGTAAATTGTAAACTTTACATTGCAGAAAATTTAATACAATGATGTTAGCATCGGTTTAGTATGCGTACTGACATTTTTATCTAATATACTAATATTTTTGTAGTTCTATCTTATGTACATGTGATGTTAGAATCTATTATATAATCTGATATAAAAAATGTAAAATATATAGCGAAATGTCTAAATTGATGGTGTCTTACATTAACTTAGAAAAGACCCCCTTTTGAAGTTTCACTTATTGATATTTTTAGTGCATTTTCAATGACCACAGGACCCACTAGCAAATCAACTAGCAAATCAATAAGCATGTATACTCAATCTTTTTTTGGATCATTCATGATCATTAATTTCAAAAAAAATCAATCCACGGTCTTAAAAAATGGTATTTAATTTATTCTCATTTCTACATGTTTGCAAAATAAGCAACATAATTCATGCATTTATTAGAAGATCTTGAATATATGTTATACAACTTTGTGATTACTTATTACAAAATTTTTACTACCTTTTACTACTTTATTTTCATTTATTTATTTTTTTGAATTCAAAGAAGGGGAAACACGTTGTGGTGTCCACCTTATATATATTAAAAATCAATGGAAAATAACAAAAAAACTTACAATAGCCAAGACTCGAGAAGTCTTATAGTGGAAAACTACATTTTTCACGGTAAAAATGCTATAATGAAAAAATTAAACCATTCCGAGCTAGGCATATTGCCCATAGTAATGCAACAGGATGTAGGATTTCCTTCCTACGTCGGCATCTCTCCAGAAACAATGAGTCCCAAAACAAGTCCAAGTTTTGTAAATTTATCCAAGGAGCATCAATCTCAGACCAAATAGCGGACGTGTTCATGCAATGGAGGAAGAGTTGATCAGCCATCTCAATTTGAGATTCACAACGGGGACATCTATTGGAGATGTTTTGAAGGAGTCTTGCACAACGGTGTCTTGTCATTATTCTCCTTCTGCGCAGCAACCACATGAAAAACTAATCATGTTTAGTAATTTTAGACTCGAGATAAAATTGCAATGGCGCACCACAAAATCTGACGAATGCGGGGGCAGTCTGGCTATAGCCTTGTAAGCTTGCTTCACCAAGAACGTGTTATCCTTCCATACACAGTGGTCTCGACCATCCGCCAGTCGATCATATTGTTTAAGAGACTCCAGAAGGAGGAGAAACTCCTCAAGTCGTTGATCAAAGAAATCCATCAAGAATGAAGGCATCAAGTTGCCATCAATCCAGCAGTCTGAAACCCGCGCATTACGATCAGCAACTAAGGAAAAAAGTCGAGGGAATCTTGTAGCGATGAGGCCTTCACCTGTCCAATTGTCTGTCCAGAAGGTAAAAGAATTACCGTATCCAAGCACCGAACGGAAGAGGTTCTGAAAATGAGGCATCACCGCCTTGATCCCTGTCCAAAAAGCCAAAGGGCAAGAATGTGGAGGCAGGAGCATATTTCCATCAATTCCAATGTTGCAGATACCATGAATTAGACGATAGCACAAATCTTCACCTCTTCCCCAAATTCTACTCACCCATTTCAACATAAGAGCCTCATTCGTAGTTTACAACCGGGAAATTCCCTATCCTCCAGTCGCTTTTGGCAAAGTAATAGTCTCCCAATTAACAATGTGTATACCCACACCCACCTAATCATTCTTAGCCCAAAGGAACCACCGCATGAGCATCTCCAGTCTACGTTTGATACAAATAGACAGCAGTCAAGAAGACATAAAAAATACAGGATAGCAGATCGCACCGCCTGCAGCAACACCAGACGGCCTCCGCGTGAAAGAATAACTACCTTCCAACCTATAAGCATTCTTTCCATCTTCTCAATAATAGACAACCTTTTAATTTACCAGCAGTAAGAGGAAGCCCCAAATAAAGAATAGGAAGAGAACCACATTCTGTGCCCAACCCCAAACAACAATCCTATGCATCTTCGATAGAGTAATCGAATGGAATAACCTTGGATTTCTCTAGATTCAAAATAAACCCTGATAACTCACCATAAATTTCCACTGTGGTTGACATTCCTCTAGCCTATTCTTTACCCCTCTCGATGAAGAAGATGGTATAATCTACATGTTGTAAGAATGGAATAGAGATGTCACCCAAAGAGTACCCTAATGTGAGCTCAGTAGCACGCACCTGCTCAACCATGTAAGACAGAACATCAGCTGCAATCACAAAAAGCATAGGTGCATTCTTGCCTAACTCCTCGCTGCAGTTGGAAAAAACCACCCTTCGGGCGACCGTTGACTAATACCGGCATAGAGGTTGTAGTGACACAACATTTCATCCACGTGATACACAGCTTTGGAAAACCCCTTTATGACATTGCCATCAAGAGAAATCATCAGTCCACCATATCATAAGCTTTGGTGAAGTCAACCTTCCACAAGTTACCTCTCGAACTATGATGCTTCCAGTCTGCTATAATTTCTATAGCCATTGTTAAACTATCCGTAGTCTATCTTCATGTTATAAAGGTAGACTGAAGCGGGAAAATCAGGTGATCTAGCAACATATGCCAAACTTTAGCCACGATCAAGGAGCGAAATTCCTTAGTACCTCGAGATTACAAAAATCCCTAGGTACAACAAGATGTTTTTTTACCTGAGTACTATAAAAGTGTCGCATTCTCAAGATGTGATACGGCCATATGTCTTTTTTTGAATGAACTACAGGAGTAGCGCACCTTAGGAATGCGACACTGATATCACATCCTTGATATGCGATATAAGTTTATATCGCATTCGCTTTATACGATATCTGGTAAAACCTTTGGACTCTTAAACCCTCTTCAATCGTATGTTTTGTCTCCTCCTCCGCCTTCTCCAACTCATCGCTCGACTTGTGTCGTCGCCTATCCTCCCGAGTTCTTCCGCCACTGCCTCTCCTCATGAGTTACTTCCGCCGTCGCCTCATCGGTGGTCTTCATGTGCCATCGCCTCTCCTCCCGAGTTCCCCGTTGTTTCACGAAGACTTACGTACAATCCATGAACTTCTAGCTCTTATGTTCCTTGTTCTTTACTTTAGGTTCTTATATATCGAAGGATATATCCTACACGATTTTTTCCAATTGTGTGTTCCTATAATGTTGGGTTATATTGTTCCCTCATGTATTGGGTCGGAATGGAGTCTCTTTATTGCATGTTCCATTTGAAGGGTCCAATTATTGATTTTTCGAAAGCCAATGTGTGTAGTTTTGGGTTAATGTTGACCATCACCTTCGATGACTTGTTGAATCTAGTCCACCGGAAATTCAACCTGGACAAGAACAATTATAAAATTAAACTATCGCGTAGCATTCTACGCGGGGCAAACAAAGAGCCTATGTTGACATATCAACGAGGGCATATCAACGGAGAAGAAGACGGTAGAATTTACAATTGTATCTCTATTTTTTGAGTGTTGTAAAGTAATATGTGATGTTGTCCTAAAGAGACCTTTTGTAAATTCGACGTTGTTAATGTCATGATAATGTTATTGGAATGTTTGTAGTCAATTTTATGTGCATTTTGTTGATTTAAATTTCATTGTGGATGAGAGTTCAACAAAAACTCGTTATTCATTTCCAAGAATTGGACATCTATTACTAAGAATGGCTCTATGAAAGGGGACCTGGAATGAGGAATTCCAGGAAGTTTATGCTATATCGCATACTTGAGATTCGATATAGCAGAAACTTCCTGGAATTCCTCGTTCTAGGACGTTTTGGGCATATCGAACGTAGGGGATGCGTCTTCCATGATTTCCAGCAAGTTATTGGTTTCCAGGAAATTTCTGACATATCGCGTGTAAAAATTGCGATTTCAAGAAGCCTTCTACTATATCGCATATCAAGGATGCGATATCAATATCGCAATCCTAAGGTGCGCCACTCTTGTAGCATTCAGATAAAAAACATATGGTTGTGTCGCATCTTGAGAATGCAACACTTCTATAGTACTCGGGTAAAAAAACATTTTGTAATACCTAGGGATTTTTGTAATCCCGAGGTACTACTTAGGAATTTCCATCCACGGTTAAGTAAGTTGCATAGTATAGAATGACCAGCCTAAAGTCTTCCACTCTTTCTGCGACCTCTTTCTTCGGTAATAAGGAAATGAGAGCTTTATTTAGTTTTACAATCCCAACATTAACAACATTAACTCTGGAAAACTCCTTGACAACATCTATAACATCACTTCCCACCAAAGACCATAGTTCCCTGAAGAAAAAAACAGGAAATCCATCTAGACCAAGGGCACCATCAGCATTCAAGTTCCAAACCGCTACTTTCACCTCTTTCGTTGTAATGTCCTATACCAAGAGATTCACATGTTGGGCAGACAAATGAGATGCCCCTTGGCCTGACCATCTCCAAGGCATGTTTTCACTCCTCCTTGAGAACTCGTGAAATGATCAGCCATTGTGTGTCCCATCTCTCTATCCCCCTCCGCTCTTTTACCATTCACCATAATAGAGCGTATCGTGTTTTAACGACATCTCCAGCTGGCAATTCTATGAAAATATGATGCATTTGCATCTCCTTCTTGGAGCCAAGAGTTGCAATAATGATGTTTCCATTCTGGAACTCGCTTCTAATCTTCAGTCAGAACTACTCTCTGAGTCAATGTTCTAGAAATAATTTCCTCTGACGACAGGTCTCTAGTGTCCTCCAACTTGTCTAATCTAGACACCTCAGTTTCTGCTTCTGTCCGGCGTACACACCTGACCATCGGAATCTCCTTTTTGAATTCACAAAGCCGGAGATGCAAAGAGTTCAGTTTCCACACCAAATAGGAGACTGATGATCCAGAAACAATTATGGATAGCCGGTAGTTTATAACATAGAAGGCTATATTGATATCGTATCGGTTTGCCTGGAAAAGAATATATCGGGATATATCGTCGATATATCGATGATATCGGTCGAAATGTCAGAAATGGCTCAAAAAAGGCATTTTTGCCGTTTTTTTCATAAATCAAGATCATCCATGATATTAAAACAAGAAATAACCTACAAATACACACTTATATCACACATATCGGTCATTTATACCCCATATACCGTACACACCAGTCATTTCAGACATATCGCCGGTATTGTTAATTGTTGACCTATAGATTTTGGAAATGGAGTTCGTCTAAGTTCTTAGAACACTAAATAACTTACAAATATACACTTAGATAACACATATTAAACATATATGATCCTTATGTCTCAAATATCGGTCATATAGAACATATCGTTGCTACTGTTAATTGTAGACCTATATATATTGGAAATGGAGTTCGTCCAAGTTCTTTGAACACTAAATAACTTACAAATATACTTTTAGATCACACATATTGATCATATATGACCCTTATATCGCATATATTGGTCATATCGAACATATTGTTGTTATTGTTGATTGCTAACTTATGGATATTGGAAATATAATCCATCCAAGTTCTTAAAACACTAAATAACTTACAAACATATACTTATATCACACATATTGATCATCTATGAGCCTTATATTGCACATATATGTCATATCAAGCATATCATTATTAATGATGATTGTTGACTTATAGATATTGAAAATGGAGTTCATCCAAGACTTATATTGCATCACATATTATGCATAAACAAAATGTTTGAGCTATATTTGGAAACCAAACAAATAAAGAGAATAATAGGATTTTTAAAGAGATATAATTCATAATAATATTTTCAAAGGGGGGGGAAGAAGATGAATTAAAATCGATTCCCCCCCCCCAAGGTGAAGAACCATTGTATGCACCCTCCTGTCGCACCATACCCTATTAGAACGGGGGTATCGTTGCTCGATCAGCGAGCCTTGGGGGCTAGGGGGACCAGGTTGTCCCCTCCCCCCACCCTTGCGGGGAAGAAAATATATAAATCATTATGTGTTTTAATACCATGTGTAGCTAGATAAGTAGTGGAATCAAGCTTGCATGAATAATATTATTGATACATAGAGATATCGGCGATATCGATCGATATCCTAGATTTTTTTACTGAATCCAGTCATTTTTTACTGATATGGGTCGATATGGCGATATATCACCGATATATTGGTCATATATCGCTGATATCCTGGTAAATAGATATGCACCCTGATATCAATATCTCCCGCCTCTCGATACCGATATCTCGACGATATATCATCAGTATATCGCGATATGGCATTCCCTGGTTTGTAACCAAATCCCTGAAGTTCTCTTCCCACAGCCAAGCACGTTCAAACCTGAAGAATCCCCTAGGTACAGAAGTAACACCAGAATCCCAAACCAGCAGCACATGTCCAATTTAGAACAAGGTTAGGACGTGGATGCTAAAATTGAAAAGGTCTCAAGAAGCTCCGCATAGACCAAAAAATATCAATATAGGAACGAGAACCAGAATTCCTCCAGGTGTATTTAGTGTCATTCGCATATGTCACCTCTAGCTCCAACTCATCAATCAGAACAGAAAAATCAGTCGAGCCATGATCTTTCCCTCCCCTCAAACGGGGACGATCCAAGGAAAGCAAAGTGACAATGAAGTCTCCGACCAGCCAAGCAACCATCGAAAAATGTGAACGATCAACACAGAGTTCCTCCCAAAATTTTGTCTGAACTGTATGTAAGTAGGGACCGTACACACATGAGAACGCCACTTCCATATCTGTCAAAATATTTTCCAAAAGGACAGTAATAACATGATTGCCTTTTAGCTCTGCGACCAACTTAAAGGTAGTATATTTCCAAGCAACGATCAAACCTCCTGCAGTGCCAACTACATCTAGAGATCTAAAATCCATCGTCGAAGCAGCCCCCATAGATTTCCAGAAGAATGCAAAACAGGAGGATACCTTAGATTCATGTAACAAGACCACATCACATCCACACTCCACTAGTAGAGGTCCAATTGAGCTCCGTTTTTTAGGGCCACCCAAACCCCTGGCATTCCAAGTTAGAACCTTCATTTGGAAAACGTGGATGGTCCCGCAGTGCAAAATACTCCCGTTGCCACTGCTACATGCGATTTAAATGTTGAGATGATCGTGCTCTCTGAGTTTTATTTTCTTAATGTTTTCTGCTTCTATATCTTTTCCCTCTCCTCCCATGAGCACTCCCTATGTCCAATCAGAAAGAGGCTGGTAAAGAATTTCCATAGGTTGCTACAGTTTGATGTTGAAAACTATATGTTTATGCCCCAAAGTTTTTTCAAGGTGTTTGACCGCATAATCAAGACTGGGTCACCACTGAGGAAGATTGCTCGAGAGCCCTAACAGTGGAAAAGGATCCTCCAAAAAAACAACGTTGACAATCGGAGGCGGGATATTGTTTTTTTCGAGGTCCAGGTTTAGGAGATTTCCTGAAACAATCGATCGCCAAGGCACAATTTCTGCCAATTCAATTTTGGAGTACAGAGCCTTGCTATCAAGTATTTCCCGGGGTCCGATTAGGGGATCTGAGAATGGGATTATCAGGTCAAAGAGATATCGGATTCAATGATCCGATCTGAGCCAGTTGTGAGTCTCTGTTAGACAGTGCTCCAAGAACCTCCCTTTAGTTGAATCATCTAGTTGCAGCAATAAAATTTTCGGGCATCGCCCCCCCCCCCCCAATAAATGGATTCCACGATACTCCCAGCCGGCAGAGCCCTAAAAGGAATCTCTCCATCGATGACGGGACAGGTACGTACGACGGATATGTAATTTGCTTGCATTCCAAAACTTCCTTGTATTTCAAGTAAGGCCATTCAAAATTTTCAAACTTCCTTTTGCAATTTTGATTTTGAAAACTTCGCATTTGATTTCTCCTCGATTTCCTTTTCCATGGATCGCCTCGTTGGTGCTACAACGGATGCGTTGACGGACTCTTCCGTCTTTAGTGATGGCAACGGCGGCAGAGGTAATATTTTAACAAGAAGCTTGAAGGAGCCTCTTCCCACTCTTAAAGTACAAACTAATTCAGTGAGAATAGCATCTAATCCTTCCAGAACCACCAAAGTTAATGAATGGTCAGATCGTGGAGACCGACCATCTGCGAGAATCCTCTTCACTATTCTAAGATTCCTAAGCGCTAGTTTTAAGGCATCTACTGTTCGTGACAAAAGGAACACCGATCACACTGGCAACCCGAAGTACCTTGTTTGAAGCCTCGCCATCCATGAACCTTGGGACACGCCATTTGATGCATGGGCATTGGGCTTCTATCAAAGTCCTGACCTCCGATTTGGAAAGAACCCAAGCACAGACCAACTTAGCATCCATAAAAACGACATCTCCTGAGAAGGAGTTCCCCAATAAATCCGTCAGCGATGCAATAATCGAAGGGATTTGTATCTCGTGTGTAGCGCATCATCTGATGACGATCTCCAGTTTCTCCGGTGGTGGTGCTTCTTTTCCATGACGAACCATCGACGCATAGGAGCGTTCCATTGAAACATTGACAGGCGGAGAAGCTAAGTCCACAGATTTTTCCTTTCAGCCTGAATGAGTTGCACGATCTGAGGGCAAGTCACTCTTCGATGCCCAACCTTCCTACATCCAAAGCATCATGACAGCATCGTGGCAGCATCGTACAAGAAACCGCTCGATGGCCATAATAGCTACATCTAAAGTAGCATTGGCCTTGTTTCCGAAGTGAAACGAGCGACCAGCCTTCATCTTCTCCCTCACCCTTCTTTGTGGTAGCTCTCACGCTCCTCTCGAACTTTTTGGTGCCCTCTTCCAGTCCTTCAACTCTCCTTTGACCCTCCATCTCAAACGCTCCTTCCTTCGCCGAACGCTCTCCATCTCCCTCACCTCAAACTTTTTGGTAGATCTCTCGAACTTTTTGGCCCCTTGCTTCCAAAAGGATCGAATTTAGTCCATTTTTATTTTCATGTATTATGTACACATGTAGCAGTTTTACAACTTCAGATTAATTTTTATACCTTCATTTTTAACTCTGAATTTATTTTCCTACACCTTCTTATTCATTTTTACACCGTTTTTATTGTTTACAAATCATTGTTATTTTTTTGCAACTTTATCGATTTTTACAAATCCATTATCAATTTCTACAACTTTGGGGAGGAGAGGTTACAAAATGCTTGATGATTTCGACACCACATGTTACTTCAGGGTACATCGATGTTTGTCTTGTTTGGACTTCTTCCTTCCCATGGGATTTGATGCAGATTAGAAAATTCGTGGACGGCAGAAAATGGATATATTTGTGGAATTTTCGGTGGAGAAGAAATGGAGGGATTGAGGAGAGAAGCTCGTCGGAAAAACGAGGGGTTTGGAGGAGAGAAACGTGAAGACCACGTGGGGAAGGAGAGAGACGAGAGAGGGAGAGAGATAAAATATTAAATTTTTATATCAACTGAACTGAACTAAACAACGAGTCTATCATCCCTTTATATAGGAGGGATGAGATTACAAAAATAATAACTCAAATTCAAATTCAAAACTAATTATCCTAATTTGACTCTACCAACTAACTAACTAATTTTGAAATTCAAATTGAAACTAACTACTTTGAGATCGCAGATGATCTCTTTTATTTGAATAAAATTACGACGACTCAAATAAACGTAAATAAAATTAACGGATAAAAAGGTAGAGAAATGCGGCCCTATTTATCCGTTTCACGCTGCATCAATTCTCCTCCACTTTAAAAATTCGTCTCCCGACGAATTGCTGGATCTGCAGGCCTGGAGGTTGATAAATTTAAATCAGCGTTCTCGATCATCCCATGGAAGAACTGGTGCGGAGCAAATGGTGGAATCCATGCGTGTGTGGCGCGAATGATGGAGACTTTGGCTTCGTGACGGAAGAGCATGTGAGGCGTAAATGTAAGCGCCCATCCGAGTTTTGTCCCCTTGATATGATGCTTGAAGAACTGGTGGGGTGTCTTCATTTCGTGCTTCATTGCCGTTGGAGATTCCATAGCAAAGCAATAGCACAAGAAGAGTAGAGGGGGAGATGTGGCCAATGAATTAAGCCATGGGGCCTTTAAATAGGTGAAACCCATGATCCTAATCCTAATTGGATAAGGAAGCCTCCCAAATTTCTTTCTTTCAGCATTCTTCTTTAAATATTTCTGCAGCAGGGGGTGGGTTGCAATTTTTGTACCCCTTCACTTAAATTGTCTCCTCTTACATTCCCATTTACCTTAACCTGTATTTTAAAGGTTTTAGATATAGGGAAGTTCCTGCAATTTTTCCAATTCATATCCCTTATTCTAAGGGATTCGGTTGAAGGAACCGTTGGGTATTCTATCAAAGGGCGGCGGCAGCGCACAGGTGGAGGACCTTGACGGTGGGGCACTGCTGCGGCAAGGCGGTGGCTGCTTGCGATCGACGCGCGAGTGGCTAGCTGGGTTGACCATGTTGGGGATCGTGTGGTTGATACGCGGCGAAACTAGGCTGGGAGAAGATGGTGGCGGCGAAGGCATGGGGTGGTGTTGGCAGGGGGCCACAGGAGGTGTTGGGCGGCGTGATGGAGTTGGGAAACGGAGGGGAAGGTGATGCGGGAGGGGAGTCGGTGGTGGATGTGAGGATTCGGGTGGGGAGTAAAATGGAAAGAGGTGATGTGGAAAGCGAGATGGGTTAGGGCTGGATTCGGGGAGAAAGAGAAGGGGTTAGGGCTACGGGGAGAGAGAGGGGAGGGGAGGTCTGGTGGTGCGGGTACAACGGTGAAAGGGGGCGGCAGCGAGGGAGTATGGGGGTGGGGGGAATCAGCGGCGATGGTGGGGATGTGGCTGAGGTCACAGGTGCATGGGTCGTAAGAGGGGATGATGGGGGCGCGAGGGTTGCGCATAGAACATTCGTGAGGGTTGCGGTTTGTGATGGAGCCATTTTTGCCAATGCGGGCTTATCCAAAGCTTGCTGGACAGCAAGCGGGATGCTGTCGTTGATAATTTTTTCTTGCGAATCGGGCTGGACAGCGAAGGCATCTTCTCCCTCTGAAATAGGCTGGACAGCAAGCGTTTCGTCGTCTTTCCCTTCTGGAATGACCTGGACAGCGAGCAAATCCTTGTCGACGGCGAGGTTCTCTTCGTCAACATTCTGGATAGCGGCTTTGGTAGAGGAAGATTTTGATAGGCCGCACATAGTCTCAAAATTAGCCATCATCTCTCGCCATTTGGACTAGAAATCTTGACATTAGGACTGGAAATCTCGACATTTGGCCTGGTAATCACGCAGTGCGTCCATCTCCTTGTTGTAAGCTTCTTCGGCTCGTCGTTTCCGCTCCGACGAATGATGGTGTTTCGTCGCATGTCGGCGCGAATGTCTGGACGGATCGTCAGAACGTGAGGACGATATGTAGGCCACGCTCTGATACCAATTGATGCAGATTAGAAAATTCGTAGACGGCGGAAAATGGATATTTTTGTGGAATTTTCGGTGGAGAAGAAATGGAGGGATTGAGGAGAGAAGCTCGTCGGAAAAACAAGGGGTTTGGAGGAGAGAAACGTGAAGACCACGTGGGGAAGGAGAGAGACAAGAGAGGGTGATAGAGATAAAATCTCAAATTTTCATACTAACTGAACTGAACTAAATAACTAGTCTATCATCCATTTATATAGGAGGGATGAGATTACAAAAATAGAAACTTAAATTCAAATTCAAAACTAATTATCCTAATTTGACTCTAACCAACTAACTAACTAAGTTTGAAATTCAAATTGAAACTAACTACTTTGAGATCACAGGCGATCTCTTTTATTTGAATAAAATTACGACGACTCAAAATAAACGTAAATAAAATTAACGGATAAAAAGGTAGAGAAATGCGGCCCTATTTATCCGTTTCACGCTACATCAGGATTTTTGTATCACATTCAGGATGAGATACATTTGTGTATGTTGTTCGGCGATGATATTCTGTTGATTGGTGAGACAAGAGATGGAGTAAATGACAAGCTAGAGGTTTGGAGACATGCCGTAGAGCCTAAAGGATTTCGCTTAAGTAGGACGAACACTAAATATATAGATTGCACTTTTGATGGAAAAAATTGTGAAGGACTCGAGGTAAAGATTGGAGACGATAACATTCAGAAGAAAGATTATTTTAGATATTTGGGATCTATTTCTCAACGTGATGGGGAAATTGATGGAGATGTTACTCATAAAATAAATGCAAGTTAGTTAAAGTGGAGAGGAGCCTCTACTATTCATTGTGATAAGAAAATCCCTTTGAAAGTTAAAGGAAAGTATTACAAAGCAATCGTGAGATCTGCTATGCTCTATGGATAAGAATGTTAGCCCATGAACCATAGACATGTAAAGAAAATGACCGTAGCAGAAATGAAAATGCTAAGGTGGATGTGTGGTCATACATGAAACCATCGGACTTGGAATGATGCGATCAAAAGGAAAATTGGTGTAGCTCTGATGGACAATAAGATGAGAGAAAACCGCTTAAGATGGTTTGACCACTGGTAAAGAAGGTCGGTTGATGCATTAGTTAGAAGATGTGAGATTTGGGATGTTGAGCCGGTTATGAGAGGGTGAGGAAGGACCAAGAAGTGTTGGAATGAGACTATCGAATTTCGGCCCGAAAATGACTGAATATTGATCTCAATGGAGGGGAAAATCCATGTAGCCAAACCCAACTAAATTGTGAGAAAAGGCTTCGTTGTTGTTGTTGCTGTACAGTGCTTGAATAATGTATTAGCCACATGTGTAATTACAGAATTTTGATTGGTTTTTGCCTTTTTTCCCTTTATATTAGACTCCAACCAACCAGATTTTAGACAAATAAGATGGAAACATTTTGATCATAAGGCATTGATTATTAATGTTTAAAAACATGCTACAAATTCAAGGTGTCAAGGACCTTGTTACATGTAAAAGAAAATCGTAAAATTAGGGGTGCAACAAATTGTATCATTTACATTTACCATGAAAAAAATAAGAAGACAACATGTCACCCCAACAAAATGTCATGCAGAAGTCCCTTAGGAAAGAAGAAATGCAAACAAGACAGACATCAATGTACCCCTAAGTAACATGTGGCGCCAAAATCATGAATAATTTCCTGATACATTTAGTGAAAGCAAGTATTTACCAGATTTGGCATGTAGGAAATGTGGCAAGTAACCGATTGGTGTTCGTGCGCAAGGAAGGGGCAGGGCCGTCGGTTGATGGTGGTGTGCATGGAACGGGGTGGGGCAACCAGCAGTGGCGACATGATTGAGAGGGAGCCGTGCGCGGATAGGCCTGGTCAGAGGGGAAGATGTCATAGGCCATGCATGGGAGGTGTTGGAGTATGTAATAAAGGGGTAATTGGATCTCTCCAAGGTCCAATTACTTCCATTCATGTTTAGTCCCACATCTACTATTTGTGGCACTCTGGTCTGTGTGGGGCTCCTTATATAGCCCCACAGACAGACCAGAGTGCCACAAATAGTAGATGTGGGACTAAACATGAGTAGGAGTAATTGGATCTTAGAGAGATCCAATTACCCCTCTATTACATACTCCAACACTCCTTCTCAAGCTAGAGCTGAGAAAGCTGCAGCTTGCAACGAAAGAAAATATATTAGAGCTCATAATGTAATAGAGCGTCGCAAGGCTATTTATTCTGCCTGGACCTCTCCATTTTAAAAACATATTTTTAATTTAATTTTGTGGTGGGTTCCATCTTGGAACGCCGCCCTCTTTCACATAAAAAACAAAATAAAATATACAGCACATCTTCACTCAAGACATCTGAGAGAGATGGGGATAGACATCGGCTCAAAGTAGTTGTTATTGGTAGAAGACCTCGCCCACGAGGACGGGCCTATGTCTGGTCGTGCCTGTAATATAGTCGTTGTAGAAGAAGTCCAGCATGGAAGGAAGTCGCACAATAGTGTGGAAGTAGCTAATGCTCAATGAAGATGGCCGATAGTAGTAGTAATCTGGAGTGTCGATATGCCATTTTGTGGATGGGCAGTAGAAGTATAAAACGGTCCCAAGTAGAGAAGTTCATGCTGATGTCGGGGATAGACACTCGACGATTAGGGAAAGACACCCGATGCAGTGGGCCAATGGCCATCCCCTATGCAAATCTTGAGAGTTGGGGATATGCACGCAATGATATGGAAAGATATATGATGCAGAGATTGCTATTGTTGAGGAGCCACGAGTAA